>OZ010607.1:51219243-51331743 GCA_963932145.1 Acanthosepion lycidas | reverse complement strand
ATGATCAGAAAAAGTTCTTCGTCCCTTCTACAAACGAGAAAGAAAGAGAAAGAAAGAGAAATAAATTATAAGGCACAAGAGTTATAAATATTTTTTAAAGGCATCTTTAGATAGAATTGTGGAAAATTGCAGATTATTTATTGGCGTCGAGAAAAGAAAAAAAAAGTTCTTTATTTTTACTGAAACTCAGCAAAAGGGCAGCAGTGTCCACAGACAAACAAATCAAACACCTTTTTTCATTTTTTTTAACCTTTGTACTCAATGATGTACATAAATCTAGTCATATAAACTTGAACAATCAACTAAATTTGTTTCTAGAAAAATGAAATTGTACGAAAAGTTCTCAGTCTGACCAAGAGAGTCTTAAATTGATGTTAGAATGGAGAACCTTTCAGCAACCCTTGTAGGTACTAACAAATGAGAGTGCTATAAAATATTTTAACACAAATAGCTGTCACATTTTTTTTTTCTAAAAAAAAAAACAAAAAACAGTGAGGTTTACCCTGTACAAGGCCTGAGGGACATTCGAGTAAACTTCAGCTGTTAACCTGCTGAGATCCCAACTTCTTACCAGAATGACTTGTGTGAGCAACATAAGCAAGGTCAAAACTTAATCACTTGTAAATACATTTTCCATGCACAGATATTGCCACAATCAAAACAATCTTTTTAAGTAGTACTATATAACATTAACAGAAAACTAATATGCTGTAAGATTATGCCAAGAAATGTGTTTTCACTGTTTATATTTCTGAATATATGATATAAGTAAAAATTAAACAATGAATTTTACTAGCTCTTTTATATAAATTCAGTTGCGTATAAGATATATATATATATATATATATATATATATATATATATATATGTGTGTGTGTGTGTGTGTGTGTGTGCATGAATCTACATAAAGTATTTGAGCTGAAACTGAAAATGGAATATTGACAACAAGAAAAAAATGTTTGATGGTGATTGAACAATAGGATTTCATAACAAAGTCTGATGATCTTAGGAAACACAACCAAAGAAATAGAGAAACAATCCTTGGTTTATATATATATATATATATATATATAAAAATAAACCAAGGATTGTTACTGCAGATCTTAATCTTTTTCCCTTACTAAAATTTTAAAATATTTTCTGGATCATGCTTGTTTCTCTATTTCTATTTCTCTCTCTCTCTCTCTATATATATATATATATATATATATATATATATATATATATACGATTATTGCTAAGATAATGGTTTTTTTTTGGTTTTTTTTAAATTACTGATAACTATTGATGTTACAGTGTATTTAGATGAGCATAATAAGAAAGTGGAAGATGGTTGCATTAAAAATAGGATTTGAAATAATAACTTTTTTTGCACTGGCCTGAATATAGCGCAATAAACTGACACCTGTGAGGAATAGCTATTTCATCCTGAAATATTATATAAGTGGACATTAAAACGCCGACTGTCGTCAGACACATGAAACAAACTGTTGCCAGTGGGTGTTGACTTTCACTTTTATATTTACATGGGCTCTGTCCTTGATATTGAGCTCTTTAACCCATAAATATAGCATACAGACTTACAATATCCTATTAGGTTGGTGCAAAAATAATGACGTAATAATGTTGTTTTTTGACGTTATTATGTCATTATTTTTGCACCAACCTAATATATTTATGGGTAAAAATACTCAATACCAGAGAATGGAATATGTAAATAAATCTAAGTGTGGGCACTTAAAAAACAAAAAAATTCAATTTCTGTTAACTATGAGTAAAAATAAAAACATGAATCTAAAGATGGAGATTGATAAAGAGTAAAACAAACATATGGCCCAGTGGAGAAAAGCATTGGTTGAAGTAATCCAGTGACTTGACACACAGAGTTGAGAGTTCAATACACAGCAGAGATGAAAACAAAAACCCTGGAGAGTTAAGTTAAAGGAAAATAACTGAAGCTGAGATATCTGGAAGAGGTGTGGCATGTGGAACTAGAAGAATCTACTCTGCTGGATGAAATAAAGGGTTCATTTTGAAATTCCAGTCACCCGAAGAAGGCTGGAGTATACAACAACCGAAATGTTGGGAAGATAGAATCAATGATGAGGACAACAGTCCGATCAATGCAAATAATTTTTACTTCGTTCCACAAAGGTCAATGCTTACCTTTTTCCCTTCATACATGATCAGCCATGCACAATTTCATGGTCTTACTTCTTACTATGACTTTTCAATGTTCTTCCAGGTTTACTTTTAGTGAGGTGGTGGTTTGTTTCACCTTTATATTCTATGCTAGTATCTATCAGTAAAATATATTCCTCTCATGCTTTGCTACTTTTTTTTGCTTGACAACAATCAATATTTTGAAATTCACTGATGGTGAAAGGTACAACAACAATAAACAGTGATTGCAGATGGTCTATGTTAGACCTTGTCAGAATGTCAACTGTGTTTCCGATAGAATGTCATTAAATTGTGTAAATAGAGTAGTTGCATCTCAAGAGGGAAAAATAATGGGTCCACAGGTAAAATAATATTCTACCATACAGTGAACATGTTTTGGCATGGTGTAGGATTTAATTTCTATATGTTAACAAGAGGGGAAAATGATTATTGACATTTAAGTAATGGCTTATACATTCATCTATTTGCATACACTTGACAGGAAGAGTGTGTGCTAAAAATGGTTATTGTCGTGAGTACATTTGTCTTGCAACACAGAAGCCATGCTTTATTAATCCTGCTTGGTGATCTCTTAGAAACAAGAGAGGATAGAGAAAAGAAAAAGAAAGGGAAAATCTCTTGTGAAATTGCAGATTAACTCAACTCTGTGCATTGGTGGCTAGAAAACTGAAGTTGTAAATGGAAACCTGACCATTTCCAGTGTCCTTAGAAAAACCCTGTTCCATATTTGAATATCTAAAGAATCCAGATAAAGGAAGCAGAATCTTTTCTGAAAAATACATCAGAAACATTTCCATTAAATCTTGACTATTGATTATGAGTTGTTAACACAGAACATACAGGTGGAGTACCAAAACTAATTCAGGTTAAAAGTTGCAAATTTCAACACTTCATCATTACATTTTCTCCCTAGTAACAAAAGTGTTTTAGTAATAAAATCAGTGGGTTGCAATAAGAAAATGTGAAACACCGAGTGGATGTTTTCTTCAAGATGTTGGTGGCCATGGCTCTCCACAATTTCTTGTCTTTTGTAACTCTTATAACTTTTGTCTGTTTGTCATCTCTCCTAAACCTTGCTTCGCCATCCATTCATTCAAAGTAGATTGTATATTGCTTTCCTCTTTCCTTCTTAATTTTTAATCTGTGAATATCAAATTTTCCAATGCCTCTCTCCTCATCATACATCCCAGTAATTTCAACTGTCCTTTTCTGATGCTAAGCATAATTGTCCTTTTGTCATCAATGTCTCTAGAACTTTGTCATTGGTCCATGGTATTCTCAGCATCTTTCTGTAGAATCACATTTTAATGTACTAGTTTCAAATGCAGACTGTGTTGAAATATAATCATTTGTATCATTACCTCCTCTCCTTGCCACAAACTTTTATGCATCACTGCAAAAAATGTAATTGTGAACTAGGTTCAAATTCTGGTTTCAGCTGTTTCCTTTTATACGAATACCCTTGGGGAAAGAATGAACCTCTTAGGTATTAATTAAATAGCAGAATAAACTTAACTCACATGGGTCCACATATCTCATTGTAAGGCATTTGAAAACAATTTGATTTATGAATTGCTACAATGTTTGGGAGTCTTTTTTTTTTATTTAATGGACATCTCCACTTTGATTCTCTGCTAAAAATCAATAAAAATGTACTATTTAAAAAAACAAAACAATGACAAGCAATGAAAAATAGATGGTTTACAACAGTGTGGAGTGAAAATGGTCATGTAAAACAAAATGAGCCACTTATCTATTCCAAAATCTGATTCACAGAAAGTGATGCTGTGTATCCCATGGAATTGAAAAGGAGTTTACTATTATGAGCCCCTTCTGCAAAATGCATTAAAACCCAGCATCCCAAAAATGAGACAGAGAATGCTAATGGGTTAAAAAGTAACTGTGTATTTGAATTAATTTGAATAGAAATGAATCAGTTGTTTGTGACCAGTGATATCACAAGTGATGCAGTCAGTACAAGGATTATCATATTTGTTATTTTCTCTGAAACCTTTAATGGAAATGTGATACTTTTTATCCCACCAGGGAGAGTCGTTCTTACTGTATGACTGACATGGATTGTTTCTTTGCATATGACATACAGATTAGGGTCTAATGCATAAATATTATACAACATTACAAAAATTTATATAATAGTTTGTTATTTTGTTTTTTTTAAAATAAAGATTAAATGGAACAAAGGAAATAAACTACTGGACAAAAGTTAAGGAACGATCTTGTTAATACTTGATTGTGAACAAAATATCAACAAAATTTAATATTTGGTAAACATCCCCTTATTTTCAATGACTTCTCTGCATTGTCGACCACATGATCTAATTAATTTCTTGCAAAAATCAGTAGTAATTTCCTCCCATTCATCCTTCAATAACTCCCATAGGTGATCCTGGTTTTTCGGGTTTCTTTTCTGAGCCCTTTCTCCCATTATCTTCCAAACATTTTCTATTGGACTCAGGTCAGGGCTCTGGGCTGGCCACTTTATTAGGGCGATTCCTTCTTCTTCAAATAAAGCCATAACCTTCTGAGCCTTGTGGCAAGGTGCATTGTCCTGAATGAAAATAGGAGATTCATAAAGATTATGGTGTAATCTTGGTACCACATGCTGCTGAAGAAGCCTTTTGTAAATCTCAGCATTGATATTGCTATGTACGCAGATGATAGGGCCAACTCCTACAGATGAAATCATTCCTCACACCATCACACTGCCACCACCAAACTTAACGGTTTTCTTGACACATTGAGAAGACAGTCTTTCACCTGTTCTATGGTGTACATAAGTTTTGCCCTCAGAACCAAATATAGTAAACTTGGACTCGTCACTGAAATGAACCGTAACCCATTGTGTGTCAGTCCAAACAACATGTTCTCTCGCATGCTCCAGGTGTGCACTTTGGTTTCGCTTTGAAATGAGAGGCTTCGAAGCTGGAATATGGGCATGCAATCCTGCATTCTTTAACCTGCGAGCAACCGTTTTCTTTGAGATCTTATTTGTCTTTTCATTAAATTTATGGGCAACTGATGTAGCAGTTTCAAAACATTTTTTGTAGATATTCTAACAATTCTTTGATCTTCTCTTTGCAATATTTTTGGAGGTCTGCCAGTTTTTGGTTTTGCATCTAATGTTTTATCGGTTTTATACCTGCTAATTACATGATGAACGACACTTTTAGACCTATGAACAATATCAGAAATTTCTGAAATTGACTTTTTTTCTTGATAGTTAGCGATAATGAGTTTTTTTTCTTCAAAAGAGAGCGTTTTGCATGTAGAATTTGCCATATTGCTTGAAAATAAAGTCCTAATGATAAATGAACTTTTACTTATTGTTGAAAAGCTTCATCGAGGTTTTAACAATGTAAATTAAAAGTTTATGCAAATTATTAACATCGTTCCTTAACTTTTGTCCAGTAGCTTATTTCCTTTGTTCCATTTAATCTTTATTTAAAAAAAAACAAACTATTATGTAAATTTTTGTAACTTTGTATAATATTTATGCATTACACCCTAATCTTTATTCGGTAAAAATTTCATTGCTAATCATGCATTACTTTTTAAGTAATACACATATTTATGTCTTTGTTGTTTCCGTTCCTTATATTATGGCCACTACTGTAAGTATAGGCATAGAGGGATGGAACACAAATAGATGTACAGATGAGAAACATAGAAATTAACAAAGGCACAATGATCAATGGAAAAAGCAAAACTAGGAAAGAGAATGAGGACCACTTGGATCAGAGAACAGAGCTTAGATAAGTGATATCACAGGAGTGATTAAATAAAAAAAATGGAGGCAGGAAAGATGTATAGTAAGAAGAAAACAGAGTAAAATGTTTTTTGTTGCTCAAGAGGTTGCAGTAAAAATAGTAGGAAAAGACTAAACTGGAGATGAAAAAAAAATTATCTTGCTGGTAAGGCAGTCGTGGTCATCATGGAAGTATGTAGGGGAGAGATTTGTCTTGAAGTGGACTAACAATGGTAGTTGCTAGTCTGTGTATGTGTGTTGAAGAAATAGAAAGAAAATTAAGAGCAAAATAAAATTGCACAAAAGATAAATGTTGGGAAAGAGACTAAAGATTAGCAGCAAGCAATGCTTATAAAAGCTTTCTGTGAAATCAAAAATTGTTCATTCAAGTAAACAAAAAAAAAAAAAAATTTTCAAGATAATTTTTTCAGAGTAATTTAACATTTTTGTGACATTAAAAATTATTATATAAACAGCAACTCTAAACTTATTTAACTGCAGTCATGTTATGCTGAAGGCACCAATCACACCAACTCATTGAAGTTAAGCAACAATGAACTTGTTCAGTATTGGATAGGTAACCACTTAAGAACAATAGGTATGTAAACCAAACAAAACAATGTTTATTAAATAATGATCTTTATTTTTTTTTTTAAATTGATAATAATTTCTTTCATAAAATTTTTACATGAGGAATTATTATTATTATTATTATCTCTTTGCTTTTCTGATCTGCACTGTCATCTTTGTTGTTATAATCACAATGTTAACAATCTACATGTATTGAATAAAGAGGTCACTGGTATGAAGACAGACACCTAAACATGGCTAGAAAATATATCCGCTGAGTAGAGATGTGGGTGACCAAATTGTTAATGACATGGAGAATGGCAGTTGGAAACCATTAGTCCTATAAGGAAAATAGGAAGGATGTTTGAGAACTTTAGTCCTATAAGGAAAAATGAGAATTGAAAAAGATTGTTTTCTCTCAAAATGTAGTAATACCTGGTGTGCTCTGCAAGAACTTTTCAGAAATAAGCAAACAAATAACTTCTGCAGAATTGGTGAATATTAGAATATTCTATGAGAGAAGTTTCACTGAAGATAATATTCAAATATACATATCTCATTACATTTCACTATTTGCATGGAAAAAATATTTAGATTTGATATAAAACTAATGACATCGGAGAAAACTGTATTGATCCATGGAACGCTTTTATTGTTTTTTCTGCAGTCAAGGTATAGAAAAAATGTAAACATTGATTCTACTGTAAGAAAATTTTAACTAAGAATTTTTCACATTTTAAAAATTCTTTTCAAAATAGTTTTAAGAAAGTAGATTGTAGAAGCAGTATACAGTAACATAAAAGACACATATTAATTTTTCAATACCATTAGAAAGATCAGTACTTAGGATAGTAAATAAAAAAAAGTACCATTAAAATGGAGAGAATGAAGACATTTTTCTCTCACACATGTGATTCCAAGCGGCAATAAGAAGACTGATTCTTATGTTCTATCTCTTCAATTCAAACTGACCATCAATTCCTTTCTTTCGACCTTGTAAACCTGCTTTCCATTGTCTGCTGTGAAAATGGAGTGACCAAGGAAATTATATATTCAGGTTTTTTAACAGTGAGGAAATTAGAAAATCAAGTCTTTTCTTTTTTTTTTATAAATGACAGGCGCTACCAAATTAGAAGCCAACCTTAGACTCATTATTAGGCATTGAACTTCACCCACCACCAGTTTAACATGAATTTCAACTGTCTTCAATAACAAAAAGAGTAAAAGCAATTTTTCTTATCAAATGTTTTGCAAACAGATTGCTTTTTTTTCTTTTAGAAAGAGACAAAAAAATGTGATCTTATTATCAAAGAATGACCTTTTGCATTTTGTCTGAATGAAAAAATCTCTGAGGAAATAAGTCTAATTTACCTGAAATATCACTCAACATTTTGCTTGTCAAAAGATGAAAAAGTCAAAGACAGAAAAGATGCTTTTGAATGTGCCGTATTATTCTGGTACATCAATTTCTATTTGGGTCACATCGGTTCAATCTCTATTTTGCACCGATTGATGCTATTTTAAAAACGAATCATAAGTGTTTACTAACAAAAAATTACTTTAAATGGCAACCGCTGCATCTTATGAAGGTTTCAGTAATTGATTCTAATACACAATCACTGATTAATTAAAAGAGACAATCACCTGCAATGCAAAATATCTTGAAAATGGGAGCTGTTTTTCCCAACAATGTCCAATTTAGATTTTCCTATTTTCAGAGGTTACACTCTCACACTTGAGTAAACTTAAATTAATATATAAAGAAATTAAAAAAAATTATTTGGATATAAACTTGCCTGCTGTTTCATACCGTTTCTTAATCGTCTGATTACTTTGGAATTATTTAGCTCCAAATATCTTGGTAATGTATATAATCTGCTCTTGAAATTAATACTGAATGATAAAAATCTAACAAAAGATTTCATTTTTATACACCACTTTCCTCTCTTTAATGACAGCATTTTACAAATTATAAGGAAATTTTGGCATTGTTTAACCTACATACCACAAAAAGAAAATATGTGACAAAAGGGTTGTTATTCTCTTGATACTGCTATTACTGTATACATTTTTTAATTCCTCAGCAATGTTTATTTACAAGATTATAAAAAATATGTGAACTCAGTACAATGCAATATTTTTTTTTTTTTTTTTTTTTTTTTACTTTTTATAAAAATTTATTATTTACCATTTTATAAAAGAAATAGATTTGTAAAGAAATCTTTTTATTCAAATATTTATAAAAAATTACAAAATTATCAAAATATGTAATCCAATTACAATACAATTTTTGTGGTAAAAATTTTAAATGTTCTTTAATTTAAACACATGGAAAACTTTGTTCACCCAATGAAATGTAGCTACACTTTTATAATGAATGTTTGTGGTCTCACCTAAAATTAAAGAAATTTTTGGTTCAGAGGAAGAGAGGCTCTCAACCAATTTTAGTGAATTTATATGGCAAGAGCAAATAAATGCCAAGAAAATGTATTTTAAAAAAAGACTTATTAGTTACTTGTCGTTATGTGTTTATTTAAATTTTCTTGTTCACATATTTTTATGATCTTGTAAACATAAAATTATTCTTGTAAATAAGCAATCTAATAAATAGTGTTTAACATCTTTGTTGTCACTTCTCCTGAATAAAGAAAATGTATAAATTCAATTTCATATGTTTGGGTTTTATTAAAATATGAATTCTTGCTTTTTAAAACAAACATTATGGATGAAGTCAAAAGTGTATACAGTAACAGCAATGTTAAGGTTATCAACTATCCTTATGACACACCATTTTTTCACAGGCACAAAGATTTACCAAAATTCCTTTCTCATCAAGACAAGCTACACACTTTCTTTTCTCACTACAGTGATATCTTGTGTGAAACAATTATTGAAATTTCAAATAAAAATAATCACTGTGAAGCTTTTTCATTTGCAACAAGAATAAAAGAACAACTAACATGAAACCACTAAAGAAACATCTGCTGACACTGTAATTAAGTAAGAAGGATAGAATGCATAAATGTCTCTCCACCTGGAAAATTTTCTGTCAAAGGTTTTTGAAAATCAAAATTCCTCTCCAGTAAATATCCAAAATTTGTAAAAGAAAAAACTTATTTGGTAAACAGTAGTATTAAAGCTATTTGTGAAGACAGACAAATGAGAGAATAAAGTAGATTGAGATTGGTGTCATTTTTATTCTATAAGCATTTCTTCAAGTTATTGCAATATTTTTTTTTGTTTTAGAAGAAAGAAATGCAAAATAGAAAGCATAAATGAAAAAACAATTGAATTCAAAGAAAACCCAATGGAATTTCAAATCACATGTCAAACTTTATCAAAATTATATTAGTCTACTAAATTATGATTGATTTTTAAAGAATGTGGGAAACAAGAATTTTGTAAACGTTGTTTTGAATGAAAGACATCTAGACAAAATTTCCTTAACTCACATCAAATGTGTATTTGAACATTGACACCTATCTTTTATTTCCCTCCCTACCAAACTGAATTCAGTTCAACATTTTAACATCTTCTATGTGCCATGTCTCTTCAAGACATTGGTGATCATGACTCTCCACAATTTCCTGTCCTTTGTAGCTCTTAATAAATGTTATTTTGTTGTGGAGATATTTTTCTAGTCAACAACTCCAGAATATGGTTAATGAAGAATTTCTTAACTATCCAGAAATGTGTGTGTGCGCGTGCGTGTTCCCATCCACACCCCAAAGTCTATAACTAAAAAACGTTTGGAACATTCAGTGGGTAACGTTTTCTGAGACCCATATTTTCTGAATGCTTTCAGACTTGTTTTACTAAAAATTTATTTGTCTGGAAGTGGCCAGCAATTTGAGTGCATACATGTGCAGCGATCTGCAGCAAAACTGGTCTCAGTGTTTTGAGTTTTTCGTTGATATTAATAGGAAATATATTTTTGTTTTTCACTGGTTTTCTTTTAGGCATTGATGTTACATTTTTTTGTTCTCAATTCTGTCTGTTTTTAATGTTTGATGGGGGTGGGCAATATTTTGATTAAATAAACAATAGCCTTTTTTTTTGGCAGGGGCTCTTATTTTTGTCTTTTTTCACTGTCCCCACTTTTTATGCTCAATTGATTTTCTTGTCTCATTTACCCCAGATCCCTCAATCTAGTCTTTGTTTCATTAAAGTTCCTGTCTCTTTCAATCTAATCTTTCTTTCCATCTCACACGGTTTTTCACCATTCCATTTTTCTTTCCTGGCTCTCTGGTAATGTAGCTAAGAATCTTATTCCATTTATGTCTTTGTAAGAGTCGATAAAAGTAGAATCCAATTGGCTTTAGACTGAATGTGAAGAAAAGAAATTTAAAAATATATTTTTCATTTCTTGGATAGGTAGCATATAAATAAAATCTTATATAGCTGACTCATGCAAGTGTTGATGTACCAAACAATCTCATTCTTTTTTATTTTCCAGTGTTTACCTTTTATACAACTTTTCCTCAAAGGCAAGAAGAAAAAGACACAAATGAACTGTAGCTATATCTCTATTAATCAGGCTTCGAAATAAATAAATATATGAACCTTTTTTGTAGATTTATTGCTTGCTAACAATTCCACATGCCATCATTGCTTTTTTATGAGAGCTCAAAATCAATGATTTTTGATTCTGTCTTTGAGGAACAACTGCATCTTGAAATTATTTCTCTCTCAAAAAAATAAAATTCACAGCTTAAGAAATTAAAAATATTTAATAAAATTCAGTATAGGAAATAAAATTCACAGTTTAAGAAATTTAAAATACTTAGAAAATCTTTGGAAATAAGATAAATTTGTATTCAGCAATTTTAGATACAAAACAATTTAAAGTACATCATAAATTAATATTTGTTAGAAATTCTTTTTCTCTCAAACACAATTGTTCCAATTTCCAAAATTACTTCACAAACTATTGTAGCAATTTGCTAAAAGAAATGAAGAAAAAAAAACATTTGCCAAAGGTGTGCATCTTAGGAAAGCAATTACACTGCAAGAAATATTGAAGAATATAAGCATGACCTAAAATTATGCATTTCAACAATGATAAGTAAGCTCCAGAAGCAAATTTATGTAATATACTTGCCACAACTAATATTTAACCATGTAGTGGGAACGAAATGCAGATGGAGCAGCCAATCACTACTGATAATGGTAACCACCGTCATTGGTCAAAGTGCCAATATTTAGTGTGGTATCTCTGCAGAAAAACATGTGTCATATCAGAAAAGAGCCAGTGTGAACCCTGGAATGTCTGGTTATGAAGAAAGAAAGCGTTTACCAGCTTCCCCATGAGATAGCTCTGCAAATGATTCCTTTGCTAGGCAACGGCCAAAGTTTTAAGCTCCATGAAAGCAGGCACAGTTTCTGTGGGAAGAGGTAGAGGTCGGCAGTATGCTGTTCTGCTCTTATCATCTCTCACTTGTGTCTCTGTCTTCATGCAGAGTATAACTGAGGAAATATTGAGAGATGCCCAGTCCCGGGGAACAGCTGCCTCATTGCACTAAAGAGAAGGTCAGTAGCAATACTGACAGTTGTGGGATGTGGGATGTGGGTGAGCAATGTTTGGTCCTAGCCTGGGTGTATATGCTTGGGTACCCCATATTAAACTGACCTTGTGTCACAACTTGTCACAACAGGGAGACAATTAAATAACAGAGCTTATGTACACCATGTCGACAACAGAACAGGATTGTTGTACACTACCAAGGATTTTTGTTCTTGTTTGTTCCTACCCAGCATCATTTCAAATTTGTTCATCTTTGTTTCAGGTTCTGGTGTCTTGACTATAAAGTTATGAGAGGACCTGTTTAAATTAACTGGTGAGATCGTATGGCTCACAATACTGCATTTGGAGATATATAAACTAAATTTTACACTGGAGAATATACGAAATTCATTTCAACTACACAATGATATGATTGATCTGCTCTTCACTTCAAAAAGAAAACAAGAAACTAAACTCGCCAATAAACAAAACTCTTAAACCATCAAAATATATTGTAGAAGAAAGTGAGAAAATGTTTTAAAATCTTTCATCTCCATCAATATACAAACCTCACAGCGTAATTATAGGATACGAACTCCACAAATGATTAGATATGGGCTGAGGAAGTGGTAGACTGGAATCGGCTTTTAAACTGGTACACTGGGAAATCACACGGAACCAGGGGTACATTAATATGGGATGATTTGTAGCCAAGAAGAAGTATTGGCATATTTACTTCTACACTTCCAGGAGTTGGTGAATGTAACTGAATTTGAAGAATCATTTGGAAAGAAGAAAATAATAAGATTAACATTTCTTGAAGGATATTGCCATTGAATTTTACTACACTATCCTCACTCACATCTTATCGTAAGTGGTCCCATGTTTTGTTTTCTTATCAACCTTTTCTGGCTTATTTAAAGCCGAAACATATTTTGGATGGCGAGAATTGTTTTTGTTTTGAAAGTGAATATTTCATTATTATTTCATTATTTGGAGATAACAATGTTTTTTGTTTTTTTTCCAGAAACAAGTTCTACTATTCAACCCATAGCTGGGGAGAGAAAAATGGTTCTGTAACTTTTATGAAGTAATCATATGCTTCTGAATTAACTTTTGACAAATATATTTAAGGCTTTATAGAATACCAACTCCACTATACAGTATAAATAAAGAACAGTTACTGTTTGCTGTGAGAAGCAGTTGCATATTGTGAATGGTAATTTTCAAGCAGGCAGGCAAGTCCTCTCCATTTACAAAAATTGTGATAATCTTTGTTAAATTTACTAAATAGCTACTGTTCCAAATAGATATGTTTTATAATTGATTCTTACAGATCTAAATCCTCAAAGTTTAGGCCAGAGCAACTCCTATATAATGGTCATACAAAATTGGCACTATAGATTGTCATTTTTAATCCCATATCCAGCATTCTTATATGAAAGTGTTTGTAGCATAGTGGTTATCAGTATGGTGTGCTGAGGCCTTGGCATTTGCTTTCACCCAAATACCCTGGAGAAAGGCATGAATCCATCTTTTCTCTTTCCATCTAGAGCTTTAATAACAGACTGGTCTCTAGCTTTCGCTGACAACCAGTCTCAGAGAAGGATAACTAGTTGGGTGTGGGGTTAGAAACTCCACCCCATAAAAGCTGACTTACTATGGAAACAACAATTATGGTAATATTAGCCATTTCCCTAGATGGAAAACTTTGGCATTCATTGCTCGAAATGTTAGTACTGTTTTCAGTCAAAGTTTATAAAATCTTTCTCTTAAAACAAATTTTCAGAAAAACAGGTTTCTCAAGTCCAGTAGCTGTTATCACTCTTTCAAGTATTGATGGGAGTGGAGTTCTTCCCTAAATTTTATTTGAAGTAGTGTGAAATGTCAAAATCTTTATTATGCCATTATTTTCTCTGAGTTATATGAGCTATCCACTTTAGTTGTTGCTACTGCTGGAAGTTTTCAAGTGATGTACTTTCTGTTATTTGGTACAGTTCTTGGTTTGTGAATCTGTATCATCAGTCCACAATGCTCAAAGAAGGATGATCTTTAGCAAGTCCCTCAGATTTCACTCAAAGTCTTTTTTCATTGATCTTAGGAAGTGGTTGTATATAGCTGACAGTTTAGATATTTCTGAACAGGTTTGATACTATGCATAACATCCTTAAGCAACACCTATGTTAACTATGTCCTGATTATCTACTGAAATTCTACCTAGTAAAGATAAATATTCCAATATTGTCATGAATACAGGCTTATAGTGGAATGACTTCTAAATAATGATATAGTATCAATAAAGATTTTTCTATTTTCATGATCTCTCAACACATATCCAGAGTTTTGACTATAAAGATGTTTTATAATACACTATATAATAAATATTTATTAGCAAAGATTTTTCTCAATCTTTAATCAAATGTTCAAAGTTCTAATTACAAATGTTATTTGGTAGCATATTGGTGAACATTCTAGTGCAATGATTAATGAGCTGGTTTTATAATCCACTGTTCCTAAGTTCAATCCTCACTTGATGCAACACACAGTTGGCCTTACGTCAAAGAGATCTAGTGTAAATGTCTAATGGCAAAATGTTTCTTATTTAATGGTCATACTGTGCCAAGTAAGTTCAGTCTTTAATATTATTATCAAGTTTCACTGGCAGTAAATTGCTGTGATGCCAAAAGAAGTGTAAAAGAGACAGAGAAATCTTATCTCTTGCCCAAAGGTAACCTATAATTGTGCAAGGCAAGGAGATTCTTTTAAGTAAAGCTGTTGAAAAACAAAATAAAAAAAAAAGTGCTGCTAATATTGCGAGAATAGCTCACCCATACAAAGAAAAAGTAATTTGTGTGAATAAATGAGCTGTTTTGTAAGGGGCTTGATAAATTACTTGCAACCAAGACAGAGAAAGGTCATTTCTCTTTTAGTTGCAGGGTGGGGAACAGTGGACAGATACGGAAAGCAGTAGGCAAAGCAAAAACATGAACTGTGAGCAATTCCAAACTTTTTCTTAAATGAAACAATTCTTCAATTTCCTGCCTTAATTGTTCTTTAATAAACAAGTCTTTATTCTCCTTTTGAAATTTATTTCATGTCGTCTCTTTTTCTTTTGACCTCTTATCTCATTAATAATGATCTTTCAAACTTTCATTCAATCATTGCTTATTTTTCTTTTCCTTATTTTTTGATCAATGTGTAACATTTATTTAGGTTTCAAATGAACAATTCTATTTTGCACATAAAAAACAAAAAAATAGCAAAAAACAAAACCTAAATATAAACTTATCACCATATTTAGCTCTTTTGAAAAAATATTTAATAATGATTGATTTTTATTGATTATTTTTAATTAATAAAAACAGAAAATCTGTTTTGCCAATTTATAAAGGGAATAAAAAACTGACAGTTAAAAATATTTTTTCACAAGTGTTAAAAGAAAAATGATGATGGTCATCATCCTAGAAGTGACAGCATTGCCGTTGCTAGAGTTGATACTGATGTTACTATGACTAATTTCGACAGATATGGCCTGAATCACATGGATTTATAAAAAGTGTCCTTTTGGATTGGGTGAAATGGAAAATTTTTTATCATTTTGAAATTTTTCACAGTTTGGGTTCTGACAGAAATTCACTACATCATCAAAAATATATGACAACAACATTTAATTTTACAATTACAGTGGTTATATTTTCTGCATGAGTAATATAGGATTTTAATCTATACAATTAATGTTTGTTAAATTTAAGAATTGAACTTATTTTTTCAAACTAATATCCAAATACATCTAATGTAAAACAGAAGTATCCATTAATTTCAAATGAGATACTTCATTGTATTCGTAACATAGGACATGTTTGCTTACTGGCTTTGAGTAATGCTTCTCATTACAAAGAAAACAAAATATTTAATTAATCAGAAAGTGAGGTTAGCCTGTGTGACCAATAAATATATATATCACATCATGTATTATAGAATAGATTTTATTGAAACTCAAAACTGACTTTATAATTAATTTAAATTCAAAATTATTTCCTCAAACTAAATTTATTACATTTTCTACTTCTTGCTGTCAATTCTGTGCTTTGTAAAATCCTGAAAAATTATATCCAATAATGACAAGAATTTAGGTTATAATCCTTCATCAATGAAAATTCACAACTGTTTGCAAAATCATTGGTCCTCCTCCAATAGAATGAACAATGCTTTTTAATAGCAATTTTGAGATCATAAACCATTTCAATGAAAATGTAAAATGTCTAGTTTTCTACTGTTTCAAACAGAGACACAATGAGAAAATGAAAGGATAAGAATTTCAACTAGGTGATATCGGTAGAGAGAAAAGTATAGAAAGTAATAACAATTTTATATAATAAATGAGCTTGAGGCTTTCTTTATCATCCACGAATATAAATCTTGGTGCCAAGTTTCAAATTAATTTTCCACACAACACAAGAAAAGAAAAAATTAAACTTGTAATAAATCATTGTTGAAAGCATGATAATAAAAATTTTCACTTGTGAAAATATTAGCTTCCATTTTTAAAAAGCTTTAATTTCCTGAAGACATTTATTATAATAAAAATCATTAACCTTTCTTTTATTCTTTTTATTCCTATATACAACAGTGGATCAATAAGTCTGCAACCTGATATTTTAGTTCAATGAATTGTGATCTGAAATTTTCACTGTATAATCTTCATTCTCTGTGATTAATATTCAGTCCTGAATTAAGTGCATTGGCAAGACAAGAAATTATATTCTAAAATAAGTCATTTTTACATAATTAGGATACAGACTTATTGATTTTATGCTAATACTGGCCACACTGTAATGATTCAAGATTAGTTTCTTGAGGATCAACTTTCTGGAAAAAGGTATTCAAGTACAACAATTTTGTCAAACAATGAAATGCTAAGTTAAACTAAAATAAAAACATTGATAATCTCTTACATTGATTTATCTTTATCTTATTGTGACAAGATTCACAAAATATCAACAATGAACATTAGAAATACAATGGCAGAAAACTCAGCTGATATTGAACGATGAAATAATGGCACATTTGAAAAATTACAGTAATTATAAAAGCATCCAGAATTGTAATCAAAGAGCAACTTTTCATTATCTTTTGATTCCAACAAAAACTGCTTGTAAATCAAATAAGAATTTTTTGTTTTATTAATATAATTAAAATTTTGTCGTAAAGGTTAGGTTTGATTTAAAAAGAAATCCATATTCCAGGCCATAAAAAGCAAACTTCTGAGAAACGTGCAATTCTTTAAGATGATTTAACTTTATTTGAGATCTTAGGTCAAAATATCTTCTGTTTTTTTTTTTTTTTCAAATACCTAATGCAATAATGAAATAATGATACAGTTTTCTTTTAAATTTAAAACAATCAAATTAAAACCAGCAAAATTTATCTTGAAATACCAGTTCAAAGTTTTTAAATTATACAAATACAAAAAGTAATCCAACTAAAATGGAAATCCTAGTTCAATTTTTGTTTTTTTAAATCAAATGTTTGACGAATGCAGATTTCAATCATGTCTCAAATCCTAGCAGAATCTAAATGTTGATTCCGCACAAATAGAATTTTGGAGGATTTGGAGTGAATGAAAAATCCTAATCAATGGTTTTAAACAAATCAAAGCTGGGTAAATTTGGTGCCTGTTGGAGTTTCAAAGATTTTTATTTGACAATATAAAATGGTGTTTTATTAAAGTAAAATCTGGTTAAAAATTTTCAGCATCAAATTCAAAAGATAAAAACTGAAGATTAAAATATTTAAAACCTTTGAATAGCCATCTTTTCTGCAACTAAAAAAGGTACAAAACCAAGTGTATGTACACTGACATACCAACATTGAATAGTAGTAAAAGTAATGGTACATGGCACCACCATTCCCTGATCCTATGGAATATATATATATATATATATATATATATATATATATATATATATATATAGTGAACATTGAAGTTAACACTCAGAGGCAACAGGCTGTTTCATGCTAGAGGTAATCGTCAGCTCGCGAATGTTGGATTTTTTTCCTCGACTATTTTTATATATATGTGTCAGTGGTGCATTGTGCGTAATCTATTCTGGCGGTTATTTTTGTGGGACTGGCTTGCTTGTTTATTTATTTGTTTGTTTGGTTTATTTATTTTTCATTTTGTATTTTTTTGGTTTTTGATGTTTTATTAACGTAGTAAAAAAAAAATGAGGGGGATTTGCTTAGGTCACTTATTTAATAGTTAGTCTTGGTCTGGGAAGATAATTAAGGCTATTTATTCGTTCAGTGTTTAGATTGCTTACTGTAATGTATTCTGTTATTTTGGCAGGGGAAGACAGTTTTTAATATATTTATTTATTTGGATTTATTATTTTTACTTGTTTTTGCTTATTTATGCATATTTATTATTAGTTCTAACGGTTATTTTAGCTGGGGCGATTTGTTAATCAACCCAAATAAATAAATAAATAAAGCAAATAATAATAAACAAATTAACAAACCAATCCCACCAAAACAACTATAAGAATAGACTACAATAACTAATCCAAAAATTGGACATAAAAACAGCTATAACTACTATATAACGATAAAAAAAATAGAGTAAATAAAAATATACAAAATAAAAAATAAGTAAATAAATAAAAAACAAATAAAAATGAATCCGAATAAATCAATGAACAAATTAACAAATCACAATTGCTAAAATAAACATTGGAACTAATAAAAATATACATAAATAAGTAAAAATAATAACACAATAGATTACAGTGAGCAATCTAAAAACTGAACGAATAAATAACTTTATCTTCCCAGACCAAGACTAACTACTAAATAAGTGACCTAAGCAAATCCCCCTCACAATTTTTCTTTTTTTACTATGTTAATAAAACATCAAAAACTGAAAAGAATAAATAATACAAAATGAAAAAGAAAAACAAATAAATTAATCCAAACAAACAAATAAACAAACAAATAAACAAACAAGACACTCCCGCAAAAATAACCGCCAGAATAGATTACCCACAATGCACCACTGATCCATATATATAAATAGTCAAGGAAAATCCAACATTTGCAGCCTGACGATTGCGCCTAGCATGAAACAGCCTTTCGCCTCTGAGTGTTGACTTCAATTTTCATTTTTATATTTACATACGCTCTGTCTCTGATATTGAGCACTTTATCCCATAAATATAGCACACCTTAAAACTATATTTCTTCATAAATATATGTCTGATTGAATAAACATTAAATCTGCTTATTTTGATCATAATCTTTCCATATTTACTAATATTTTTCTGTATATTACAGAAAGAGATGGAGAAGTATTTGTGTAAAAAAAGTGATTCTCAGTTACAGTGCATTTCTTGTATGGTGAAGTGGAGAGGTGTATTCACACCCCAAATCCTGTACATATCAGGGAACCGTAGACAGTCAATTAGAGCAGAAGGCTCAACATCTCATCTAAAGTCTCTTCCGAGCCCTTTTGCAATCACTGCCACATGAAGTTGCTGAATTTTGATAGACAACAGGAGCTTCTCACTTGATATATAACGTAGTTTATCTTTTGGCATGTCAGTATGTATGTTCATATACAGAGTCACATGGCGTTTTCAATAATTATTTTTAAACATACATTAGCTATATTTGGCATTTCTACAAACTTTCACTCCATTATTTTATTCTATTTATTTTGTATATATTTATTCCATTAAATTAGCAAAAGGAGTATCCCTCCTCCTCCTCTCCACAATTTATTCACATAATTCAGATGATTATACATATATTGGGATATTAACAACAACTCTTTACCTAGAAACATGTTTTCAAGGTTAAAGTCTTTCTTTATGCACACAAGCATATGGATTACATTTGAACGTATGCATATGGAAGCAAGTAGACGTGAATCATCTTTGTTGAAAAAATAAATGTACTCTCTACTGGCACGACATGCTCAGTAGAACCAATTTAGATGTTCATTTTATTTGTTTATATTAAAGAGGAGAAAAAGAAAAACATAAAGTGGATGAAAAACGAACTTGAAATTATTTTCATTTTGGATTTTCTTGGACCTAAAAATACAATCTTATAGCATCTATAGAAGGCATGGTGGAGTAGTGGATAGCAGCCTGGATTGAGGAATCAGAGAGCCAAGTTCAAATTCCAGTCGAAGCCATTATATTCACTTAAGTGTTAATACCTTTAGGAAAGGTATTAATCCTCTTCTCCCTGCAGCTAAAGGTAAATAGTAGGACAAACTAGCCATATAGCCTAGGATGGCAACAGGTCTAGAAGAACAACTTTAAAGAATTAAAAACCTGTGGAGGATTGTCTGGGGACCTTGTGGCACGTAGTGTACCAGGTCTCTGTATTCAGCCCTTCAAAAAGTGTGGTTGGTTCTGCAGAAAGCTTTCACTACTATAATCAAATCATGTGTGTTGGTGTCTGGGGTATCGATTCCTAGGAACTGGGTTGCTTGATCTCATATGTCAAATATGACAGAAGAGTCCACCATAGTATCTTATTTTTAGAAAAATAGTTTGTTTGCTGGTGCACATATATAACACGAGATTATATTTTAAGTTAAGAGCATTGTATATATATATATATATATATATATATATATATATATATATATATATGCTTCACAAGTGTTAAATCCTATGAAAGAATGGCTCTAGTCGTAACTCAAATTTCAGGTGACCTTCAATTGACTATCTGTTGGTCTCGAAAAACCTTGGATCTCCACTCAGAGTTATTCCTCAGCTGCTGATGGCACTGCAGCATCTGTTATGTCTCTACAGGCCAAAATGGAAGTGACAGTCTCGATTGCAATAAATGCATGTGAAGATGCTCTCCCCTGAGGTTGCCTTGTTATTTAAATTTTTTTGTCAAGCACGCTTCTCCCTGTCAGCAATTCTTGTTTTTTTCTCTCCTTGCTGCAGCCTTCAGTGTAAATCACATCTCCAGCATGAGAGATTGTGTTTATATATATATATATATATATATATATAAAAACATGCACAAGATATATAAATATACTATGGAATACGTATATAGATACATGTCAAATTAAATGTTTTGATACATTTTTAAGTCAGTTCTTGAAATAGCTTAAACAGTGCAATGTTGAGTTGCTTATTAGTTTAGAAGCAATTTTAACTTTATTGGATAGGCACTTCAAAGTTGAATTGAGTAAAATAAATAAATTTTTAGTCCTTCAAAAATCACCAGTTTTTCTGACTTGTGTTACTCTCAATAAATTTCAATTCTGATTCTCTAAAAGG
The DNA here is from genome assembly GCA_963932145.1 of Acanthosepion lycidas. NCBI lineage: Eukaryota > Metazoa > Mollusca > Cephalopoda > Sepiida > Sepiidae > Acanthosepion > Acanthosepion lycidas. Next base: position 51,310,412 of record OZ010607.1, on the reverse strand, counting down.
AGCCTTAATTTTATTTCTGTTTTTTCTTTAAATGTAGAGTCCCTAAAATTCGAACAGACAATGCCAGGTAACCCACCTTACACTACAAGAAAAAAGTAAAATAAATAATTTTAGATATTACAAATTACTTGGGCCATGTTTGTGGTCCATTCTGTTTTACTGATAGAATAAAACAAAGCAATTTTAAACAATCTGGCATTGTGATCAAATTAGGTGCTTCATAATAAATTATGAGATCAGAGAATGGAATTTACAAGCAAACAGATCATAAAAAAATTAAAAAGAAAAAATTTTTGTCAAAATTGATTTGCTCCGTTCAGCTCTTGCTCAAAACAAAATAAATCCTTATTGAAAGTTTTTCAAATCCAAACTTTAGAAGTCGGCTGCCCAAGTAGAAATATTAAAGCTGGTGGTTGACGTGGGGAGAGTAGAGAGGGGAGGTTTGAAGAGGTTGGTGGAATGGTGAGGCTGGAAATAGCCAAAACAAGTGGACAGCCATAAACAGCATTCCCAGAGCCATGGCATAATGGAAATGTCTCAAAGTTGGCAAGAACCAAAAGTTCAAGTAGGGTCTTCTAAAGAGAAACCTGTACCTGACAGCTGGACTGTTTATTTGGCGCTGAGTAGAACAAGTCTTAGCAAAAGAAAGAAAAGCCAACAGAGTTGGCCAACAAACACGCAGTCGGAAGAGGAAGAAGATAGAAGAAATCACCTACAACAAGTAGCCACTTTTGAGTTACTTGACAGGCTTAAGTTGCTAACTGATAGTTACCCTCAGGTAGATATAAGAAGAATAGAAACATGTCAATAAAATTCAAACAAATTTAGTATCTGCAGTTAGATTTAAACACAGCAAGGATGTGTCTAATGATGTTTCATGGTTGGAAAATGTTGAATATCTATCATGCTGCTCAGTCATTGTTTATATGCTCATGACAACTTCCAAGTTTGTTGACTACTTCACAAAGTTTTCAAGATGACATTATTCTGCTTCCATATATGCAAAATTCATTTTATATTGCATAAGAAGCATTTGAGCGAGAGGATTATATTTAACAATTGCAATAAAGGTGGACATTTTAAAATCAACCAGCAGGACAGGGTCACTGGAAAAAAAAAAAAAACATGAAAGAGGATAAAACATAAGCTTAACTGGTTTCCATTCCTCTCATCTGAGCTTTAGTGATTACTAAAAACGATATGCACAACAAATACACTACAAAAACACTAAAGACATCAGATTATATATATATATATATATATATATATATATATATATATATATCTGTGTGTGTGTGTGTGTGTGTGTGTGTGTGTGTGAATTGGGATCAAATACAGATCAAATATGCATTGGAATCTGAGAGAAATAATTATTTTATTATAAATAAAACTGAAACAAGTTAACCTAATAAACATTTCCTATTTGTTCTTTACCCTATCATAATCATCAAAGACCAATAACATTCAGGCCTAAAAGTCATGCATTCTATTTACAGAGAGAGGGCTAGAAGAACTTATTATGCAGTATCTAAGAATTATCTGGTTGAAAGGAAGTTCTCACTGTTTGTAGAACATTAAATTTCTTTTGAAGTGCATTTCCTCCCAACCAAATATATATTCAGGCCTGTTAAATGATTTTCTAGGAAAATGGGATTCAGTTCATTGTATATAGAATTAAAAAAAAAATTCTGCTTTATAACAACAGGGTAAACAGAAAACACTAAGAAAGAAGACAAACTCAAACAATTTGTATCTATGGTAATACAAACATTTAACAAGTCATTTATTTAATACAAACATTTAACAGACTGCCAAATACAGAAAAAAAAACAACTTCTTTAAATTAGATTTTATAAAATTTTTTATATGTTAATTGCAATTATTAAGGAATGCCTTTGGAATAAGGAGGTTCTATCTGGGGAACCAATTTATATTTAAGTAAAACCTACTAAGTTTCAAGATTTCTTTCACTTGATCCATAGAAGAGAGAATAACAAAATGAGAAATTTGTAAATTAAAATTATAGCCCAAGCTGGATTTTATATAGTTTTCTTTTAAATAAATTTAAAAAAAAAAAAAAAAAAAAAAAAAAGAGTACATTTTAATTCTAGTCAAAAGTAACACAAAAAGAATAAACCAAGTACCTGTTTTCTCTTACTGTACAGCATGTATTGGTTAGACGAAATAGAATAAAAGAAAGCTACAATGCAGTAATACTTTTTCTCTGTGCCATGTACCTTCAGAACATGCCTGATTATGGCTCTCCACAATTCCCTGTCCTTTGTAACTCTTAATAAATTCTGTCTTTTCACTATCTCTTCTAATCCCTCTTCTACCATCTATTTACAAAAGTACTTTAGGTAGTTTATGTTCTGCTTTCCTCTCTCCCTCCCTCTTGCCTTCAGTATGTCCTGTGAGGATCAAATCTTCTAAGCCCCCTTTCATTCATTATGTGCCCTAAACATTTCAGCTCTCTTTCACATGTTAAGTATAAGTACATCCTTTTTCTGTAAAACTTTGTCATTTTTCACCTGTCTGGTCTATGGTATTCTCAGTATCCTTCTATAGAACCACATTTTTGTTGACTTAAGTCTTTTCTTCATCTGTTAGGAGATTGTCCATCATTCACTGGCAGATAGGAGGACCAATATTAAACAACAGTTAAGTACTCATTTTTGGTATCTCCAATTTGTAAATCACATGTTTGGCTCTTCTTTTTACTGACAACCATGCATTCTACTTTCTTACAATTGATGTTTAGTCCTTTCTTCTTGCTTTCCTTTACTATTTCCTGTAGGAGTTCCTGTATTTTCCTTTCTATATCTGCTATCACTACTGTGGCATCTGTATATCAAATATTGGTGAGATTTTTGCCACCAGTAATGAATTCTGGTAGCACTTTAATTTCTCAGAATCACCTGTCTATAAATGCTGAATAAGTCTGGTGAGAAGACCCATCCTTGTCTGATATACCTTTCTATTTTTCCATATTTACTGAATTCCTCCATATGCAGGCAGTCTGCTATCAATATGGGTTATGGATTATTCTAATATCCATTACTTTTGAGTAATAAAAGAAAAAAAACTTACAAGTCCTACAAAGTCAGATTCCCTATAAAGGATTAAATTCTTTTATAAATTGGTCATATGGAGTTCTAATAAGTGATCTTAGAAAATTAATAAAAATAAGAAAAAAAAAGAAAAGAAAAGAAGTCAGGCAATGCTTATTTCCCACATTTCAAAATTATGAAAGATTACTTGATTTTTAAGTTCTCTACACAACATTGCCCCCTTTTGTTATTCTAGAACTAATAGAGTTCCTTACACAAAGTCAAAATGATCTTAACCAAGACATTAAAGACAACATCTTTTGGTTTCTCAAAGCAATTCACAGTCAGACAGTGCCAATGTGTGGCAGCTCCAGACAAATTCACTGAAGGTAATTGCATTTAGTCTTTGGTTTGCAGCCAAAGTTTTCAGTTACTAAGTCACCCATCAAGAGTAACCGATTGAGCAACAGCATAAAAAAAAACTTAATGATCTGCTCGTCACAAGCGGTTGGAGATCAGTTTTAAAAAGTTATCACAGTTTTTATATTTTTGTAAGTGTTGGGTTTTTAACAAGTGAACCCAAAGAAATACAATCCAAAAAAAAAAAAAAAAAACCCCAAAAACCTTTAACTCTTTCATTCTGGCACCAAAGTGTCATGACCAGTGAAAAGGTGTAGAACACTCCTAATGATTTGTTAACAGTGCCAAGTGTTCAACATAATGCCCAACCATATCTTGGAACATATCATTTGATCTTTGATGTTGCTTTAAAATAATTGCGATTATTCATTAGATATTTTGTTTTATATTTACAAGAATAACTTCAGGTCATAATAGAAAATCTTTCCAGATAAATAATATATTTGAGTGGACAGATGTTTGTTTGTTTTTTTTGGACTCAAACTGACCATCCTTTTCTGTTTTATCAATATTACCAAGCATTTAAGATTTTGAATTATTATGAAACAACTGCTATCCTCATCAATGCCTATGTAGATTATTTACACTATTTATATTTGGACTATTGTCCTCATGTTTGTTGTTGATATCATGTTTTGGGTGTTGTGGCCTCTGGCTTTTATCAAGTGTATATTGATCTGGGTAACTTACAAGGAATGTAGACGTTCCTTAAAACCTGATTCATTGTGAAGTTTTCAAGTTAAGAAATATATAAATAAAATAAAAGCTGTTCTTTTCTTTTTTTCCTAACACAAATTTAGGAAATTGAAAAATATTTTTAATATTAGTCAATTTACAGATGTTCTGTGTTACTGTTCCTTTCATATTGGAAAATATATGTTAAACAATATGACAGAACAACAAGGACACATGGCCCAGAGGATAAAGACGGTTAAATCCAGTGACTAGACCCAAAGAGTTGTGAGTTCAATACCAGGCTAGAGCAGTGGTGAACCAAAAGACTTGGAGAGTTGAGTTAAAGCGAAATAATTGAGACATCTGGAAGAGACATGGCACGTGGAAGTAGAACAATCTACCCTGGTGGATGAAATAAAGGGTTTGGTTTAAAATTCCAATCACCTGGAAAAGACCAGAATGTACAACACTGTGAATATGGCAATGAAGACGAGGATAACAGCCCGAATAATGTAAATAATCATAATACCTCATCTCAGAGATATAGACAGACACAACCTGAAAAAGGGTGATAAGCTGTAAAAAAACCCCAAAAAAAACCCCCAAAAAAAAACAAATCAATCAATCCCGATTGTCCACAATAAAGTAAATAATCTGGAAATAGCAAAGGGCCAGAATTAATTACATTTTTGTATTTAAAATTCTAATCTTTTTTCTCTTCATTATTGAACCTAAGACTTAAATTTGAACCTGATCTGCAGGTTTCATTTTCTGTGTCGATAGCCATTACACCACCCACACATCCTATTGAAAGACTATGCATCTAAATTATAATGAGAGGATGTACATCCAACAGAGCCTGATTAAATAATTTCAACTAATGAAAATCTTTATTTAACAAATCTTTTTGAACAAGACCGGAAATTATCAAGGAGTTGACCTCCAAAAATATATATATATATATATATATATATATATATATATATATATATATATTAAAAAAAACAAAAAAATTATCTATAACAAAAGAACATTTTTAGAAAATTCCTGTCTTCTTCGATGCATGGAACTAAATTGATGGCAATAAGAAATCATAAAAATCAATTCCATAAAATTTTAAACATATTTTGTCAATGCGACACTTAAACAGTTAAAAATATAGAAATATTTCTTAGAAGATAAATATTAAAAGACAATGAAGGCAATTGTTGATAAATTACAAGTTGTAATGTTCAGTTTGGAATTGTATTGTTTGATGAAAGGAATATTTAACCAGATAGTAAAATGCGACAGGAAATTGGTTTGTGGGAGAAGAAGAAAAAGAAGAGAGGGAAGGAAAAGCAAAACGAGAAATAAGAGTGAGGCAGAGAGAGAGAGAGAGAGAGAGAGAGAGAGAGAGAAAAGAAAGAATGAAAAGAAAATAAGGCAAGAAAATAGAGGAACCAATAAAAAGAAGGAAGTCATTAAGAGAGAGAGAGAGAGAGAGAGAGAGAAGAGGAAGGAAAATGGGAAAGCAGGTGAGAGAGAAAGAGTAATTATTTAATTTTGTGGCTTAGAGGAAATGGAGGATAGAAACCAAAGATCTGTTTGAATTTTTTGCTTGTTTCAATCAGTGGAAAAAGGAATGAAATAAATAAAAATTGATGACTGTAGAAAAGAGAGGAAAGTAGATATGTAAACAGGCATAGAATCCTGTCTCGTAATTATTCAAAACTTGAAAGCTAACAGGTAAGTCCATTCCATATTTCGGGGCAGCATTAATCGTTGTTGCATTTATGTGCTTAATTGGCCAAGGAAGATTGGGAAAAGGAAATAGAAAAAAGGTCCCTTGTCAGTCTTTTATAGAGCTGGATGCATGCCCTGGGGGTGGTGTAGATAGAGATATTAAATATAAAGTAAATGTTTCTTAAGCTTAGCTTAACAAAGAGTCAGAATAATGAGACACTCTGTGAGGATTAAACCTATTCCAATGGAAAGATACCTTCCAAAAGGTAAGCAAAATATCATGAAACAGCAAAATTTCCTAATAAAAAAGAAAATAGTACTGAACTATTATATCAGTTCTCCTATATACAGGACAATCTCTCTTCACAGATAAAAACTTAAAGTAACAAAAATGTGGTTCTACAGAAGGATGCTGAGAATGTCATGAACTGAACACATGAGCAAAAACAAAGTTTTAGAGAAAATAGAAATAAAAGGTCACTCATACTTAACATCAGGAAGAGCTACTTGAAATTTCTATGGCACATTATAAGGAAAGAAGGCTTGGAAAATTTGATATTCACAGGGCATATTAAAGGCAAGAGAGAGAGAGGAAAGCAATGCATAACATACTTAGTGAGCTTGAGTAAACAGATGACAGTACAGGGTTTAGGAGAGATAATGAAAAGACAAAATTTATCAAGAGCTATAAAGAACAAATTGTGGAGAGCCATGATCACCAATTGTACTGAACGGTCAACTTATTAAAGCATTGCTCCTCTGCAGGTAGTAAAAGTAAATATAAAATGAAATGTCAAAAAATTAAAAACAACCAATGAAGAAAATGTAGCTCTTCACCTGAATAACAATAGGGTATGTGACATAGTATGCAATCTAGGACGGGGGGGGGGATATCTATCTAGGCCAGTTCATTATCTGAGTTCTTAAATGTGGTTACAGGGATTTAAGCAAACTGCAACATATCCTATACATGCTTTTTATTATGGTGATGGAAGAGCTAATAAAGTATCTGGAATTTAGTCAAGTGTTCTTGGAAACTATTTTCCATTGTCACCTGTGTATGATGGGGGGTTGGGTCAACTTGTTGGAATAAACCATTACCACTATTAAACATGGTCAACATAAAGAGAGTCGAAGGGTTTTACAGTAAGTTCACTAGAGGTCCTTATGAATTGCCACAGAAAACAGCTCACTCTATTACAGAGCCACCACCAACTTGCACAACACCTTGATGACAAACTGAGTCTTATGGATGCTCGTCTACATAGAAACTTGATCATCTGCCTGAAAGAGATGGAATTGCAACTTCTTCAACCGGGCAAAGTCAAGGAAGGTGTCAGTAATGTTACCATTGTTGGTCAATGGCTATAAAAAACTCAAGGGAATACCATTTACACTATACAATGCATTGTCTGATGGGTTGAGTGTCACTAGCAAAAACTGGGATGAAATCTGATGTAGTATTCCCAGTCATTGGGTTATCAAACCTCTTAGCCCCTGATGCTTGTATTCGTAAATTATGTAAATGTTATCAGCATTTTTAACATGGCACTGATATCTGTCAGAGATTCACCTATGTTTGATATCTGCTTACTTCTATTACTGGAGAAAAAGCTAAAACAAATGCCAACTGAGAATAACAGAACCCTGCACTCATTCTTTTGTTAAACTGTGTTAATTCCTGTCATATTACTTGACTGCCAGAGCTACACTCTTTAAGTTGCCGAGTTTCTAAAATTGGAAATAGGAGAGCAGAGTTCCAATTCCAGTAAGGGTTCATTATATTCATTTATGCACAAATGCCCTTGGGAAAGATATGAATCCACCTTCTACCCCCAGCTATGGATTAATTAGTAGAATTTGTTTCAGTAAATCATTATTATCTAAAAAAAATTCTTACAATTTCAAAATATTTTCTGACATTAAATAACCTTCAAAAGGTCGATAAGTTGTAAAAAAAAAAAAAAAATCAGTCAATTCTACAAGTGGGGGAGAGTAAAACCATTGAGATTGAGTGTACTGCTGTCTCTTAATTTATTGGCACTTAATTTTAAGGAATGAGAAAATGGGTTAAGAAGAAATAAAAGGAAAGAGGGAGGAAAAAGGAAAAGATATAAAAGATTAAGGGGAGTGAATGAGGCCAAATAAATAAAGCAATGGAATACAAAGTAAATAGAAAGGGGGAGAAGAAAGAGAAAGAAAGTAAATAAAAGTAGAACAAGAAATAAAATGACTGTGAATGTCCAGTAAGTAGCCATGACCACCTCTGCAAAACAAAATAAAAGAAAAAAAACAAAGCCAATCATTCATTTTGCATTTGTGCTGCCTGCTCCTGTTCCTCAACGCACTTCCTCAGACAATATGCAACTCTAACCAATAAAAACCGGAAGCTGGCATCAGGAACAACAGACAGACACAAATGTTATTGACATTGTCCTGTTTATTTAATGCATTTCGCTTTATTTTCTGGCTTCTGTAGCACTCAAGTCTCTTGGCCAATAATCCAGATGAGGAAAGGCAATGGTTTTGGGAAACAGTCTGGTGTAACAAAGCACCCTGGCAAGCAATCGACCAATCAGGCATCAGTTTCATTTGATTTCCCCAGGGCATCACTATAGAGAGGATGTGAGGTTAGAAACCTTGGAACTGTTTGCATATAGAAAATTAAAAGAGGCTGTAATGGAAGAGTGAAGTACATACTTAGCTTCAATGTTACAATGTATGTACAGTAAAATATATATATGGAGACATATGTACAGTTTGTTCCAAAATGAAGTGATCTAAGAAACCTAAATTGTTCTTTTAACAGACATATTTGATTACAACCAGTTTTTATCCACACCATAAAAGCAACTGAGATTTACTTTGTTCAAACAAATGTCACTTAAAAATGTCTTCCAAATGAGAACTTCTGTTATTTGTAAACTGATAAAGTGTAGCATTATTTCTTTGAAATTCCAACTGTTGTTATTCAGAAATAAATGATTTGTAGCTAAAAAGTAAATTCTTTGGATGTTCTTCCATAAAGAATTGGAACAATATTGATTGATATAACTCACTTCTGCAGATGAAGTGCAGCATTAAGATGGGATAAAGACATGCTGCTACGGAATGTTAATATCAGTCCCTGTAATCAACATGTAGAATTTACAAGCATTTTAGTTTTTTTTATGTATAATGTCGATATATTTTATTTTCAGATGGAAAACAGGCTAGTCTTGAATGAAAGTTTCTCAGAAAATGATACAATGATTTTTCAGCATATATTTTCAGAAAGAAATCCCAGTCTCTCAAAGGCAGTTTCCAAACTGAAATACTGATAAAACAAAATATAAAAAAAAAATAAACAATAAAACTCAAATTCATATTGCACATTAATAAATGTTATGTTACTTTCACAATAATATTGCAACAAATTTTTTAATTTATTCACTGTAGCTGGAAGCTATTTTCTGGTGGTTATAAATGTTAAGTACTGAGAAGAATTACATATTAATATTTATAATCAATATTTGATAGCCCATTGTTGTTGCTGTTCTATGTGCTGTGTCCCTTCAAGATGTTGGCAATCATGACTCTCCACAATTTCCTGTCAACCAAACTTGACTATTTTCTCTTATATGTTGGTAGTGTAATGGATATCAGCACAGAAAGTGTAATTATTGAAAAGTGTTCAATTTTTTGGTCTTGTCTGTCACATTCATTTTCGCACAAATACCATTAGGAAAAGGCATGAATGAGTCTCTTCTCTACACCTCAGCTATAGGTTAAATAGCAAGGCAGACTGAACTGCTTTTGCTGTGCATGGCAACCAGTCTTAAGAGAAAACTCAGAACTGCAAACTGAGAAGGCAATGAGAAACCACGTCACTATTCTTTCCCAAGCTTGTATGACAATTCACAGATAATAAACAAGGGATATAGTAAAAAAGAGAAAATATTTTCTTTTACAAAACTATCTGATAGGATTTGGGGGACATATATATATATATATATATATATATATATATATTTAGTTGGATTGAAGTGAGTTTGTGACCCTGAGTTTCACGCTATTTGTGATCGTCAGACAAACTGATTAATTTCTAAATTTTGGATTTATATATGGTTGCGTATATCAGTGTTTTTATGGTAGTGGGAGGAAAAATTGTTGTTGGAATGCCACTCATACGTACGCAGGGTTTGTGAACCCAGGGTCACAAACCCACATCAATCCAACTAAATATGTTAGCTCTATCACTGATATTGAGTGCTTTCCAATAAGTATTGTGCGTGTGTATATATTTTTTTTTTCTTTATTATCAGGTATTACATCTGAACATATATAGCACCACTACATCAATGCATTAATGTTTTGATGCACATCATAGGATTCTCATCAGACGGTGGTAAATGATGATTATAACAATTTTTAATATTACTTATAAAACATCTCTTGTGTGTGAAAAGATGCAATAAAGAAAGACACAGATATAATCCCTCAAAATGAAAAAGGAAGACAGACACAAGATATAGTCCAAAAAAAAAAAAAAAAAAAAAGGAAAGAAAGACAAGATATAGTCTCTGGAAAAGAAAAGAGAAAGAAAAATAAGAAAAGGTAAAAGAGAAGAAATACCCAAGAATATAATCTCTTCTCCAAAGACAAAGAAGAGATAAAGATAAATATAAAGATGGTATGAAAATGTAAAAAGCCTCGACAAGATATTTTGAGAATTGGTTTAAGATGGAAAGCCTTCTTCTTTCTTAAGGCCTGGGACATTTTGAATACATATGGATTTAAGGATTTAAAAAGTGCACCTCACATTGACTGTTTACACAGCTTTGAGATGGATCTCTTAAATATTATTAACACCATTACTTTTCATAAACACAAAGACCAATTTCAGAAACACTTGGATACATTGGTTAAGAATATTAATAAATCTGATCAAATTTTTATAACATCTGACAAAACAACCAATTTTTATAGATTTCATTCAAAGGATTACATGGTATTGATTTCAAAAAATTTAATGAAAAATTATAAAAAAATAAATATTGATAATTTTAATTGTGTTCATCATATCAACACTTCTGCTAAATATATTACTGATAAGTTAAAAATTAGTGATAGGGTTGCTAAACTTTGTATGAAGGAATCCTATGTACTACTTAAAGATCACAAACTGGAGTTCAAAACAAACTACCTACAAGAATTATAAATCCAAGCTGATCGGATATTGGAAGGATCAGTAAAGTTATCTTAGAATGTGTAAATCAACAAATTAAAAATCAACTTGGACTTATCCAATGGACTGGCACCACTGATATCATTCCTTCAATATCTAAGGACCTCTTTACAATGGCATTGGAATTTGCCAAAGTTTATTCTGACATCTCATGTGATGAGATTAACATCATTATGAATTGTAGGAAATCTGTCTTCAATCCATAAAAAAAGATGACTTAGTAAAAAATTCTGACAATAACTGACATTTCTATGGGATTGTTGGATTCTGCAGAATCTTCTGATTTGGTTGGATTATTTATATTGTATAATCTTACTGCTTATGAAGAGATTCCTTTAGATAGTATAGGGATGATGGTCTTGTGATTGTAAAAGAAAAAGTTGATAAATTTAGAAAATTGATTTATAGGGAATTTAAGTCTTTAAATCTTAACATAAAAATAAGTTCTAATATTAAACAAGTTGATGTTCTAGATGTAACATTAAATTTAGTTCACAAAAATTTTCAGCCTTATTTAAAGAACAATGCCAACCTGATCTATATCCATCCTAATTCCAATCACCCACTGTCTATAATCCAAAATAGTCTTTCATCTGTAGAATATTGGATTAGCCAACACTTTTCTAACAAAGAAGTGTTTGAGAAACACAGAACATGTATAATAAAGTTCTTAGGGATAGTGGGTATAAATCCTTTGAAATTAAGTTTAATGGTTGTTAAGAAAAGAAAAAGAAACAGGAAGATCATCTGGTCCACACCTCCATTTAATTAATTAGTTAGTACAAAGGTAGGCCACAAGTTTCTAAATTTAATTGATAAACACTTTTCAAAAAGTAATCCCTTAGTAAAATTTTTAATAGGAATACTTTAAAACTTAGCTATAGTTGTATTAATCTTGAGAAAATAAAGACACAGAACAATAAAACACAAACTATTTAACAATAATAAGTATAATACACATACTAATTCTATCTATATTTCTGAGATGAGGTATTATGTACATTATTTACATTATTTGGACTATTGTCCTCATCTTTGTCGCCATATTTATTACAACGTTTCAGCTGTTGTATGCTCCGGCCTTTTTCAGGTGGTTGGAATGTCGAACTGAACCCTTTATTTCGCTCAGTGGGGTAAACTGTTCTAGTTCCATGTGCCATGTTTAATGGATGTCAGTTATCAGTTATCTCCTGTTAATTTCCCTCTGAAAGTTCTCCATTGCCTTTGGAGAAGAGATTATATGTTGAGTCTTTTTCTCTTCTTATTTTTCTTTCTTCTTTTGTAGAGACTATATCTTGTATTTCTTTCTTTCCTTTTTTTTGGTTATATCTTATCTGTCTTCTTTTTGTGGAGATTATGTCTTATATCTTTCCTTATTAGATTTTTTTCATGCAGAAGAGATGTTTTATAAGTAATATTAAAAATTGTTATAAGCATTGTTTACCACCGGCTGACGATATGCTATGACGTGCATCGAAATGTTAATACATTGATGTAGTGGTGCTATATATGTTCAAATGTAATACCTGATAATAAAGAATTATCACTCTACTTGTGTATTGAGCTCTATTTTTAAATTAATATTATGAATGTTTGAATTTATATTTGATTCGTTCTCATTGCATTTGGAGAGACACACACACATATATATATATATATATATATATATATATATATATATATATATATATATATATATATGATAGGATAAAGAACAAGTAGGAAACAGATCTTAATCTAAGATGTTTTACTTTAATAAAGTTTCATCACAGATCAAGATAGAAATGATAAAAAATGATAAAAGCAAACAGACACAACTTAATGGTATGTTGTGTTTGGTTATTTCTTATTGCTTAGATACGTATCATGTGCAATGGAATAACACATAATATTGAAATGTGTGGATGCTAAACTGTGTAAAAGTTAGTGAGATAAAGTAGGAGGTTTTGATTGGTTATTTCTTATTTGTATAGATACATGTTACATGTAATGAAGTAACAAATAATATTCAAATAAGTGTAAGAAAATATTCTGGATGCTAAAGTTTTTTTAAGTTAGTGAGACGCTGAAGGATGTTTTGAAAAAATTTGTTTTGTCTGATTTTTCATGACAGTATATCTCATGCATATTTCGTATATATATATTGATTTTTATGTATTTGGAAGAGAGAAGTTAGATTCATGAATAATGGATCTGTAGAAAAATGGGGATGTAATGTAGTTTTTTAAACATCTGTTAATAGTTGGCAATATTGCTATAAATATATTTTCATAATATTTTCTCTTTATAGGGTTAAGTTCTTTTTTGATAAGGTTGGTATTGGTGAAATTAAAGTTGTGTACCATGTCATTGCAGTGTAAGATGAGAGAATTTGAATGTTTATCTAAATGCAAATCTCTCTTGTGTTCCTAGATGTGGATTTTTGATCGCATGAAGTCTCCTTAATGTTATTGCACTGTAGACATTAAAAAAAAGACAAGCCAAAAAAAAAAAAAACCAAGCCAAAAAAAAGAGCCAAGCCAAAAAAAAAAAAAAGCAAATCTTTTAGTACAGCCTTGCTCCTAATAACCCTTATCCATGATGTCATCATAGACTATTTCAAACTTTCAGCTTTTCAAAGCACACAGACACCACATTGATCCTTGAGAGATATCGAAAGTACTAGAACAAACAACAAAAACAAAGTCTGTATAGTTTATCCTAAAACACCTTATATGAAAATTAGAAAAATATAATTTAAGCAGACAAACCTTGTCATTTCTTTTTAATCAAACTTGTGTGTGTGAGATACTAGTTTATTGTTACAAGACATAGAAATATTCTTATATTTATATGATGCTAAAATTAGCAACTCATCTTGACCAATCTTTATTCTATTTAAACTTACCAAATATATAAACCCAGCATTTTTAAAATTGACTAATATGTAAACAAGGCAGTTAAATCTTTAGAGCCGCTGTTAATATTTTAGTATTTTTTTTTATCTTCATTTTATTTGCAACAAGCAAAAGACAAACTGCAAATTATAAAAAGAAAAACTACTTGAAGAAATTATTTTTAATTATTTTTTCAGAAATCACAAAATGTACAGGAATTTTCCATACTGAAAATGGGATTTAAAAATCATATTTGAGAAAAAGAAAAGAAAAATGTCAAGAAACACTTCAGAAGCAATTATGTGATTGTTTGCAGTTTTTCATATACAAGTTGCTTTTTAGACGTGGAAACAAATTGAAAGTGGCAGCTGTAAAATTGGAATTAGCAACAGATCAACTTATGAAACCTTTAGATTAAGCAAAGCACTCTTGATACCTGTATACAAGTGTTTAACAGGTAAGTTAAGATGAAAAGAAAATACCCATGTAGTGGTTCATTTCAGGCCAGAGGTAGATAGGTGGGCCAACAAGAATCGTGGAAACTTCAAAAGACAACAGGATAGTGTTTGCCAAATTGTACATCTGAGATTTTTCTCTTTCAGGTTGGAAGAAAAAGATGTCTTGCTTACCTGAAAAACATAAATAAGACACAAGCTGTTAAATAGTGAAATCAAGGAGGTTGGCAGTTGTTGGAAAGGAGAAATACGAAACAAAAAACAGAAATTACAGAAAGACTTATTTTGTTATTTTGGAAAGCTTTAAAAATTTGTGAAAGCAAATGAGGCCCATAGATATGCACCACTGAATGAAGAATGAGATTGCAGTGAAAAATGAAATAAATACTCCCTTCCCCCATATTATATATATATATATATATATATATATATATATATACCTTTAAAATGTTCTTTTAGGATTGCTGTTTCACTATCAGAGTTGAGGTGAAAGTATGACATTTTTTGGACTAACCTCATATTTTGTTCAAACTGTTGAGAGGTGCGTTCTGTAGCCTTTTTAAAGGTGTACATTTTTGGTTCAATTTGTGGTAGGCTGGCTTTACCTTTTTTATATATGTTTTTTTAATTTTTTCTTCTTAGGCAACATGATAATGCCACAGAGAGGCAAGGGGATACTGAGAGTGAAAGAAAATATTAGTGAGGAGAAAGGACAATAAAAAAAGATTCAGGAAGACAGAAGATGGTGATAGAGGTTGCAATTAAACTTTTGAAGAATGTAGGTAACAGGAAAGCAAAAAGCTCAAAAAGAGTTACACTTGTGAGAAGTGCAAGTAACTATTAGAATAGAACATATAGCTATTTCAATGGTAAAACAATGGGACCTAATTGACAATCTAGTATTATGTCTAAATTCATGTGGTTGAGGTATAGATGGCCACTCATATTCAAGGATACCCATCTACTAGGGCAGTTAGCCAATCCCTATTGCCGACACTTGCTCAGGCACATTTGTGTTTATTCAACACCCACAGAACCCACCTGTGGTTTATACTGCAACTATGAGCAGACCTTAGTTACAGTTTCTGGGAAAGAGTGTGTTATCAAGCGTGATCAACAATTTGAACATGGCCAGCAAGCTCTCAGCCACGATGACTTGTGACTTTGTGCGAGCACAGCTATTGATGGCATGCAAGGGTTCCGTCTACCCAGGGTCAGCTCGTGGTATGGTTTTCAGGCATTTTCTAAAAGGTGCCACATGCTGGGATTGACCCCCTCCAGTCCAATAACATCAGAAAGTTTCCTTGCTGACAAATCAACCATGGTGAGATTCAAACCTTAGTCTCATGGTCAGAATGTGAACATTCTAACCACTCAGCCACATGCTCATTTGGTTGAGTTACCAAGAAGAAAAACCGATTAGAATAATTGCAATGAAAATATTTATAGAAAATACAAAGGGATACTATATTATGGTGGTAGGAAAGTGACTGAAATAAAGATGTCAGGACCAATATCATTACAAACATTTCTTTGAATTTTATCAAATATCTAGAGATATATAGCAGGAACCCCAGACCAGATATGGCTGCAATATTTAATGCCTTCATTAATGGGAGATTTATAAATATGTATGATGCATTCTGGCAAGAAAAATTGCCTGGCATGGCACACTGAACAAACAGCAGACAGAGAAATTGATTCAACATAATCACTCTGCTTCATGTCAGTGTAAAACATGAAACTGAGAAGAGGCAATGAGTTGCTTTCCTGGAGGTTAGCATCAGCCATCCTAATGAAAGATAAATGCATGCAATCATAGAAATTGTGAATATAATCCTGTGAAATATTAATCTATTTTGCACCTGTAGACATAATACAACAAGAGTATGGCTAACTGAAAGAGTCAGATGTTGTCTCCTTCATGTTTTATACATGTTCAATTAGGGCCACATCTGATGATCATATTGGCTAGGGAGGTGTTTGAACATATGTGTGGGTATTGTCCTGCTGGAACAGTACACCACCATCCTACTGAAGGAATAGCAACAGAATGGCCTTCACAATATTTGGTATCGTTCAATAATCTCTCCAGAAATAGCAAAAGTGAGTAAGACTGGAAGATGTCACGCCTCAGGTTAGTATGACACATGCAAACAATCATCACAAGCACAATCAGCTAATCACCATTGAACACAAGAGAACATTCAATATCTGAAGTGAACCATTTGTGATGACACAGGATATATGCGTGATGGTATTGTTGTGTAAGTAGACATTATAGTAGAGGGGCAGAGCTTCATAGTTTTGCTTGCAACTCAACATCTGAAGTTGACACTGATTGAGTCATATTTGCTTTGATCTGAATTGTAGGTGCCCTGCAGTCTGCTACAGTGGGATGTCCAGAATCAAGTCTATTGGTGTTGGGATGTTCACCCAACAATTGTTGCCAACATCAAAGCTCCACTGATGAGTCATCCGATATGTGTAATAATTCCCCAAAATGACCAACGAACCTTTTTAATGCCCACAATTCAGCCCTTTTCAAATAGCTTGACACCTGCTCGCACTGGTAGGTATTCATTGCACAAACCTTTGTAATAGCATGTGCCTAAAGTTTATGTAGAGATGGTACACTAGTAATAATGAGTATGGTTAAAAACTTAAAATTTTATCAATATATACTATCATCTAGTACACATATACTGAACCCAGGGAAAAAATGTGCATCCTCTGTCAGTTTTGCAACTTTATTTTCTATTAGATGTACATATGCATCATCTTCTATGTGACATAGCCCTTCAAGATGTTGCAGATTATGGCTCTCCACAATTTCCTGTCCTTTGTAGTTCTTAATAAATTTTTCTTTTTTTTTCTTCTAAACCTTGTTCCACTATCCATTTACAGAAGCTTGCTAGGTAGGTTATACATTGCTTACCTTTGTATCTCTTGCCTTCCATATGTCTTGTAGGTACCAAATTTTCTAAGCCCTCTTTCCTCATTATGCACCCTAGAAATTTCAACAGTCTCTTCCTGATGTTAAGTATAAGTGTCCTTTTTGTTTCCATTTTCTCTAAAACTTCATTGTTGCTCACATATTTAGCACATATACATGAGCACAGAAAATATACACATACACCCAGGTGCATAGATAATCAAGAAACACTACAAATACAAATTGTGTCTGCATAACATATACAGAATAAAGACTTTTGTATCAATTCTAACATTGTTCTTGCTTGTCTTTTGATTCCATAAAGCAAATCCTTTGAGAAATTGTGAAACCAGTTTATGCTGAGCCTTCGTCCCCACTCCTTTAATTCAGTTACAAATTTGAGTTTGAAGTAGAGACAGATAGGAGAGAAGAGAAGTAATCTTAAAGTAAGTGACATTCCTCAGATCAACAGAGGACAGAAAATTATCTCATGTTCACCAAACTAGCCATAAAATTAAATTCATTTTCCACACACACACACACACAATAAAAAAACTGCTACATTTCCATTTACAACTATATATTTTCTTATTTGCAGGTGGTTGCTCAAGTGGGATCCAGGTTCTTTATTTGGAACATTTGTGCTTTCATACATACATCTTTACATATTAACTTTTAAAGCTATTATCAAACAAAACAATAAAATGAAATTAAATGCAAACAATGTTTACAAGAACCAACAAAATCCAACTTGGAATTTGATTAAATTTTACTAACAAAGTTTTACGTCAAATATTATTTTTTAAAAATGAAATATGATTTTAGAGACAGAAGTGAGAATCGAGAAAATTCAGTGTTGAGTTCAAATACACTGGTTTGCCAAAAGGCATGAAATAGCAGCATGTATAGGTAAATGGAGGTAGTTCCATTGTACCTCGACTTTATGAAAATGCCCAGACTTACACCAGTTGAACTCTGACATTTGGGAAAGTGAATTATCAAAGGATGGGCTATGATCATAGGTGTCAGATAACATGGAACATTCCATTTTTAAAACTCTGGTAACATTTGACATCTCTCTATATAATTATATAACAGGAATACCTAATGAAAGGCATTACTGTCCACAGAGTTCATTGCAGTGGTTGTAATTGTAAGATAATGAGACCTTTCTACCAATCTAGTATTGCAATTCATAAAGTTTAGTTACCATAGGGGAAAGTTCAGCAGAAAAATTACCATAAAAATATTTATAGTAAAGATAATATAGAAGACTCAAATGTCTTTAACTGACAAAATCTTCAAGATCCAACTTTGAAATTATCATTCATATCCAATTCAATTTTGATTTGCAAAGACCAATGTTGAATATAATTACATCTGACAGTTTTAAGCATCCATTTTTCTCTGAAATGAGTTAATGAAGAAAAGTTATCATCACCAAGCCAATTGGACATGAAACAATAGACTGTTATCCAAAGTAGAACAATTTATACAGTTTATCCATTGATGGACAAGGCTAACGGCTTTCATATTTTGCTTTTTTTCTTTCATGAAGTAAACAAAGGTAGAAAGATAATTTTGCAGAAATTATCTGCCACAGAAATGTTACAAAACAAAAAAGAATTTAAAGGCGTGCAAGATTAATATGAAAGTTTCAGTCCTAATAAGTTGATGCAAAAAGTGATTGCATCCATTAGAAACTTTTTGACTTGTTCTTTTCTTGTGAAGAACAGAGGAAAAGGATTATTTTGCAAAGAATCGGATGACAGTAAACAATTCTGTAGAACTAGGTTTTTATCCCAGCCTCATTCCTTCCATTGTGCATGATAAAAGAAATACTTGCCAAGCATATAAAACAAATAAGAACATTTGGGGCTTTGTCAGATGAAGATGATAGCCTTAGCCTAAGTAATGGTACAGAGTAAAAGTAGAAAAACCTGCTTAGCCTGTCTGACACCTTCATAGCATCAGTTCTCTGCCTTATATATATAAAGCCAAAGATATGTATTGACATACACAGGTACACACACACATATATATATATATATATATATATATATATATATATATATACACACACACACAGACACACAATGTTTTCGCAAGAAAATTAGTATCAGTTGACTGATGTTGACAAAAATTACAGGATATATATGAGCAACATACCATATGTTTCGGTCTATAATATCTATCCCTGTCAACAGAAATCATAATTTGTTTTAGAGGTATTATGGTTTCACAGTTTGGAATATTGGGATTTCATAAATCGGTTTTTAGGGGTATCAAGTTTCATTATGTAGACTCCCTGCTGGAAAAAAACTATGTATAAATAAATCCAAAAGATACAGAGTGTGGCAGAGATACCTCCCACATAATGCTAGGACATTAGTTGCAATAGTGTCTTTAACTATTATTTAATATCTTATCATTATGTAGAAGGTATATATGATATTTCTGCTGCAACCTGTATAAGCTATAGAAACCTAGATTTGATTGATAAAATATCCCAAAGACCTGAATAAATTATCGTGTTAAGAGTATGGGTTTGCTGAGGTACTATATCTTTTATCTATTTGTCAGCCATTGATTTTAGTCATTTTCCTAATGTTTTGACAAACATTACTTGGAGTAGGTTTATTGCTTCCAAAATATCTTTGTTTAAATATTGTTTTTTTTTATCTTTTTTTTATCTTTATAGGCATCTCTTTTAATGATAGATCACAAATTCTCTATTAATATATCAAGATGCTGCAGGCCATTGTACTAATTTGGTATCTTTGAAAGCTATTTTGGGGAAAGTAGACAATAGTTATTTTTTCAGAATGTGAATGAATATTGTCTTGCAAGAATGTACTCTTTAACTTCAATGTTCTTGATTGAGAATGTCGACCCAAAAACATCCAGCCCAACAAGTTATAATTCTCTGCAGTTATCTTGATACCATCATCAAAGTTGAAGATACCCATAATTTTACCGAGTACAAAATGTTACTCCTCAACCTGTTATATTCTAATGTGTGTTGATCGACTGCATCTATGAAAGAAGCAACCTTGAATCCAGCCATCTTATCCATCAAACATTGCTCAATATTCATGACTCAAAATTACTGTTCAGAAATCAAGTTTACTTTTTTTTTTTAACTTCTTTGCCTAAATGATGTTCCTCTATGTGATTGCTGCTTAAATATTGTAGTTTGATTGCTTTCATGCCTTTAGTCAATGTTTGTAATATTTTGCTTATGTTTGCAACATGTCTCAAATATATTCTTGCTTGTCAATCTACTTTCTTTTAATTATTTCCAAATCACATTTTGTGACTTTCTTCTAGCAGTTTTTATGTTCTTGTCAAAGATTTCAATTTCTTTTGCGATTCTTCAGTGAGTTCTGTCCAACTTCATAATTTTCAATGTTGTGTCACCATCAATAACTTTTCAACATCAGATTTTATTTTTTATATTCATGACCCATGCCAATATTTATATGTTCCAAAGTAAAAAAAAAAAAAAAAAAAGAAAGAAAAAGTAAATCACAGAAACTATACTATTAAATATATTACTTCATTCTCCTTCAAGATTTCTGATGAAGCTAAATAGAGTGAAACGTTGAATATATATATATATAAATAAAGGTTTTCCTACTTACTCCTTTATTGAATCAGATATTCAGCATATGAACATTTCTGAAAATTGGATTATAAAATCTTACACCAACTTATTGTAAATACTTCTAACAGAAACAGGTATGATGAACAGATATATATATATATATATATATATATATATATATATATATATATATATATATGACAAAATGATTTGTTTGTTTGGGTTTTATGGCATATAAACCACTGTGGGTTATTTAATGCCAAATCCAGTTTATATGAATTTAAAAAAAAAAAAAAAATATAGCTGGCAACATTATTGTTTCAAAAAAAAAAAAAAAAAAATATAGCTGGCAACATTATTGTTTCAAAAAAAAAAAAAAAAAAAAAAATATAGCTGGCAACATTATTGTTTCAAAAAAAAAAAAAAAAAAAAATATAGCTGGCAACATTATTGTTTCAAAAAAAAAAAAAAAAAAAAAATATAGCTGGCAACATTATTGTTTCAAAAAAAAAAAAAAAAAAAAATATAGCTGGCAACATTATTGTTTCAAAAAAAAAAAAAAAAAAATATAGCTGGCAACATTATTGTTTCAAAAAAAAAAAAAAAAAAATATAGCTGGCAACATTATTGTTTCAAAAAAAAAAAAAAAAAAATATAGCTGGCAACATTATTGTTTCAAAAAAAAAAAAAAAACGTGCTGGCAACATTATTCCTTTTCTACAAAAAAAACATAGAGCTGGCAACATTATTATTTCAAAAACTTAGAGCTGGCAACATTATTATTTCAAAAACTTAGAGCTGGCAACATTATTATTTCAAAAACTTAGAGCTGGCAACATTATTATTTCAAAAACTTAGAGCTGGCAACATTATTATTTCAAAAACTTAGAGCTGGCAACATTATTATTTCAAAAACTTAGAGCTGGCAACATTATTATTTCAAAAACTTAGAGCTGGCAACATTATTATTTCAAAAACTTAGAGCTGGCAACATTATTATTTCAAAAACTTAGAGCTGGCAACATTATTATTTCAAAAACTTAGAGCTGGCAACATTATTATTTCAAAAACTTAGAGCTGGCAACATTATTATTTCAAAAACTTAGAGCTGGCAACATTATTATTTCAAAAACTTAGAGCTGGCAACATTATTATTTCAAAAACTTAGAGCTGGCAACATTATTATTTCAAAAACTTAGAGCTGGCAACATTATTATTTCAAAAACTTAGAGCTGGCAACATTATTATTTCAAAAACTTAGAGCTGGCAACATTATTATTTCAAAAACTTAGAGCTGGCAACATTATTATTTCAAAAACTTAGAGCTGGCAACATTATTATTTCAAAAACTTAGAGCTGGCAACATTATTATTTCAAAAACTTAGAGCTGGCAACATTATTATTTCAAAAACTTAGAGCTGGCAACATTATTATTTCAAAAACTTAGAGCTGGCAACATTATTATTTCAAAAACTTAGAGCTGGCAACATTATTATTTCAAAAACTTAGAGCTGGCAACATTATTATTTCAAAAACTTAGAGCTGGCAACATTATTATTTCAAAAACTTAGAGCTGGCAACATTATTATTTCAAAAACTTAGAGCTGGCAACATTATTATTTCAAAAACTTAGAGCTGGCAACATTATTATTTCAAAAACTTAGAGCTGGCAACATTATTATTTCAAAAACTTAGAGCTGGCAACATTATTATTTCAAAAACTTAGAGCTGGCAACATTATTATTTCAAAAACTTAGAGCTGGCAACATTATTATTTCAAAAACTTAGAGCTGGCAACATTATTATTTCAAAAACTTAGAGCTGGCAACATTATTATTTCAAAAACTTAGAGCTGGCAACATTATTATTTCAAAAACTTAGAGCTGGCAACATTATTATTTCAAAAACTTAGAGCTGGCAACATTATTATTTCAAAAACTTAGAGCTGGCAACATTATTATTTCAAAAACTTAGAGCTGGCAACATTATTATTTCAAAAACTTAGAGCTGGCAACATTATTATTTCAAAAACTTAGAGCTGGCAACATTATTATTTCAAAAACTTAGAGCTGGCAACATTATTATTTCAAAAACTTAGAGCTGGCAACATTATTATTTCAAAAACTTAGAGCTGGCAACATTATTATTTCAAAAACTTAGAGCTGGCAACATTATTATTTCAAAAACTTAGAGCTGGCAACATTATTATTTCAAAAACTTAGAGCTGGCAACATTATTATTTCAAAAACTTAGAGCTGGCAACATTATTATTTCAAAAACTTAGAGCTGGCAACATTATTATTTCAAAAACTTAGAGCTGGCAACATTATTATTTCAAAAACTTAGAGCTGGCAACATTATTATTTCAAAAACTTAGAGCTGGCAACATTATTATTTCAAAAACTTAGAGCTGGCAACATTATTTTTCTGAAAACATTATCTGAGACCTTGCTGTTGGATACAGTTTATCGCCATACCCAGGACGTGGATGTAGTTTACCGTCATACCCAGGATGTGAGCAAAACCTGGAAAACTAGCAGTTCACTATTTAACCATAGCTGGGACCCTAACAGGTGCTACCACCCCAAGTCAAGGTGAACCTGGGAACACCAGCAATTAAGAGGTGGTTCCACGCTCCTCAAAACCTCCAGATCAGAGGCCTTTCTGTTGGATGCAATTTAACGTCATACCCAGGACGCCTCATTGGGGGGGGGGTCTTGCCCCTCTACATAGGTGCAGTTGGCGTATTCTAAAGCCCCAGCTGACAGGGCTATGACAAAATGAAGGATTCCGTGTGTGTGTATATATTATATACACACACAGGGTGTGATGGGTAAATTGTTGGCATTTTATACTTTTTATTTTGTGCATGTGAGCTTGTTTTTTAATTTTTTGACTGCAGAATATAGTAGGGTCAGTTGGGCACCATCTGTGAGAAAAAGAGTGCAATTCACTCTGCCAGAAATTTGAAAATGGCATGCTGAACTGCTTGGCATTTGTGCTGGAACCTCCAATGTGACCATTTCAGGATGTTTGGATGTCAAGCTGAGGACAGTGCTGCTGGAAGACCCTATGTCTGGGAACAGTCATGGCTGTCACACAATTTCTGCAACCACATCACCACTTACATCTGGCTTCGTAATTCCCCAGACTGCAACTCCCTTGATTATTATGTGTGGGGCACAATTGACTGAGCGACCAACAAAACTCCTTATAACACCAAAGATGAACTGAAGGCAAGGATTATGTCAACATTCACCAGCTTAAACAAGGAGACCATCCAGATGAGTTACTGGAGATTCCAAAGTCATCTGGAGGCTGTGGTTAAAGTCAATGATGATTTCATTGAATAAATTTACTCTTCAGTATTTCAAGATATTTTTGTATTATTTCAGTAAATATATCTGTTAAAATAAGTGTTATTTTTATTTTTGCATAATTTAGATGAGAATTTATTCATTGCACCTCACACACACAGTCATTCATTTTGTTATATATAAATATGTGTGTGTGTGTAATAATTCAGATATAACTAAAATATATCCATAAAAAGAAAATATCAATAGACAAAAGGAAAACCTTTCTTTACCAATGCCTTTCATCCTTTGTTGAACTTAATCAAGGTAAATGTAAGGATTTTATTTTTATTTTATTTAGTGGCAGAGATCGAAATACATTGATATAGAAGTTTTTCTTTTGTCTTTATACATACTGTTGTAGCATACCTACGGACAATAATGGGTATGTCCCCATTCAAATAAATATAGTAGTAAATATTGTATTCTGGTCTGCATTTAGAGATTCATTGTGGAATTCACATGACTCACTTCTAGCAGTTGACTACTTCTTCTACATGATGCTGGCAAATCTTATATGTGTTGTTCTTGTCCTAAGTATTATTGTTCATTACTAACCTTTGTGATTATTCTATTCAGTAACCTTCCCTAGGTTACAACACATATATACACAGACACCTACACACTTACATTGCTGTATAGATTTGCCTAATGGTGAGTATGAATATAAGTACATCATTATTTGAGGCTGAATGGATGCATATATCTGCCAATGCAAACCACGAAATGTGTGTATGCAATTCTTCATGAGTAAACTTATGCCAAATACACGTTTGTATTGAAATATTATACGAATCCTGATGATATTTTGTGAATGTTTGAATGAATATAATTGCGTCTATGGGAAGAAATACAAGCATTACTGCAACTGCATACAATTTTTGCCTAAATGATGACACGAATTTCTGTTCATGTAGGGTCCCTTGCTGAAGAATAAAAGCAAAGGAAATGTGTGGACACTTGACAAGTCCATAAAGGAAAAAATAAAATAAAAAAGAAAAAAAGGTGTACATATACATCTCCCTCCCACACAAATGGGTATAGATAATAATTTGTTTGTTAGGGTATATTTGAGCTTCTTTTATCAGATAGGGGAAGAGTGTCAAATTGAATGTTGGCAAAAAGCCAGGGAAGAAAACAACACATATAGTGATTGTAAATGGAGAGAAAACTTATTTTCTCACAACATTTCTCAGTTGAAAATGGTAAATTCATTTAGAATGTATATTTGGGCATCATTATAGGGGTATTTGTTAAGTATATCAATTTAGAATGGATGTATAGATCATATGCATCTATAGTTTGGTCCCATGCATTTGCATTATACACACATATAACTGTGTGTGAAATTTTACTAATAATTTTGACCTCAGGTTCTGTCTAAAAAAAAAAAAAAAAAAAAAAAAAAAAAAAAAACTACATATAACATTACTTGTATACAGGATTATATATATATATATATATATATATATATATTAGAAAGGAGTTCCCTAGAAGGGTGACCACTTGGGAATATCAGGTACTCTAAGCTTGAATGTGTGGGTGGTGTAATGGACAATGGCTCAGAATTGTTAATCAGAGAGCAGAGTTCCAATTCCAATTGGGTTTATTATATTCATGCACATGCAAATACTCTTGTAAGGGTATTAATCCACCTCTTCCCTCCACAGCTATGGGTTTTAAGGTTTTGCATCACTAAATCATTATAATTGCAAAAAAAAATTCTAACAATCTAAAAAATATTTTCTGGCTTTGAATAACCTGATTGATAAACCATAGAAAATGAATCAATCAATAAAAATATAGTATTCTTAAAAATGCCCAAATAAAGTTGATAAAAACCTTTCTCTATAGCCATGATAACATTACTGTATCTCAAAATGGTGAAAGCTGGTTAAAAATATGTCAACATATTCATTATGAACTTTGGTCAATTTCTCCCCAAATTTTATCTGGATCGGTAATAACATATATGCAAACTAGAAAAACATAGAAAAAAATTAAAACAGGATATTGTGAAACAATTTTAATAAAACATGGTTGAATGATACCTACCTGCGTAAGTATCTGCATATATATATATATATATATATATATATATATGTTAATAGACAAGGCCTAATACATACTTTAATAAATAAAAATGAAATGGGTTGCCTATCTCAGATAAAAAAAGTCCATTATAATAATGTTTGAATTAATAAAAATGTCAGATTGAAAATAAAACTCATCAATTCTTTAGAAATTGCTTTGTTTATGATTCGGAAACTTAGGCTCCCGAGAAAAATAATCTGATTGACGGGAGATGTGCTTTCTTTAATAGGTTAAAAATAGTCTTGCATACTGTGAAGTTCATTATAACTGAGGACAATTTTTTTTTTTTTTACTTAGGTTTCTCAGATGTGCAGGCTGATAGATGATAGATATGATACATGCTGTTTAATAAATGAAAATAAAAATGGGACACTGAAATATTCTCAACCTAACCAAGATATAATTTAGAAAAGACATGTTCGGTCATTTGGTCAGTTTTGGCAAAAAGCTAGAGCAGAAGCCTTTCAGCATACCCTGTCATATAATTAACATATGTTATAAATTCTATAACAAATACCTTTTTGTATCCGCTTGTAACGACTAAGTCCTCAATGAGGCAAAGGCATTATTCACTGATAGAATGAGACACTGTACAGCCTCTTGCAAGTTTGGTTCTAGAGATTACTGGAAGTTCTGTAACAGAGTGTACTACTAGATTGGCTGCTCGGTCTTATCATTTTTATTGTTGAAATAGCTAAATGTAAGTTCTATTCTAATGGTTTATTTTCTCACACTTCTAACCTTTGGAACTTTCTTCTGGTTATTTGCTTCTCTGCCACCTACAATCTTCAAAGACTAAAATTGTACACTAATTGCCATCCCATGTATTCCTAAATCCTGTTTTTTTATTGTTCTTTCTCTTCACTAAAGTCTTCTCTTTTCCTACTATTCTCAGTAACCCCTTGTGTCTTAGTGGCTTTATTGCCTTGCTTAAAAAAAAAGTATGTGCAGATCAGTAAAAATCAAGTATTATGCAACTATGTTCCAGAATTCACTGGGAATATAATTCATGTGATAAAAATCATTTCTACTTTGTGGTTTTGTTTCTTAAGGATTGTAAGTACGCCAGATGTTTGTTCACAGATTTGAATACAAACAAGGTGATTTGATAACAATTGTTAACAAATAAGCCATGAAAAAACAAATATTAAGATCTATTGCATGACTCATGTGACACATACACAGGTGCACCATATAATGGTACCTCTACCATAGACATTAGACCATGATCCCCTTGAAGAACAAAGATGGAGTAATTTTATACTTTAGGAAGGAATGGATCTCATTCATCCATATATACTTATTTTTATCACTTCAAATGTTACTTTTAGTTATAGCCATATTGAGTAGACACTATTCTTCTATTAAACAGTATATTTATTTTCATCTACCAGGCTGAATATTTGAGGAATCTTAAAAAAAGAAAACTATAAGCTCTTTGGCAGGATTTAAACCATTGTCCCTTTTTGCAGGAGACGTTAGATCTATCAACAGTTTCTTCTGCAAAAGGAGCTGCAGGTTCAAATCCTGCAGGAGGGCACACATTTTTCTTTAAGATTTCTTGAAACATTCAAGTCGGTAGACAAAAACAGATATACATTTTTAAATTAAATGGAGCATCTACTTAAATAAAAAATAATGTTTGAAGAGATAAAAATGTGTTGGATTAATAATTATAAAAAAAATCCATGGACTTCTTTAGAAACATATCTCTCTCTCTCTCTATATATATATATATATATATATATATATATATATATATATATATATATATTGCACTGGTCTCTTTCTATAACATTAAATCAATATTTCCTGTTTCTATTCACAGCTGTTTTTTTTTCTCTTTAATCTTCAATTAACAGAAAATTTAGTTTTAAGTTTCTTCTTATCAAAAGCTTATCTACACATTAAAACTTTGCTATTTACTCAAGTGGAAATAACTGTTTTGTTTTCCCATTTTCTTTGACAAACAGCCAGTGTTGCAAAAGAAATTTTAGTCAAAGCCCAGTGTCACAAATATTAACAGATTGTGAAGAGAAGAGAATTAAAAAAAAAGCAGCCTGAGAAATAAAATTCCTAATTTTACAAAACAGTAATTTCCTTTCCACCAGTAGTAGAAACTCTCAAATTAGCCTTATAGAAATTTCTGGATGTTCATGTCTTAACTTGAGAGGAAGTAAAGAGATAAAGTACTTGAATACATTCATTCACTTTCTCATTGATATGACAAGGCTTGAATTCCTTTGTCTTTTCTACAAATATTTTCATGGCAACTTTTGGTTCCAATCCTAATTGAAATGGATGCAAAATATTTTCCCCTCCCCATTTTATAGGCAGAAGCATACAAATGCATCCTTGGATTTCTTCCTAGCCAATAAGCTAGGGGTTGGTTTTCACTTTCATATGACTCTTTCCCAGTCAGTCTTGGCTTAAAGTCAGAATGCTACTTTTGTTTATCTAAATTTGTTCACTTGTGTCAACCCCAATTCTTAGTTTGTGAACTTTTTGCCATATTACTGTTGTTTTGCCATATTACTGTTAATTTGCCTTGAATATATTGTTTGCTTGCTTTATATTATTTTTTGCTCAGTTCTTTTCATTTCTTGTTATTGCAAACTTTGTCAATTCTGTTTGTTGGGCAGTTCTGTCATTTATTTACATTTAATCATGGCTACTCACTCTACAGAAACTGTTCTGATAAGCATGTCTCCCTGGAGCATCAACTACATGAATTAGGTCCCACCATTTTACTGTTGAACTAGCTAGATGCAACCACCACTTCTACTCTGACAGTTTCTTTTCTTACATTTCTCACTTGCAGACCTCCATTCTGATTTCTTGCTTCCCTGCTACCTACAATTAAAAATGCAACATCAACCGCTATCTTCTGTCTTCTCAAGCTCTGCTCCTTTGCCTTTTCCGTCACGTCTCATGTGACTCTTGACATTCTCTTTTGCTCCCTGTCACCTCCTATGTCCTAATGGCCTTGCTTGGGGTGAAATGATTAAAAAAAACATTACCAGAAACAGATAAAATTGATACAAATATATCAATCTAAGGACCGACTCACACCAGTGTACCAAACTTGATGCCATCTGCTTAAATACTAATATTTCTTTCATTGTAATTTCAATTGTTCATTTTTTGTTTGTTTGTTTTTTTCCTCGCAATCCTCAGACTTATTTTGTGGTTTTCATTAAGCCAAAGTAGATCATAAATAAACAGTAAAACAGTTGAGACTTGATCTTGCATTGCTTTCATTTAGAAATACAGCCTCAGCTCTACAGCTACAGAGACTTTCAGTTAACAGTCATTAAAATCTAACAATATAGCTATTCCTTATTTATCCTTATAGAGTTATCCTAGAGTTGTACTTGAAAGAGAAATATTAAGTTAATTCTCATTTGAAAAGATAATAATAATAGTAATAATAATAGACAAAGATTCATGGAAGAAATTCAGAAACAAATAATAATGCTAGCTTTTCTGACTAATTCTGAGGTAACCATCATCTTCATGATACTATAAAGAGGGAGAGATTCTAAATAACAATGCTGAGCTTGTTTCTCCATTCTTTAATTTACACACACACATAACTGCATTCATCTATATATATATATATATATATATATATATATATATATATATATATACACACAAACATTTAAAAAAAAGAAAAAAAAAGAAAAAAAAAAAAAAAAAAAAGAAAATGTAATAATGAAAGTAAAATAAAAGAAACTCTAAAAAAAAAGTCAGCCACCATGCAAATTTGTATGGAGAAAGAGGAAATAAATTTAATTACTGGTGATTGTCTAACATTCAATGCAACTCCTCAAAATATGCAAGACATATAGTAATGAATAATTTTATAAATTTATTAAATTCCTTTTAATAGAATTGTAAGCAAAGTGTAACTTGAGCAAATACTGAATGAAAAAAACAATAAAAACAAAATAGAAAAAAAAAAAACCATGAAGGTCAAATAAAAAGGGACACAGAACGACTTCGGGATAGACATTAAAAATGTCATTGTTCATTATTCTAATAGATTCACCAAAGACATTCACTTGTGTGTGTGTGTGTGTGTATGACATTCATTTGTAAATTCTTCCAGTTCCAGTGTAATTAAATGAACACCTAAATAATGAAATGAGTCAACAAATGTATTAAAATATATTTTGCTTTTTATCTAGTCTTATATTCTGATAACGTAAATACATTTTTAAAGTTGTAAAAAATAAATATAAAAAAAAGATGTGTAGCAACTTTCACGATGAGAGCTGAAAAGAAAAAATTCATTTATAGAGCAGAGTGAATATTCTATTTATCCATAGCAAAGAGAGTTTTATTAAGATGGAAAACTCCTCACTTGAAGCAATTTTTTTAATTTATTTTCTCTTTGTCAGTGTGAAGTTTTTAGTGAAAATAGATATTCGTTTCTAAACCTCAAGAAGACAATGCTACTGAAAATTTGAAAAAAGTCTGGGTATTCAGAATATGAGACAAGAATTGAAACAAAGTAAAAACAGCAACAAAGACAAGTTTATCCTGAGGTAAAAATGATTTATGGAAATGAAGAACAGAGAAGACGATTTGCTTTTATTTTTTTTGGTATATTTCCCCAAACCAAATTAAAAATTTTCTTTCTTTCTCTCTTTACATATCAGATGATATGAATGTAAGGTTGGCTTGAGGCTTTGCTTTTCATTAGCCAACAGTAAAGAATTGCTAGTTTTGGTGTCAAATTGCAAAGCATGGATGATAGTTGTTAATCAAGAACACATGGTAAATTTAACAAATATTGAAATAACAATTAAAACAATATCAAAGTTGTATTATATGAACTTGTGTGTGCATGTATGTAACACATTATATTTTAAAAGTAATCTTTGTATGTTTACAGGGTAGAGTTTTAATTTTTTTAAATCTTGTGATATGTTCTTGAAAAATATGAAATCAAAAATGCAAAATTTGTTTATTTGCTGAGTCAGATTTCCTTTTGTCTTTTTTTTTTTAACCAACTTCTTCAAATAGACTCTTGGTTGCATAATTATTTAGCTATCATTTTAGCACGGAAATGTTCAATAAACAATAAATTCTGTCTATATTTATGAGATGAGCTATTGTAACTATTTACACTATTTACATTATTTGGACTGTTGTCCTGATCTTTATTGCCTTTTTCACAAAGTTGCAGCCACAGTATGCTCTGGCCTTCTTCAGATGATATACATTGGAATTTGAAACTGAACTCTTTATTTCTAACAATCTTCATGGACTAAATAAAAGGTTTGGTTAGAAATTCCAACAAAAATGTACCTGAAGAAGGCTGGAGCAAACAACAGCTAAAATGTTGTGAATATAGCAATAAACATGAGGACAACATTCCAAATTATGTAAATAGTGTAAGTAAATAGGTTTTATTATTGTATATTAATTCAAACTTTGTAGGCAATATTTAAATAATTATACAAAAAAAGATATGCTGCCTTGTGTACTTTCCCTTCATGAAGATGAATATAAAATCTAATTTGTAGAATGTCTTATGTCAAATCAGTTTCAATTTCATGTGATACAATTTTGCTAGCAATTTGAAAAGTTAAAAACATTCACTTTACTCTACATGAAATAAGATTTCTTAGGGTTTGTAAACACTCTGTGAAAGGTTGTAAGGATGCTGGTGAAATAAGGTTTGTGAAAGTTTATTTCAGAGACTTTTCTTTTCCAATATTACAGCAATACAAGGTATTTATTTTTGTCAACAAAATGGGAAAGAGTTTTTGTATTCATCCAGTCTGAACGTATGCCAACAAAGTATCACCAAAAGATCTAAATGAATTTCAATAACATTTTGTGAAAAACCGAGTCATGTGCCAAGGAAAAATTGATAAAATTTGGATCCAGGAACTTTTATAATTTTGTTCACATTGTCAGATAAGACAATTTCTTTTTTGTCCAATTTTTTTATAAACCTAAATTATCAAGAAAGTTAACTATGTGAAAAGCAAGTTATCTCCTTGGTTATTATGTGTTTTTTTCACAGCATAATCTAGGATTGTTAAGCTGACTTTCAGTGACAATTGCATTGCCAGACAATTGCAGTGTTCTGATCATTTTATAGTTTTAATTAAAAGTTTCTCAGTAAAAATGATGAATTTATTGAAATGAATTGTTAAAAAAAAAACAAAAAAAAAAAAAGCACTGCATCATGAACAAATCCTTGGCAGAAACCAAGAAGTTAATTATGAAAACAGACAAACTTAGATGTTTTTAAATATATATTTCCAAAATAATTTTCTATGGCACAGCAGTATATTTGTTTTTTTTTTCTTTTTTTTTTTTTTTGTTATCATTAGGAAATAAGTAAAAATGTAGTTCTTAAAAAAATATTAAATTGCTAAACAAAAAATAAAGAAACACAAAAATACTATCTCTTTCAAATATAAATGCTCAAACACATATCATATATATTCATGTATAGTGAAACCCCTAAATTTTTTGCATGATTTTTAACCCTTCCAGAAAAATTTACATGTGTAAAGTGCAATTGGTCACCAAAAAATGCATGGTTTTTTAACTTCTTCAGAAAGATTACTTGTGTGGAGGGTGAAACCCAACTATTTTTGTGACCCCCCCCCCAAAAAAATCTGATCATAAAAACTCACGCTCTACTCAAGTATATACAGTATGTTAATTGGTGAATAATGAAGAGCAAGCTAACTTTGATCAGAATTTAAAATAATAAAAATTTGAGGATTATCGTTATCAAAAAGAAAACCTGCAGTCACTACTTTACAATGACGTGTACTACACTCAATCTTTCTCTTTCTTCCTCTACATACAAACTGATATCTCTATATTGCCTTAAAAACTTGATTCTTCTTTTCTTTTTTTTTATGTAAATTGATCTGTTTTTGTTTCTTAAAGTTTTTTTGTCCTTTTTAAGTCCAACTTTATTTAGTCTGTCAAAAACCTGAAAAGAGAGTGAAGGGATTTGATCGAAGAAAATCATGTTTTAGCAGTTATTCCATGTGCCTAATAAATCAGCATTTACAACTCTGGCTCTTAGCTGGATTTGAACATGAATCACTGGAGCTGATAAAAAAAAAAAACAGGACTATTTCAGTCACAAAGCATGTTATCTCTTCAATCATTTATATCTTGTTGATCAGATGACAAAGAAGCGCATATTCACTTTTGTTCCATTGGGTATTTTGAAGGTTAATGATCCCTTTACTCCTAAATGCATTTCAGAAATAAAATATGATATGTGAAGTTCTGAAAGAAAGTGAAGTTGCAATTAACCCCCTCCCTTTTATGTGTACAGCCTTTTCAAACCTGAAGGGGTCCCAAAATGAGTGCCACTTATGAAATATGCAAACCTTTTGAAGAACGCACTCTTCAAGTAAAGATTTAACTTTCAAAGAACACAACTAAGAACTGTTTATTTCAATACAATCCATTGATACTCGATGATTTGCTAGCACAACTCAAGTGCGGTCGGAATCTGATCAACTTCCTTCATTCAAGCAGAAATTTAAACAAGTGCTCAGGTCAGCACACAAGATCAGCTCAAATGATACCAATGCTCACAAAAATGTCTTACAAAATGTTACTTGGTTTTATTTACTGTTGTACAGTTTTTATTACTACTGGTCATCTCCAATCAAAGTAGAAAAGAGGCAAAAGAGTTGTACATCTTTTGATATTTATCACAAAATAAATGAAATACATACTTAGCCATTATATATATTATTATATATCCAGTATGGCAATTGATAGAATAGCTTTTGCAACCAGTATTTCTCAGGATAATGTTCTCAGCTGATGTGAAGTGGAAAGACTATATTCAATCCACTGTTAGGTCAGCTGCTAAGAAATTTGGTTCAATGTGTCATGCAAGACAATTTTTCTCTCAAGAATCGATCTTACATATTTATCTTTTGCCTATGCTTAGAATATTGCAGCCACATATGGTCCAGTGCTCCTGCTATTTACCTTGAGCTCTTTGATAAAATCCAAAGAAGAATCAACAATATTATTGGTCCTGATCTAGTGGCTCAGCTTCAAACTTTCCCACTGCTGTAAGGTTGCCTTCCTGTGCCTTTTCTATAAATACTTTCATGGTAAGTGTTTAAATGAGCACTATGGTATTTGGACTTTTTGAATTTAAGCATTGAGATCACATCAATTTAAAGTTGAACTGGCTAGGTGTAATTGTAATTTCAATGCTAACAGTTCCGTTTCATGCACTTCTCGCTTGTGGAACTCCCTTCCGGCTCCATACTTTAATCTGCAAAAATGCAAATGCAGTGTCAATTGTTATCTACTGCCCTCGCTCATTATTAATGTTTCTGTTCTTAATTCTTCCACACCCTGTAACCCTTTGTGTCGTAGCAGCTTTACTGCTTTGCATGGGTTGATACTGATTAAAAGCTCTTATAAGCCAGAATGTCCAAAAGAAAGACATTAGTTTAAAATTCAGATTATATTTCTTAATTACTGAAGAGAAAACAAAGAGAATAAAGTAAATAATATTATCTGAGGCAATCCATAGAAATAACTTTGATGGCTGTATATAAAAATTTTTTATGTATTATATATATATATATATATATATATATATATATATATATATATATGATCTCGCACACACAGACTACTAGTTGCTAAAAAGAGAAAAGTAAATTGCATTTTGTCTTCTTTCTCATGATGGTAATGAGAAAGAAGACAAAACAAAAGAATGCAAAATTTGTTGGAGAAGTTTAAATTTAATTGCAATGCTCTATTTCCAGTACACTCAGTAAAGAATGAATAACTTTTAAGTCTTTAGCATTCAACATTCTCAGACCTGCCCTGAAAATATCACTTTCTCAATGTCTCATTTGGAGTGAAAGTTTCAATGCTTGCATGACTTGCTGCATTATTTGCAATGATGTCGTCATATACCATGGCAGTGTATACATGGAGTGGGTTACGGTGGATTGAACATTGACGGCCAATGCTTACGGGGTGGGTTGAATGCTAAAGGGCTAAATAACTTGGTGGTGCTCGTATCTTTCATTTAACTCCAGAATTGATTTACTTATAAGGAGGTGCTGAAAAGTTTTTAACTCAACCAAGCAGAGATGAAAAAAAAACAAAAAAAAAAAACTGTTTAGCTATCTGTACACATTTTGTGAATTGGATTGAGCTGAGATTTTTTTTCATCAATCTTTTGTAAATAGTCTAGGCAGGAGATTACCAAAATGGACTGTACCCTCTCCCCAGGTATGGTGGAAAGATCATGAGTTTACATAAGGGAGTAATTAGATAAAATGGGGTAGTGAGGAGAAACAGGCTGCCATCAGAAACAAGTTATAATTTATATGTGAAAATCTAAGTCACTAACAGAAGATGGACGCTTTATAAAATTAATAAAAGAACCATACACAAATACATAGTCTTATTCTTTGTTGTACGAAATACAAAATCTGAAGATTTGTAGCTTGCTGACATTTACTGGACAGGATGCACCACATACCAGCTAGATCAGATAGCCAGATTTGTGGGTGTAGGGATATAACTATGGATGTTCATCTGGCAACATCTTATCTAAGAAAAACCAACTTGCATGTGTTTCTTTGCTTTGTTAGATTAGTTGTTATTGTAGAGTGAATGGTTAAATGTAAATAAATGGCAGAATTGCCCAACAAACAGAATTGGCAAAATTTCTAATAAATGATAACAAGAAAAGAACAGGGTAAAAACTAATATAAAGCAAGCAAACAATATATGCAAACTAACAGTAATATGGTAAAAAGTTTACAAACTAAGAATTGGAGTTGACACACAAAAGCAAGTTCAGACAAGTGAACATAGCATTCTGATTTTAAGGCAAAACAGACTGGGACTGAGTCATCTGAAACCATGAACTGACCTACATCATTGGCTAGGAAGAAATCCCAGCTTCTGCCTATACAATGGGGAGGGGAAAGTATTTTGCAGTCATTCCAATTGGAATTGCAACCAAAGTTTTGACTTTGCAGCATACCTAATAGCAAGAAAGATGTGCCTTCATATGGTCAAAGGAAGACGGGGGGGGGGGCGGTCACTAGGAATGTGATCTGGGAATCAAGGAGGTCGAAGTTAGAAAACGTTTAGGAACTAACTGTCAAAGCCATCTTTATAAGGCAACTAATCTTGACAAGAGAGGCTGATCAAATTTCATTTTTGTTAAGAGTTGGATTATTTATTCAGTTCTCTTATAAAAGCTTAGGCAGCAATTTTTTTCAGTTATGCATTAGTATTTCTCGTACTTATTAAGGATTGATTAGACATTGTGACCAATATGGTCAAAAACAAATTTGAAATAGCTTCCTAAGGAAAACAATTTTTTTATGCTTCAAGAGTTTATCTCCCAGGTAACTGTTTATGTTGTACCATTTGAGATATTAATGACACCAAACATTACAGTTAGAAAGACCATCAAGTAGTGAGAATTACACTAAAGTTTATGGTTTGATAGACTTAGAGATCAACTATTATTCCTCGGACAAATAATAACGGGTTAAACTTGTATTCTTCATGAGAACTAAATGCTTTGTAGATGGAGCTGACGCTACATCATTAAGGGACACTCATCCAAAGTGTGTTCGCTGGGAAGCATCTCTGTAGACACATCCTGGAAAGATAACTGTCTGGAATAGTTGCGTGTGTGAGACATCATTTCAGGAGTCCGCAGCAGCAGGAGCTTTGGGAATATGTCAGAAGAAGTTAGTCACTGGAAATTAACATTTGACTGCCATAAGTGAAATCTTAACACTTTAAGGAGGCTCAAAGTCAGGGGTGGAGAAAGAAGAATTAGCCAATACTTATGAGAATTGAAGTGGACACATTTCATTATCTAAACCTGAAATTCAGCTGCAATGATAAGTGAGGTGGGGCTGATCAGGGAAGGTAGTTTTAGAACAAAACATGGATATATTTATCACATACATACATACATGCATGCATACACACACACTCTCTCTCTAAAAGTTTACATGCACTTGGTCAGCTATGTTGTAAATTTTGCTAGAATCAGCCACAAAATTATGTCTGATTAGATAAAATGAAAAGAACTTACAGTGATGAGATCATTGTGTAAACATTTGGAAGAAGAATACCCTTCATGTATAGGGCCTTTTGCAGACACACGTGTTAGTAGAATATATGTATGAGGAAAGCTGTTGAAAAGATCTCAGCTCGATCCATTTCCCAAAATCAGTGTTCAGTTTGATCATGAAAAGACTAGTTTTGAGAAGGCAGAGAATCTTTCACTTCCTATTTGTACACACACATATACACACACACAAGCCCATTTGCTTAAGTACCAAAAGTCATGGGATAAAGATATACAATGGTAATGCTAGGTCAGTGGTTCCCAAACTTTTTTTCTTCTCTGGGCCGCATTTTTGAAATAAAAATTGGCTCATACCTCACTAAACATTTTTTTTTATTTATTTGTTCTTTAACTATTAGGTTGGTGCAAAAATAATGACGTAATAATGTCGTTTTTTGACGTATTTTTTAACGTCAAAAAACGACATTATTACGTCATTATTTTTGCACCAACCTAATATTTTGGAAACAACCAAGAAGTAATAATAACAATAATAAAAAAAAAATGTTAATTTCAGTTTCCCCTGATATGTAAATTAGTAGCATCCAAGCTCAATTATTTTCTAAATGTTCTTTTTTTAAAAGGAAAAATAAAAATAAACAGATAACGTTTAAATCTTTATATTTATAAGACATTAAAAAAAAAAAACATCTTCGTCTAAGCTTTCCTCATAGTTTTACAGCTTCAATTTGTCTTTGGGTTTCATGTTTTCCTTTTCCTTTCCAGTTTGTGTACAGTTTTTTTTTTTTTTTTTTACAAAATGTTATAGCTCCAGAGCTACTCTTTGAGAAACTTCTCTTTCATGTGCAATGAAGCATAATCTATCTTGATTAGACACTAAACAGAACGTTCCTCTTAAATAAAAACTTCAAACAAAAGATGGCAAAAGCCTGAAACTTAATTCAATTATTGTGCAGTAAAGTGGCTGTAGAGATGCAATGTTGCAGCTGCACAATAATCTTGTGCAAACAGTTGTTGAAGTCAAAATACCCCAACAATAAATGACAACCAAAGCAAAGATTAAATAATTCATAGCAGCTGAGAGAACAGATAATGGTAAGGAAGAACATGAAATTTTGTCGAAAGACTCCTTTAAGGACATTTTCTATGGTGGAGGTAGTGTGTGTGGTTGGGAGAGAGTTGAAACATGTTGATTTGATAGTGAACAAACTAAATCAGTTAATGGCAAAGTTAAATAAGAGAAAAAAGTAGGTGGTGTTTACTAATTGTAGTTAGTAAATAAGAGCAATATTTTCTCTTTGGGTAACCTCCTCCACTTTGTTTCTCCAAATGAAGATGATCTGCTTCATTTGACAGAGAATTAAAAATTCACTCTTTTTTTCAAATAAACTGCAAAAGTGGCTTTACCTTTTGCCAATTGGAAATTTATACTTTCACTGATTCTGAGAAGATACATTCTATAGTTGGGTCCAAGCTGAATTAGCTGCAGAGAAGATTTGTTCTCAAAAGGTTTAAAACTTCACACTATGCCAGATTTGAGAATGTAACTGACAACAACAGGACATCGGTTACCTCTATAAAACATCTTTGTCTTTGTAATAGCTGTATTTAAAAAAAAAAAAAAAAAAATCAATTTTGTCTTCATTTCAAGATGAAAAACTTTTCTAAACTCAATAGTACTTAGATATTCTCATCAGCAAAAGATGCCTTCCGAAAGCTAAACAAAGTATTAAGAAAAAGTAAAATTTTATAAAAAACAAAGTACTGAATAGCAATGTAGTATCAATCCTCCTATATGGCAGTGAATGCAGGACAATTTCCACAGATGAAGAGGTGACCTGTGGTCCTACAGAAGGATGCTGAGAATCCCATGGATGGAACATGTGATCAAGTAGGAAGCTTAAAGGAAAATAGTAACAAAAAGGGAACATGTACTTAGAATCAGAAAGAGAGCTGACATTTCTGGGGACATATGAGGAAAAAGGGCTTGGAGAATTTGACATGCACAAGACATACCACTGGCAAAAATGGCAGAAGGAAACAACAAGAACACTCCTAAGCAGCTTGCGTAAATGGATGGTAGAACAGGGACTAAGAGGGATTCTAAGCAGCATATACACTGCATAGAGTTACAAAAGATAAGAAATTGTGGAGAGCCGTGATCACCCACATTATTATGGGACACGGTATATAAAAGAAGAAACCTTACTGATTTTACAATTGATCTGTCAAATAAAATGAAAGCCTTATTCTTAACTGAAATTTTAATTTCCTGAAACAAAAAAACAGGGTAAAATTAAAATATAGAAATCCCATAAGAACAGTTTTGGATAGTGAAGAAAAATAATAGAAAACTGTAAGACATAACAAATGCTTTTAAAGTGTTATATATAGTGGATCATGTTGGGTATGGCTACTATGATAATGGTGTTACATTCTATTTTTTTTTTTCTTATTGGAGTGCCTCATGCTGATGCAGACACTTAAACAGACGAGAGTAAGAGTTACAGATTATTTGGTGGAGATATTAGAAATTAAAGTTCATGTAATCAGAAGTTTATTACTTGATGAGATCAGAGAACATTGAAGACATAAATATTATAACAACTGACCAATCAGGATTACTCTAAAATAAGATAGGCAAGAAGTAGAACAGTTAACACAAGGGATCATACTTTCTTTTTAATAAAAGTTTAAGGCAAATGAGATTGGTGTGTAAAAATATTAGCCTGTTGGAATTTCAATCTAAAACAAAATAATGGCTAAAAACATCCCCTCCTTCCCCAAATTTATAGACAAATCTTACAGATGCATGCTGGGATTTCTTCCTAACCAATAAAAATGAACCACTTTATCTCATCTGCCATATTTTTCTTCTTTCTTGTCTTGAAGTCAGAATGCTACAATTACTTGATTGTATTCCTTTTGCATATAAGCCCCATACTTTGTGAATTTTTTGCTTTATTACTGTTGCTTTGCAGACTTTAGACTTGTATGTATGTATATATATATATATATATATATATATATATATATTGTTTGCTTAGTATTATTTTGCCTTGTTCTTTATCTTTTATTTTTTTATTGGAAACTTTATCAATTCTATCTGTTGAGCATTTTGGCTGACATGAATATAATGAACCCAAGTGGAACTTGGAGTTGCAATTCTGAGCTGTTATCAATGATACCAGCTGTACACCCAAACGGTCACCCATCTTGGTACAGACCAGGGCAGAGTAATGGGAGTCTTTCTTAAAAACGAGAAAACAAAATGAGCTAAGTTTCAGCAAATAAGACCTTTTAATACTTCCCTCCTTCAGCTTTCATTCCATTTATTTATATAGATTAATATGAATCTAGGAAACTAAAAACAAAAGTTTCTGGCTTTTGAAGTAAACTTAGTTAATTAAAAAGAAAAAGAAAAGAAAGACTTATTTATAGAGCTGGCTGGGTGATGCCAAACCAGTTCATGTAATTGCTTTGCTATTAAACTGAGTTCAAATCACAGGTCCAAGCTCTTAATAGCAAGTATATTTTTATAATAATTCTGCAATGAAATTCCCATTACACCTTTCTGATTTCTTTCTTTTACTATTAAAAGAAAAAAAGTTTTTGCATTTTTGTTTTCAGGAGTATTCAGGAAATCGATTTGATCCTGAATCCTTTCTCCATTTATTGTATAGAACTCAAAAAAAAAAAATGATTATAATGCTGCA
This sequence comes from Acanthosepion lycidas, assembly GCA_963932145.1. NCBI lineage: Eukaryota > Metazoa > Mollusca > Cephalopoda > Sepiida > Sepiidae > Acanthosepion > Acanthosepion lycidas. The sequence continues at coordinate 51,269,172 of OZ010607.1, read as the reverse complement.
ATGGAATTGTAGATGACATTGTTATTTAAATGTAAGTAACAGTAATGTTCAATACTTTTCTCAAGTATACTCTTATCATTCCACAAACACAGTTGCCATGAGGATGTCTTTAAAGCTATTACCTGTTCTTCCCTTTCTCATTCAGCTTTACTGAATGGACTCCCTCCCTGTCATAACCAGCTTTTCCCTCCTTTTCCCATAAATGTCTGCCATGGAATCAGTGCTTCTTAGAGACATGTCAGTACCAGGTGTATGCAGTGGCTTGTGCTCAAAGAAAGTGCAAAGTCGTCAGGGTGTTGGATGTGAAAATATTAAGAAGTGAGCAGAATAAAATCATTTTTTGTAGCAGCAATATCTGATTTAAAAGTCCTATCTATATGCTCACTCTGGGTTTGTGCAGTCACTTAATATTCCAGATCACACCTGCTGGTGCCATTGGCCAGCGACATCACTGGTGCCATTTCGGCTCCAGGATATTTCACTAGCTACACAATAACATCATGCTCAACTGGCCGTGCCTGCCATCTTAGATTTCTACCTGACGGAATCATATGCAATTCAAAAAGTTTCTCTGTGGTCAGAGGGTATTATTGTCATATCTTGTCCTTTAACTTTTCCTCTCCAAACAATATTTTCATTTATTATTGTATGTTGTTTGCAAGTGCTCAACAGGATACAAGTGGGAGGTAGAGGAAGGTTTCTGTTTATCATACATTATTGATTTAGCAGAAAAAAAGTACTGGTTAGAGCAATCAACTGAATACCCAACACTCTATAGTTCAATGCACATGATTTGATATTCGGTAAACATAGTTTATTAAACACACCCAAATAGGATTAATGAGATCTTAAAATGCAAGACACATAATATTTAACCAAGATAATCGGGCATTTCTAACATTTTATATTCCAAATATTATTTTAAAACCAAAACTTGAAAAGGCCATTTTTCAGCTTCTTAACATTCCTGTATTTCTCTGATAAAATAGTGGGTATCACATTTTATGAAAATTTTAAAAAATTAATTTTAATAAAAATTCTATTAGAGTTCATTTCCTTTTTCAAAGATGGTAAGAATTGTTAACAATATCATGAAAAGAAATCTCTAAAATTCCCAATTAGAATGAACAGATCTTTAAGTAAAAAATTATAATTAATCCAAAGATATGATATGACAACAATAATACTTTTGCTAATATCTAACAGCCAATTAAAAAGGAATGGGGTGCTCTTATGGTTTGGGGCAACATTTCCTTCCCTGTCATCATTGTCAAATGCTAATAAGTACACAGTTAAATATAAAGAGACTTCATAAGGGGCTGAGTACATAGGAGTTCTTCCTGAATCATTTTTTTATAAAAGAGCCTGTCTAATCTTTTTCTCAAAACTTTATAGCAGATACTGAAATAAGCTTGGTTGGTGTAAAAAAAAAAAAAAAAAAAAAAAAAAAAAATAATATCTTTTAACAGATTTTAAAAGTTCACCAAGTACATTTCTTCAATTTATCCAACATGTCCACAATCACGAGGAGTGAATGACAGCAGAATTATAAAAAATAATCATTAGGAATGAGGGGGCAACAAAAATTTGGCAATATTTAACTGTTGTGCCAGTAAAAAAAGATAAAAAATTCTGTGTCAAAAGGACAGTTATTCTCTTGACATCATCGGCAAGGTTTATTTGATAAAGTGAGGATTAGAATTTTAATAAAACCCAAACACAGGAAAGTGGATTTATACGTTTTCTTTATTCTCAAGAATTGACAACACAGATATTAAGCACTGTTTATTTATTAGATTGAATAAAAAGCTTGTTTTCAGAGATTTATAAAATGGTATTGTTTTGTAGTTCGTTTACACACTTTGATAATTTTGTTATTTTTTAATAAAAATATTTTTCAAATTTATTTCTTTATAAAACAATCAATAATAAATCTTTCTAAAAGGTAAATATTAAATATCGTATTTTACTTGGTTCACATATTTTTATAATGTTGTCAGACATTGCTGAGGGAGTCAAAAGTGTATACAGTAATAACGATGTCAAGGGAATAAGCGTTCTTTGACACATTATATTTTAAGTTGGCATGAAGTTAATCATCAACTAAAGTGGAATCAGTAAATGGATTTCAAATTTCAGCCAAGTCTGTTACGTTCACTTTTACACTAATGCCTATTAAAAAAAAAAAAACAAAAACAAAAGAAATACATCATTCCATCTCATTTCCTACCAGCTATGGGTTAAATAATAGAATAGTCTGGACACTCTAGCTTCGGTGGTAGACAGTCTTGGAGAAAGATAATTCTGAATTCAAAATTGTGGCAATGTCAACAGGAAACCACGACACTACATCTCTCAAGTAGTCATAGCAATTTACAGATTGAGAAAGGAAAGGGAATCTGTGGAGGGCCATCATCACCTACAACCTGAAAGGACATGGCATTAAAAACAATGATAGTTTTTATTCACAACTAATTCTTGGTTGCTTAATTTTAATATTCTTTACAATGTATTTCAGCTGAGCATTCTCTTGGTGAACTGAATTTATATGAAACACTATCAGAGGATAATAATCAAATGATATTCTAGTCAATGGACAATCACAGTGTTGGTCAATAACTTCATGAAACAAGGTCATGAAAAAGTGTAAAGGAAACTAAACTCCCAAACGACCAATGCAAGCTGATTAAAAAAACAAAAACAAAAAAAAACAAAAAAACAAATCAAGCTAGCTTGAATCAATTTTAATGTATAGTTGCAGGTGAATGAACCAAAAAATTAAGAGGCAATGTTGAGAGGGAGGCAGATTAAGCAATAAAAGTCACATTCTATATCCTCAGTTTCATAAAGCAATCAATGAAAGGAACTCCAAAAGCAATCTATTTAAATTGGCACAGGAACCCCAAATGTGAACTGCAATGTAGAATGTACAATTTATTATAATGATCTATGTAACTTCAGAAATATTTTTCCAAAACACTATTTCAGATTTTTCTATAATTCCAAATTAACAGACATGTTTTCACTATATTCAACCACTGACAATATTTAAGTTTTTATATGATGAAATTATTCTTTTTTATATTGACAATAGCAGGTTTTTGTTATTAGACTTTCAATGTTATGCCTAATATAAAAGATGGCTACCAATGAAGGCAGGTTTACCATTAAAGATAGATGCATAGCAACTGTTATGTACTGAATCATTTTTTTCTAACACATTATGTCCTGAGGCATTAGAATGCTACTTTGTTGTGTTTTCTAAACTGTTAGAGATTATTTTTCAATTTCCCTAGTCTAAAGCAAAGAAAAAGCTATTCTGTTACATGAGCAATTCAACAAGTTACTAACTCCTAACAAAAAATATTTCTGCAGGAAAAGTGTATTAGTATACAAAATATCCAAGATAATCTTCATATTAAGAAGTCCCCAAATGACATTTATCCATTTTAAAGATATCAGTGAGTCTGGATGTTGGAATGTTGTTAGTAATGCTTAGGTGTGTGTGTAGAGGGAGAGAGAGATATCCACATTAAGGAAAACCTCTCCTGAGCTACTGCTTTTGTTCATGATCTGATTGACCAACACTCCTGTTCAGAAATTTGGAGACAAAGAGCTTCTCACTAGGAAATATCTCAACAGCATTTGTGCTAGAAGCAGTAGCAAGCAAAATACAAGAGGGAAAAGATAAAAATGGATTATATATTCAGAGATAAAGTAGATTTTCCAAACACTTTCTCTTGCTTTTCAAATTATTCCTTTAATTTTGATTATTGTGTGTGTGTGTGTGTGTGTGTGTGTGTGTATATACATATATAAAACCCTACACCCCTAAACAAAATTCAAATCATCTACCTAATATATTTAAACATATACCAATATCTATTAATAAAAGAATTGCTACTAATTCTAGCAATGCAAAAATATTTAATGAAAACAAAATAAATATATGAATTGGCATTAAGAAAAAGTGAATATATTAGAATATACAACTACAAAGAATACATACAAAAACAAAAAGAAATATAATTTGGTTTAACCCACCTTATAACAATACAGTATAAACAAAAATAGGAAAATTAATCTTTAAATTAATTGATAAACACTTTACTAAAAATAGTAAACTATCAAAAATCAGCTATAGTTGTATGAATAATATAGAGAATATAATAAATAAACATAAAATATATTAAACAAAAATAATAACTATAAAACAAAGCAATAATAACAATAACTGTAATTGTCGAAATAAAAGTAACTGCCCACTTGATAATAAATGTTTAACCAATAATATAATATATAAAGCAACTGTATCACATATTATTAACACATAAAAAATTTATATAGGAGTGACTGAAACAACATTTAAAGAAAGATTTAACAATCATAAAATGTCATTCAAATGAAATAGATATGTGAACAACACAATATTATCTAAATATATATGACTCATAATGGAAAAAATATACCTACAAAAATCAAATGGGAAATAATAAAAAAGGACTTCCAAATAATATTAAAAATAGAACATGTAAATTATACCTAAAAGAAAAATTATATATAATAAATTTTTATAATCAAATCAGATTGAATTTAACAAAATTTTGAATATATTATGTAAATATATTAGGCAGATAAGGTAAATTCAAAAAAGAAAAAAAATACTTTATAATTTTTCTTATATATTGTCAGTAAGCAAAATAGAAGCACAGTGAAAAAAAAAAAAATTAAATCAGAATTTTGGGGAATGCCAGTGTCCTTTCTCAGTGAAGAACAAGCTATTGAACTTAAAAAACATATTTCAAAAAAAGAAAAAAGCTTGTATTGCACACATGTAGATTTGTTGTAGGACTTGTATAATTATTGCAGAGATGTTTATGATGACAGTTGACACTTGATAAAATGTAATAAAGTCATGGATGCAGGCAGAGGGAAAAATGAGAGAGGAGTAGGACTTATATTAGAACAAGACATGAAGAAATGTCTTCTTAGATACTATCAACTATTGCAAATTCTTGTAGTTAAACTAAGAATGAAGCCTTTTAATATATTCATCATAATTGTATATACACTAACAGCACAAAGTATGGATGAAGAAATTGAAAGGTTTTACTGTACGTTAGGCAATGCCAAGGCAAAATGCAAATTGAACAAAGCAACAGGAGCAGATGGAATTATAATAAAGCTTTAGATGATTCTGGCATTGGCAACATTATGAATATAATAAACAATATATACAACAATAGTGATATGCTGGAAAATGTAAGTTGCTCTATTTTCATAGCACTGCCTAAGAAGCCTGGTGTTAATGAATGCAAACTCCAGACAATCAGCCTAATGAGCCATATAAGAAAACTTATCATCCGAATTCCGATGAATATAGTGAGCAGCAAAATTAGACTTGAATTCATAGAAGAACAGTGCAAGTTCGTTAAAGGCACTGGAACAAGGAATGCAATAGTTATGCTCGGAATGGTATCAGAAAGAGCAACACAAATGTAGAAAGATGTTTAGCTGTGTTTTATGGATTATGCAAAAGCATTTGATGAAGTACATCACAAAGAAATCTTGGAACTTCTAACTCGCTTTGACATATTTGAAAAGGATATTAAAGACACTGGAACAAGGAACGTAATATAAATGTACTCATTTGTACTTCTTAAACACTCATTATTAAGGTTAGGATTGCAGAAACAAAAATATAGCCTTCAGTCAAAGTTGGTGTTTGTCAACAAATTGATTTAAAATACTTCAGAAACTCATTCAAATATAGAATGACAAGAAACAACTTTTTAGCTATTTGTGCCAGTGGTGCTTGTTTCTCCAGAAAATATCAGAGTATACACACTACCTACAATCTTGAAATTGCACTATGATTCCATTGTAAACCATCTTTGGTATTCAATGATAATTAAGTCCATTGCTAACCATTCCATATTGGAATTATACTCCCATTTACTCATGGAAAAAATATGGCTACTCTTTTTGCTGAACAAAAGGATTGTCAAGTTGTATAAGATTTGATCAAAGAATGACGACAAGGTAAAAGAAGAGGAATATCTGAGTATAGAAGAAAAAAAGGGGAAAAATATAACAATCAAACATACAAATATCTATTTACATTATTTACATTGTTTGGACTCATCTTTATTGTCATATTCACAACATTTCAGCCATTCTACATTCCGGCTTTCTTCAGGTGATACTAGTTGGAATTTTGAACCGAACCAGACTATTGACTGAAACTATATCTAGAAAAGGGATGATATGTGGAACTAGAACAAGTCCACAGGGGTAGATTGTTCTAGTTCCACATATCATCCCTTTTCTAGATATAGTTTCAGTCAATTCCCTTCCTAACTCAACTCTCTAAGTTTTGGTCATGAATATGGCAATAAAGATGAGGACAACAGACCAAACAATGTAAATAGTTGCAATATCTCATTTCAGAAATATAGCCGGATACAAATATCGATGTTATGTTAAGAACAAAACATTGGCTTACAGAAAAAATATAATGACCATGTTTGAGATAATTTCAAGGATTATAAAAAAAATATATTTTTTGATGCACTGTTTTACTCCAAAGTTTCATCATATTGCATCCTATCCACTGGATGTATGAATAATATATGATAGGACACAAGCTATGTGTAAAGATATTTAAATAGGTATAAATATTTTGATTCATTTGAATGCATCATTTATAACATTAGTATGGATTTCCAATATGCAATGCGCTTGACCAATCAGTGCTTAATGCAATGACATCAGTAATTGCCTAATCAATATTTTAATTTTTGTCATATCTTCAGCAGTCTGGCACATGGCTACTGTTTAGTTGGGTACATCACTGAAAGCTAAACCCATACCTTAAGCCAGTGGTTTCTCAGTAGTGTGGCACACTTCATAGGTGTGGTGGAAGAGGATAGCAATTGAGGTGGAATGATTCAAAGACAAAGATTTAGAAACAGTTTGAAAAAATTCATGGGCCAAGAATAAATATGATTTCAAAATTTAAAATATTATTATCGATTATTTATAATTACATGCATGAATCCCAGTATAAATTAGTTAATTATTGACCAATTTTTATCATTGTGATATTTTTATATTATATCTAGTATCTACTACTATAATGTAGTAACTAAAGTCCACAAATTGGAGAAGAGAATTATCAATAATAATGTTCTGACTTTGAATCTGTAGTTATCTTCCTTTTATCCTATCTCTGTTTTTTACTTTTAAATGTAATTTTTATCACATGAAATTTGGTTTGGCATGAGCAAATTTTCATTACAAAAATATGGTCCAGAAAAAAAAAAAAAAAAGAGTTTAGGAACCACTTAAGCTTAAAAAGCAAAACAGTTTTAAATAGGAGATCTTTCATGCTCAGAACAATATATAATTTTTAAAGTATCAGATTGAATTGGATATGACTGCAATTTTTTTTCAAAAAACTTTTCATCAAAATAAGAGTATGTCTTATACTCAGAAAAAAAAAAAAAAAAAAGTCAATTCTTTAAAATATATACAATGTTACACATTCCTCGAACCAAAGAACATTTACCCAGATTGCGTCAATGAAAAAAGGAACTTAACTCCTGAGATTGTATGCATAAGATTTTAATAAATAGAAACAATTCTTAATATAAACAACTTTCTTTTGTATTTCACAAAAACCATCACCAATCATAACAATGGTCCATCTCAAATGCTGAATAAATAATATGTCCAATACATTACTAGTCTAATTAAAAATACTAAAATACTGCTTTTTTATTGTCTATTATGTCTATGTTGGCAGACTGTTTCTGTGAAGGACCCAATCTCAAATCAATTTTTGTGACATTCATCAAGACAGTTCTGTTTTTCTTATCTTGCCAATCTTTTTTTATTGTTCTATAAGCTTTATTATATTTTGCAACATTGTGTTCCTCTCACTCAATAATTTTGCAATATCTTATTTCTATTTCAAGACTAATATCTTGCTTATGATCTAAGATAATTTTTTATATGCAACTCAGAATTGACATAAGTTTTAATTAAAAGCAAAAGGTTGTTTGCATGAATTTCATTGGAAAAGCTTACTGCAAATTTGTTCCATGTAAGAAATACGAGACTTTTATCAAACAGCATTTATGTGCTGATTTCAATTTTCCCAAGGAAACTAATTCGTAACAGTTTAAGATTGCAAGTGGCTATCCAGACTTGATATTTTTAAGTTTAAAGAAAAATAGCATTAAACAATGTTTTACTAAAATTATGGGACAAGAAAGGTTTTCTTTAGGAAAGTAGCAATTATGGTTCTCCAGTCTCCTTTAATATTTAGAAACTGTGTTGTATCATGACTACTTGATAAATATAGAGGAGTGGTCTCAGTCATTTTCCATAGCTTTGAACTGATGTTTTTCCTACTTTTAGATGAGTTGCCAACCAAGGATAGAGAGTTCAATCTGCTATGCTATTTAACTCTTAAGCAAGACAGAGGAAATTGATTTATATGTTCCACAACGGCATTAATACAAAGCAAGCATAAAACTGTTGCAAAATTTGGATCTGGCTTGTCAATTCCATTTTTTTGGCATGAATTCACCAACACTTCAGATAATAAATGACTATTTTGAAAACAAATGTTTTTTTTTTTTTTAGATTGATGAGAAAAATGACTTCAAAAAGACAATCATTCATCAGATCCTACAGACTGGAGCTACACAATCATCAATGAAAGCTATCCAAAATAACCAAACCCCATCACTTTAACACTTTCAACAGCAGTAAAGGTGAGTTAGCAAATGTAACCAGAAGAGAAAACAATGATACAATTGAGAAGTTAATATTTAACATTACCAAAAATGAAAGCATTGGAAGGAAACTCCTGTCAATATTAAAATGACCTATAATATTTAGTGAACTTCAGAAGCCTAATTTCCTGAATGTTTTTAAAATATTTCAATGAACCCAAAGTAACACTAACTGTTCAGTCAATGAATGCCAAATGTTTTCTGTATAGAAATGCCTAATTTCAGCATTACCATACGCATGACTTAAGTAAATAACTATTATATGTGTGCGTGTATATATATATATATATATATATATATATATATATATATATATATATATATCTCATATATGTGTGTATATATATATATATATATATCTCACAGGAAATACAACAAAAATACAAAAATAATTTATTACATAGGATAATTTTTAGTTGATATGTAAGCATCAATTATATATATATATAAATAAAATCTGTATATGCCTACAATTTCAGAACATTGCATACAAAGATATAATTACACACATATTTTTTTGAAACAGCACATTAAATCACATCAATTTCAATGAAAAGAGTTCACTTGACAAAATAGAAAGCGAAAATGTGCAGAAAACAAATTTCAGTGAATATTTTCTAAGCGTTTTATATCACAGCTGGAATAAAAGACATTTTTGAAACATAGCAACCAAAGTAATTCTGCTTTTAGCACAGAAGTCCACTTGAAAATCTAAAAATGAAGGACAAAAAAGAAAAAAAGATACTGATAATTTGAGATGTTATACCACAGTTAGGATAATCGTATATTCCTGAAACATAAAACTCAGAGTAATTCCATTTTAGCAATGGGGTACATTTGAGAATATGCAATTTGGGAAAAAAAATTGAATGGAGAGATTTTATAGCATTGATGAAATGACCCCATATGCTTAAAATATAATAATAATAATAAAAAAAATCAAACAAAAAAAGACTAATATTAAAGATTACTGGAAAAATATTCAACTAAATAAGAATAAAAAGAAAATAAACTTGCAAGTAGCACATTGCTCAAATTTTTGTGTCAAAGTCAGAACGAAAATGTACATTTCATGGAAATAACACTACAAATAATTTCAACTCTCAGGAGGTGAAGTAAATGTCTAAAAACATTAATAAGAGCCAGGTAGAAAGTGTTTCATGCATTTTTCAGAGATCTAGTGTATCAAGAAAAACTACAACAAAATGTGAATTTCCAGAACAAAACAGACGAGAAAAACTTGTAGGAAAATAACGTGTTAACAAGAATTAGCTAAGTAGCATATATTTTTCCAAAGGTTTTAGGCCAATGAAGTTACAGTTGTGTATTGTTTGAATGCAAGAACCAATAAAGGAATATCCTTCTGAAATATCTTTACATGAATGAGGACTTGAAGATCAAGCAAAGACTGTAAGACAAACAGCCATTAAAAGACAATATGTAACAAGTGAGTTTTATCTGTCACAACATTTGAGAAGCGACAACACGAGATAAATAAAGCTGGACAATAGAACAAATCTAAAAACCAACGACAACCCTGACAGGTTCTAGATTACATAAATGCAAAGCAGTGTATGGGGAGACCAGCAAGAGGATGCCAAACTGTCACTTTAGTAAAAGGATAGATTCTTGGAGACTGCGGGCTACAAGAGTGGCACTTTAGATTTGGTTAAAATATTGTTATTGGGCATGGATACTTAGAATTAGAAGGGTCAATTTTATAAAAAGAAGAAAAAAAAAATTCAAAATTGGTTTAATTACAGAGTAGAAACTTAAGTTATTCAAATAAGAACATTTGGTAAGTGTCTGCAAATCTTTAAAGCTTCTAAAATAGATAAACTTCTTCAAGTCTTGGATCAACACTTATCTAGCCTACATCTCATAATACAAACCTCTTATTCCCGACTTGTACACCCTTACAACAACACTCAGTAACCCACTACCTTGAGTAACTTTGGGGCATTGCATAGGGTAAACAAAAGTTTAAAAAATTGAAGAAAGAGATACAAAGAGAGAGAGAGAGAGAAAAAAAAAAGGAAACAATGTGTATAGGTTTACATAGATACAAAAGCCCCATCTCAAATTATATTTAGATCAGATGAAAGATTAGTGTACTAAGAAGTAAGAGACATGATGTTTGCATTAACTGAATCCTAAACACAGAAGAAAGCTGATGGGATCATTTAAGATCTTACCCATGTCCTCAGGTAAGCAGGATTCAAATCATGTGGCAGACTGAGCAGAAAATTGTTTACACTTATATTCTCTTCTCTCAACCATCATTTTCACTTATCATGGGGACACTGACAGAAAACTATGATGTTAAGTGAGACTGGATATCTATTCCTGTCAAAATTACTGCTGAGGCAACAATTTCTATCCACTGATAATTATGACAAACAAATGTCATTTGCTTTTATATTTTGTTTTGTTTTTTAAATAAAAAAATCTACCAAAAGGTGTCAGTGTTATATGAATTCTGTTATTAACATTTAAAACTATCAACCAGTGAGCATTAAAATCAGGGTTTATTACTTAGTAGCTAGCAATAAAATATCAGTTTATGTTGCATAAAATGAATTTACTGAAATTTGCTCAATGAAAATTCTTCCAAATGAGAAATGAAAATTTCTATAATTTATGAAATTTAAAACAAAAATTAAATTTTTAGTGGAGACACTACCAAAACCTTTGAGTAATTTAAATGACGTGTATAAAATGAATATCGTATGGACTTTATTCATTAACCTTTGTGAGATTTGTGTGTAAACATAGCAAAGAAAACTACATTGAAGAAAATGGAAGAAACCAAATGCAATTTACTTTTTAGAGTCAAATTCCATAAACTTTTTAGTTTGAAAACATACAGGCGTTTTATTTTGAGAACTGGTTGCAGTCTGTTATTAAAACTTGGCAACCACTCAGAGGGGATCTTACTATGCATGAATAATTAAATTTGTGGAATATTTTTAATTTGTTCATGGAGTCAGCCTGATTCAGAAATGGTATGCTGGGCTACGGCAACTAAGAGTAAAGTTGAAAAAGTGTGACACAGTGACACACTGATAATTACATTCATTATATTTTCTGTAGATAATATGTATATCTGTAAATACTGGTCACTTCAAAGTAATCACCTTATAACATCAGTCTCATATCTCAGCATCCTTTCCACTTATATATATATATGTTTGTGTATGTGTGTGTGTGTGTGTGTGTATATATATATATATATATATATATATATATATATATATATATATATGTGTGTGTGTGTGTGTGCGTGTATGTATACACAAACATACATATGTATATGCATAGATAAACCCACATGTATAGATATGCATGCAGGAACACACACGTGTATATAAACACACATTGTATGGTTATATATACAAATACATACGTGTGTATGCATATACATACAAATACACACACACACTATATATATATATATATATATATATATAAAATATATGCTGTAGGGTATTAATGAGAAAATGGAAGCATACATAATAAGAATGATAGAGGAGGTGATAATATTCATGTATTTAATGTTTGCTTCAAACAGGAAAACCTTGTCAATTTTAAACCATTTATATTTGTACCCTCTTACTCTCGTCCAAATAATAACCTGCTTTCATACTTATGACCATTTATTGGATTATTTTATTAAGGTTGTTAAGGTTAAATATTTAACAACAGAAATTTCCATTGGTATTTTTATAGCAATGGAATTTGCAATGAGCTTATTCACTCATTAAGAATTATGATTCATCACGCAATTCAAATAGGAAAACTGAAATTTTTATGGGTAATGCTTTTTTGATTTAATTTTTGAGAGAAATGACAATTTTAAACATAATGACAAATCAATATTTGATTTGTTTCTTAAATGTAGATATTAGACAATACTGAGATTGGCATGAGGTGATATTACAAGATGAGAGAGAGAGAGAGAGAGAGAGAGAGAGAGAGGAAAAATTTTACGGTTAGCAAGACTTGGAATACTAGCCAATACACTAAATATGTTCTATGTTCGTATACATGTGTATGGCAATTTATTTTTTTAATTATACTTAATAAAATCTGTTTAGAAAAAGAATGTGTAAGATGCTAAATGTCTGAAATTTTGCTTCTTTCCCTTAGTCAGGATTGGAATTTACTCAATTATTATCATTTTTTTTTTATTTATACTTTTGCCATTAAGAAATAATTTTCTCTTATTATAATGATCATTCATACTAAATTTATTGGTATGAAAAAAATTATCCAATAATTTTGGTTTGTAAAAAATATCCAAATGCAGATAGAAACATTAATCTCCACCTTAATCAAAATAGAGTAGAAACTTTCTTACATGTGTTATTAATTAATCTTACCATTGAATGCTTATATATATATATATATAAAAAGATCCTAAGTCTGATTAAGAAAGGATAAAAACAATGCCCAACAGATATGGAAGACCCATAGTCTTTATTACTCTTAGAGAAGGAAAACTGATATAGAACAAATGTTTTTTTTTTTTAGTGTGTGTGTGTGTGGGGGGGTGTACTTGCCATTGTTGTCCAGACAGTGAGATTAGTTATGTGTAAGCTCTCTTGTCATTTTAAAATATTTCATACACAAGCACTGGTAAGCATGTCATTGGAAAGTCACATCAATGCTGTTCAGAGATTAAATTGATCCAGAAGCATTTCAAACAATGAATATACTTAAGAAAAAGACGATTTTCATATGTTTCTATACCACTCTTATGAGAGTGAGTTTGTTTTGTGGGGAAGAAAACTATAATGGGTCCTTTATTGAAGTGTTATAGTTTTAATATAGTGGAACTGTATAGACATAAAAAAAAAAAAAAAATTGTGTCTTTTGCTTTTTTTTGCCCAGACTGAAGGTTGGTTATAACATTTTAGCCGACCATAAATACTTAGCTATATAATCTTTTGCAATGCATTTGTACCCACCTTCTTAGTGTATTTGGTTGGTATGTAGGCCTTGTAGGTATATGCTAGCCACCAGAAGTTTAGAATCTTGATCTCACCAAAGAGGAAATAAATACATTAGAGCCGCCAGCACCCTACTGTCGGTTGCCTGATGATTGCACGTTTTGCATGCATGAAACTTATGGTAGTAACCAGCCATTCAACACTACCTTAGTTAGAAATATATATATATATATATATATATATATATATATATATATATATATAAAAGAAATCATAGTTACATAAATTTGCATATAAACAAAAATTCAATCATTTACTATTTTTTGTATGTACATATGATTATTTTTGTATCATTTTTACTCTTACTTTATTTCAAAGTCTATATTGGATATTGTAGGTTTTTTTATGGATCATCTACAAATAATATTTTGTCAGGCGTCAGATTTTGGTCTTAGGAGAGCCAAAAGTCACTAATAAATTTCTGAGTATATTACACAACAAAATTCTATCTATTTTTGTACAAAATATGTTTTTTTTTAATCTGACCCAAAAAGAACAGCAGACACTGAAGGCTTCAAAAATAAACTGAGACAATATAGAGGTATATATTGTAGACAAATTATTTGCTGGGCACCCGTGTTGAGTTAGCTTTATAAATCCAATTAGGAAAATTCTTAGAACTACTGGGATATTTTGTGTGTGTGTATATATATATATATATATATATATGTATATGTATATATATACACACACGCATTATATATATATATATATATATATATATATACACACACACACACATTATATAAGTACACGTACATAGTTATGCATCTACATCAAAGTGTAAGATGAAGCATTTGAGTGTGTGTTGGCAAATTTTGTTTATTTTCTATTCAGTTTTGATTTGACTACATCTTCAAACTGGATTGAAAAAAAAAAAAAAAAAAAAAAAGGAATGCATTAGCAGAAAATAAATAAACAAATAAAAATAAATAAGAAAAAAAAAAAAAAAAAAAAAACACCAAAAAAACTCCCCCTATCAAATTATAAAAATACATATCTAAAATGTGGCATCAAAATAATTTGTCCAAAACCACTACAAGAAACTGTTCCACATTTTTCAGCAGTCTTTTGAAGAGACACACACAAAGTTATTCTCATATAATTAGGTTAGAATTCTTTGCCTTTTTCCCTTTAGACATTTTATTTTCGTTTTTTATATCATTTCCTATATTCAGTAAGAAGACATTATTCCTAGCCCATCCACACATTAGTTGATTCTATTTTTCTCTTTTTGCTCTGAACAATGAACATTACCAGCTACCAATTCATAGTGAAATACCTAAAATAGACTAACTATGCATCACAAATAAAACTTATATTCTATTTGTAATACCATCTGACCATCTGAGGCAGATTGTAGCAAATGTGCAAGATAACATTGAACAATGATTTCGCATTGTTGACGGCTAATAAAAAAACTTTGTGAACATTTTATTTTTTTTCCATCAAAACTTTACATAACTACAAGAAACTATGTGTGTGTGTGGGAGGGGGTCCCTTCGTACTTATGGCTGATAAAATTTCATAAACTACAATATTCAATCTCCTTTTCTATTGTTGACAAGTTTTTCGTTTGAAAGATATGCATAAAATTTTGTCCAATAGAGGCATTTGCATAAAATGGAAAGATACCAATAATTTGATATGCAAGATCAGAGTATCCAAAACAAACATTTTCACTGGTTTCAAAAGGGAGCAGAAAAAAAAGGGGTAAAATTTAAAGAGATGCCTTCAGCTTAACAACAACAAAAGCAATGACCAAAATCAAAAGTGGGAAAGTACAATTTTCTATCTAAAAGATCAACTTTTTATTTTCCCCTTTGACAAACACTTGTTGCTGGATCAGTGTTTTCTGTTTTTTTTTTTTTTTTTGTTTTTTTTTTTAAATACTTACAAAAAGAAATTAGTACTTTTTTCTTCTAAGTAACTCCTGCATTTTACCAACAATGAGAGGATAAAACTTAAAAGGTTCCTAACAGATTTTTGCCAGCATGAATCTATAATCCCAAGCAGCTGGATACAGTCTTTGAAAAAAGCATACAATACTGCTAGGAAAGTTGGTTGACTGTGTTGCACAAGACAATTCTTCTCATCAGAATCTCTCTTACACACTTAAAAATCTATCATTCATTTATGTTTATTATGAATAATGCCACCATATTTGGTCTGGCACACCTACTCTTTACCTCAAGATCCTTGACAAATCTCACTCTTTCCCCACTGACATGATGTGGCTTCCCTCTATCTTTTCTATAAATATTTTCAACTGGTAACTGTTCTGCTGAAATGTTCACCTTAGTGCCTAAACTGTGTGAATTTAAGTATGCTGCTAGGTTGGCAACTATGTCTTACCGTTTTATTGTTGAACAAGATTGATGCAACCATCAATTCTGTTCAAATAGTTCCTTTTCTTGCATTTCTCACCTTCCAGTTTCTCATTTCCACATCGCCTAAAACATGCAATTGCCATTTTCTCATTCTTTTTCCCTCCCTGTAACACGTTGTGGCTTTATCACCTTGCTTTGGATGATTAAAATTAATTAAAATTATATTGAAGGGATATATTACCCACCTAAATACTGATTGATATAAACTCTGTTTCCCTTGTAGATCAAATATTTTCTTTTTTTGTTTTTTACAATAAGGTCCACACTGTACAAGACCCGGAGATCACTCATAGTAGAGGGTCATGTTAAGAAGCAGCTTATACAGATAGGAGGGGAAGATAATGGTTAACCCTAGGCTTGAATAGGTTAAGAGTGTAGTGATCAGAGAAACATCTGCTAGGGAGTTGGCTCCACAGAGCAGTGGTTCATGAGAAGCTGTTCAACTGGAATCGACTTCTTGCCGATGGAATACAGAGGGAATGTGGGTGGTTTGCTACAATACAAGTGTCATGGTGAGTCCTAGCCATGAAGGTTAGACCTGATGGAACCAAGGAAGGTAGTTTGTCTTAGAACTTTCTATGGCAGTAGCGATAGAGCAGTGAGAGGCTTGCCACATCCCACTTGTGAGAGAGAGAGGTTGGAGAGTGGAAAATAATTTGATACCCAAAAGGACTCAGAGATGTTTTTGAAGTGAGGACTGGGAAGCTTTTGCCCAAATATGACAACAGTACTCCATTTTCAGCCTGATCTGTCTCTTGTAAAGGTAGAGAATAGCATGAGGAAATGCAAGATCATAAGAAATAGAATAAGAAAATCTCTAAGATCTTAAATGATTCCAATTACAATACTTCCCTCTTAATTCAACACCTAAGCTTTTTAACTACTGCAATGTGCTGGCCCATTCTGGGAAAACTAGGCAATTGCCATTTACTGGAAATAAATGCATATAAAGACATTAACAACAATTTCTCATAGGTGCCACTATTTTATTTTCAATCGGATGTCTTAGCTAAATAACACCAGGAAATATAATAAAAATATTTCAGAAAACACGTTTGAATGTATGTTACTATATGTCTATGCTGGACTGACAGTGTTTTGATAATGTATATGGGCTTAGGTTCTTGTACGATCATTGAAGTTAAGCAATGTTGAACCCGGTCAGTACCTAGATGGGTGACCACTTGGGAATACCATCTGCTGTAAGCTTGGATGTGCAGGTAGTGTAATGGATAACATCTCAGAAGGATAAATTGAAGATCAGCATTCAAATCCTAGTTTGATTCAGCATGCACAAATACCTTTGGGAAAGTTATGAATCCATCTTGTCTCCCCATCTAAAAATTATTATCTCAAAGAAAAAAAAAAAAGCCAAAACAAAAAATGGTTATTACAATATTCACTCAGAAAAACAAAATTATTCTTAAAATCTAAAAATATGCTTTGGGTTTAAATAACCTACAAAAGGTTGATAATCCATAAAAAAAAAAATCGAATCAATCAAACCATATAATGTATATATGCATCAACAACAGGCAATGTAAGTTTGTTAAAGATATATATAAATATGTCTACAACAATGGAGGTCTAATCTATTTTTGCTTGTTAATAAAAATGATTTTTTTTCCCCCAACTAGAATCAGAAACAAAAGAAGCAAGTGTTGTAATGCAGTGTAAAACAACATTCAACACAAACTGACTTTCTATTTCTTTCTTTAATCATAATGATACAGGGAGACTTTAGGGAGAATCAGAAAAAAGATGGGGAAACTCTTTATGAAATTGTGCTTACATCTTGCATTTAAAAAGTGACATTTTGCAATTACCTATTTTCTGAACAACTATCTTTTTTTTTTAAATTTCAACAAAATTAGCAAAAATTGCAACACCACATTTTTTTGTATGTATTTTTTGTATGTATTTTGAGACGATTCAGTCACTTGCATTTATTTCAAATATCTCCAATGACCAGAAATTCCACACTAAATAAGGCTGAAATAAATGCATACGCTGATTGTGTTGATTTCTTTTCGTGTTGGGTCAATGAAGCTTTTTACAAACAAATCCATCAGGGAAAACAGAACAGAGAAATTAAGCTTGTATTCAACACTAATTTGTACTTTTACAAAGAAAATGTAATGAAATAAATGTTGTTGGATATGTTATTCAAGTCTCAAGTAGTTCAATAGCTTAATCTGATCTTCTGTCTAAATATTATTGAAGTGTCAATGCACCAAGTTTTACAGCAGGAACTGTTGGCATGTTACTTTCAGCTCAAATATTATTCAGGGTTATTGTCACAAAGAAACAAAATTGTCAATCTGTAGAAAGCTTGTTTTCAGGTGAATTATAAAATCAATTTGTCAAAAACAACAACGATTCCAATTAAGTTGGGGAGAAACTGTTTTATTTCTATTCAAACCGATGTTTAAAACAATTTCTTTTTGGCACGCTGATATCTAAAAGAGTATATATAAGAGTATCTATTTTAAATACTTTTAATAAATATGAAAAATAATTTTTTATTTTTATTATTTAACCTTTGACAGTGAAATGGACGGTTAATGGGATATAAATAAAAAAAAAATGCAATACATATAGAATGCCACTTATTACAAGAGAAAAGACAAAAAGTTCTTGAGAGTGCCACTATTGATTTTTGACAAAATGTTAACCATCACTCTAGATTTTTTTTAAATATCTCTTACTAAAAGAATCTCTTTTCCCCAAGTCAACATAAAAGACCGTAATTTTTTTCTAAAAATTAAAAGAAGGTGGTTAAATTAAAACTATTATTCGAAATAATTAAATACATAAATAATTTATCAACTTAAAATGAAATAATAATAATTACATTAATAAAGTAAATAAAACAAATAAAAAAGGAAAAAAAATCAACAATAAGAAAAGAACTCCCAAATTTGTTGGTGAGGGCCTCAAACTCAACATGGAGGTCTACAACAAGTGCCTTGAGGAGGTAGTGCAGCTCTGCATCAAGAGGGTGGCTGCTGGAAGACCCTATGTCCAGCAACAGGACTCTGCACCATGCCACACAAGCATGAGAAACTAGTCATGGCTGTCAGACAATTTTTTGACCACGTAACCTCCTTACATCTGGCCATTTAACTCCCCAGACTGCAACCCTCTTGATTATTGTGTATGGGGCACAACTGATCTAGAAACCAGAAAATACTTTTTGTAACACTAAAGATGAACTGAAGGCAAGGATTATAGCAGCATACATCATCAGCTTAAACAAGGAAACCATCCAGAAGAGTTGTAGGAGATTTCAAAGTCATCTGGAGGCTGTGCTTGAAGTCAAAGGCAATTTTATTGAATAAATTTCACTCTTTAGTATTTTGAGATATTTGTGTAATTTTCTGTTAAAATGAGAGATATCAATATTATTTTCATTTTTGCATAATTTAGACGACAATTTATACATCGCACACTGTGTGTGTGTACATTATATATACACATATTTAATTAATATTAGATGTGTATGTATGTGTGTGTGTGTATATATATATATATATATAGATATATATATATATATATATATATATATATATATATATATATGCACACATATATATAGATACACATACACATGCGCACACATACAAATGTTTAATATGTACGATATATAAGACCAAGTTTGATAAGAGGCCCACTAGTCTTGTTTCTACTTAGAGTTATTTTATTGACAATGTCCATCTGAAAGAGAAATGACTGGCATTGTATTCTGTAAGCCAAGATAAGAGATGATGCGGTTGGTGAAGAGAAAAAAAATTACCCACATTATATGATCATCAGCAGTCTTATTCCCTGCCTGGCTTCCATGCTTGAACATGTGGTCAGAACAAACCAGAAATACACAAACTCTGTTATTTATCAGTATAAAAAAAGTGGGCGGAGGAGATGGAAGAAGGGAGGAATAATGAAATACTGGTCTTGGAGAAGTGGAAGTTAAAATCAGAACAAAAAATGTTCTTATGATAGATGGACAACCCTGTTGTTTTTCCTTTCTCTGGCTAAAAGCTATTTCCTAACTTTTAATTTGATATATGCTATAATGGCTAAGGAAGCAAGATAGAGTAATGGATGAGAGAGCCAAGTTCAAATATATTCATTTACACACCCTTAATACCCTTGAGAAAGTTATGAATCCATCTCTCTCTAACAGATATCGGTAAATATCAGCACAGACTGAGTCCTATAACCTTGTGTGGCAACCACCCTAAGAGAAGAAAAAACTAAATCTAAAACCAGCCTGGAGAAGATTGGGCTCTGTCAGGCTATCTTGCCCTTGATGGGACACTGCTACTGTTATGGAAGCACATGTGGTGCTCCTGCGACCCTAGACCTAAACCAAAAAACAAATAAAGTTCTTACCCAAAAACAATGTTGCTTAGACACAGAATCACATTAAAGTAGTATTTCTATTTTAATAAGTGCAGTCCATAATAACACCAATTGACATTTTTTTAACCCAAATATTGTTGGGCAATGGGCACATGTTTCTGGGCTTTTTTTCATGCTGAATCTGAAAATCAAGTTCATTTTTTCCCCATCAATGTTTTCTCAGTACAGATAATTTCTATTTAGCTTAAAATAGGCCAAAATACACATTTAACTATGCCAGGGCCAAGTAGAACCAACTTTTAAGATTTTCAGGTTAGAATAACTTATCATAAAAGAAAAAGTATTCTAATAACTTAAAGAATGCATTTTCAGCATTTTCAGTTCAGAAAAATCTCACACAAAATTAAATTAGGACAAATGTGTTATCAATTTTTTAATCAAAACAAAGATATAAAGGAATAAAAAATAGATTCATTTTTGTCCATCCAAATGTATTCTCTTCTAGGAAACTACATTACTTTTGAAAAGGTTGATTTCTTTTGATGTTCCAGCAGAAATCAGCCATCATGTTAACATCCCATCTGCAAAGTGCCTAATTGGCTATGTCTATCTGGTGTTTGGCGGCTATTTTAAGCACTGATAAAGACAATTCTGATCTTACTAGTCTCAAATACACTCACCTAACACCCTAACAATCTTCATTTATTAATGTTCTTATGGATGTTATACAGAGACTGCGTGACAATATCAGACCTTCGTAAATTCAAGTGATATGATAAAATCTTATGATGGATTCAGGCTTAAAGTGAAAACTACTAATAAAAACTAAAATCACTGTTCTTGAATGACTTCTAAAGAGCTCCTTGTATGAAACGTATAGAAGAAGCACAAATCACAACATTTTAACGAACTAAGAACATTGAGGGCATAAGAACATTTTCCAGTGCGATATCTCTCAAAAAACAAAAAACAAAAAAAACAAGCATTTTCAGGTCAGCTTATCTGAACTGAAATAGCTTAGAGTTCATTTTGAAAGTTACTTCGATACTTTTTCTTGAATGATAAGAATCATTTTAACATGAAACAAAATGTTTCGACTATGTCACTCACATATTAAAGCCATGGTATATCCAACTGAATTTGGCATTTTGGCCTATTTTAAGCAAAATAGAAATTATCTGTACTGAGAAAACGTGATTTGATGGGGCAAAATGGAATTGATTTTCAAATTCAGTATGAAAAAATAGCCCAGAAACTTTGCACATCACTCAACATCATTTGCGTTGAAATAAATAT
The DNA here is from genome assembly GCA_963932145.1 of Acanthosepion lycidas. NCBI lineage: Eukaryota > Metazoa > Mollusca > Cephalopoda > Sepiida > Sepiidae > Acanthosepion > Acanthosepion lycidas. The sequence continues at coordinate 51,247,305 of OZ010607.1, read as the reverse complement.
GTCAACCAGTGTAATTAATCCATATATGGGGAGTATATATTTGACATGAGCTGCCCAGACCACTCTTTCTAGTCTTACTAAAGTGTTTCAGAGTCTTTGTGGGTGACAAATTATTTTCCACCTTTCAACGTCTCTCTCCCAGGTGGGATGTGGTTAGCCTCTTGCAGCTCTATTGCTATTTCCATGGAAAGTGCTTGGATGAACTAATATTTGGTTCAGCCAGGCTTAACAATCATGGCAAGGACCCCCGCCATGCCAATTACATTGTAGCAAACAACTCACATTCCCTCTGTGTTCCATTCAAACAGCTTCTTCCAGCAAACTACTGTGCTGTGGATCTAACTACCCAGGAGATGCCCCCCCCCCCAATATCACTACAATCTTAACCAATTCAAGTCTCAGGTTAACCCTTATCTTTCCCTCGTATCTGTAAAAATGCCTCTTACTGTGACCCTTTACTTCAAGTGGCCTCCAAACCTTTTAGAGGGTGAAAATTATTGCTATAAAAAAAAAAAAAAAAAAAAAATCAATCAATCAAGGGAAAACAGAGTTGATATCAACCAGTATTTAGATGGGTGATTCAGTATTTAGAAAAAAAAAAAAAAAAAATTGTTTTTAAAAAATCTTCAAATTTGCATTGTAGAAGATATTGAATAAACATTACTAAATATCTAATAATCTATGTTACATTCTATTTTTCATAAAATAAATAAATTTTCATTTTTTTTTTCCATGAATAACAAAAGCAGTTGTGTCCGCTTCAGTTTACCTTGTATATTGTAATCTTTTACCATCAGGGTCACTGCATCACTTGATGTTTCTTCCTTCCTTTTTAAGAAAAATAAACAAAAATACCATTTTCTTCTTAAGGTATGAATATTCTTTCAGTTTTTAAATTGATAATTCAAAAAGTTTTTTTTTTTTATTTAGATTTTAGGCGGTGACACTTTAAATAGTCCTGCTTGATTTCACTTCGTTGACAGTTAATGAACAACTTCTGACAGCCAAGAGCAGATGGAAGTTCTTTTGGGTTTTTTGGTTTGTTTAAATCCTGATGGAATGGTGTTTAAAACCAAAATCTAAGAGGCAAATGAAAATAAGCCTTTACTGAGTAGGATAACCAGTCAACCTTTTAAAACTGTGATTCTTTCCACCTCCTTTGCTACTCTGATTAAAGTTTGTCTAATTTGGCCTTGGATTAATCTGGCCAAAAGTTGCCATAAATCCAACAAGATTGGATGGATTCTTTGAGACTGTTGATAAACCAAAAGAAAATCTTCTGCAATTCTTACTATCAATTAACATCTGTCTTTTGATGCAACTTTATTTTTCTTTTACATGATTATCAAGCAAGCTTAGTTGGGGAAAATATAAGACATTTTATGTAACTCAGAGAATGCAAAGCAATTTAAGAATGTTCAAGCAGATAAAATTATCATTTCAAGGAAAAAAAATAGAGCCTTATTTTAAATGGGAAGATCATCTACAGCTTGTAATATTAAAGTTTTAAACTATTAATACCCATCATCCCATTTTGGGGACATAAATGTGTCATAGAAAGAAAACCTACAAGTAATATCAGGTTTTTATAAACATAATTAATACTGGATTATTTATTATTATATTTTTGACACCTATAATACCAGAATTCTTGTTATTTTTTTTATTTTTTATTTATAACCTACACTTATTACTAGATTTGGTTTTATTATTCAGACAGTCCACTTAATACCAGATTTGATTTTTTTTAAGACCCCACACTTAATATCATAGTTGTTTTTTAAATCCACCATTTAGTACCAGATTTTTTTTAGACCCTACATTTAATACCAGAAATTTTTTTTTAAAACTATAATTAATACCAGATTTTTTACATTTAATACTGGATTTTTTTATTTTTAGATCCTACATGTAATACCGGATTTTACAGTTGGCATTAAGTAGTTAATTAAAAATTGATAACATTTAATATTATTTACATGCTGTACTGGAAAATATAAATTTGAGAGATTGAATATAATATAGAAAAGACAAAAAATAAAAATTAGCAATTAAATGCAATAATTGTCTATCAAGAGTAAAACTGTAAAATAAGAAAAAGAAACTTAGTGAGTTTTAAAATGAATAATTGTCAACTGGTTAAATTAAAAAGTAACATTTGCGTCAGTAATTAAATAAAATCTAAAAGGAAGAACATTGGAACAACTTTGCAATTTCAAACCCCATGTTTTTATATTCTAACAATACAAAAGGGAAAAGCAGAGACCAATGATATATATATATATATATATATATATATATACACACACGCACTTTGAAATAATGACATGAATTTAGATATTTTTGATGGCACAAAGACTTCCGTTTCTGCTCAGGTTTATTCTTTTAACTCCTGTATTTGGCAATAAAACTCTCGGTGGCTCAAAATCTATTGATATTTCTATTGATGCATTTTAGTCAGTTTATATACATCAGAATGTTTATCCATCCATATGATTTTTGTTCTTTCTCTCACTCCTTCAACCAACAGAAGCAATCACAAAATTAAATACAGCTCCAATAGGAATTAATGGCAAACGTCAGAATCTGACTACTGCACTTGCTGCTGCATCCACAGTGCAAGTAATGCAATCCACTTGTTTGGATGAAATGCATCAATTGCCAATGTAATATCTGATTGCATCAGCTGCAGTAATCCTGGTGTAGGTTCAAGTGTCTGCATTTGCATTTACAAGCAAAGTTGACAGGATGAGAAGCCCTCTTCCTTTCAGAGCTAGAAGTCACCATCGTCTTACATTTGACCAAATGACAAATATAGAAAGATCCATCTGCATTTTCACAGTGACACACAATGTTACAATGATGCTCAAACACTAGACAAACAAAAGGAGGATCTGGATTTTTAAACTCCTAAGAACGTTATAAAGATCCAATGAGCAGACTAATGTAGGAAAGTTGTACTTATTGTACTCTATAGACAATCTAAAGTAAACAAAATTAGGTGACAGCCAACATTCTGTTAAATGGGAAAAGAACATAAATCTTCCCTATATTCCAATCCCCCTCCCACGCCACACCAAATGTGGCAAACTTAGCAAGTAAATTAAAACAGAAATGTAAAAGTTTTTTTTTTTTTTTTTTTTTTTTAAAAATCAAGCTAAATGTTTTTGGTTTGGGACCAACAAAATAGAAAATAATTTTACTGAAAAACCCAACTATTCTATAGTGAACTACTTTTTATGTCAACCTTCTTCCTCTCTCGATATATATATATATATATATATATATATCTCAAAGTGGACAGAGGTCAATACTGAATGGCAACAGTCATTTTATGCTTGAATACAATCTCCAGGCTTCAAGATTGTATTCAAGCATGGAACAGACTGTCATTGCTTGTTGACCTCCATGTCCACTTCCATATTCGCACATACTTTATCCCAGATATTGATCACTTATCCATAAATATAGCATACCTTGGAGCTATTTTTATTAGCTATATATATATATATATATATATATATATATATATATATATATATATATAGATAGATAGGTGTGTGTGTGTGTGTGCTTGTGTATATCTCTACTTCAAATTTTGTTAAAATAACTATTTATCAATGAATATTTCTTGATGTTAACAATATTTCAGGAAATCCATTCCTTAGCCAAGTGGATAATCTGTACCAAAAGTAATTTATGAAAATTACTTATTTCTTATAGAAAAATGATGAAGTTAATTCGTTCCTATGGTAAATTGATGAAGTTAATTCGTTCCTATGGTAAATTGATGAAGTTAATTCGTTCCTATGGTAAATTGATGAAGTTAATTCGTTCCTATGGTAAATTGATGAAGTTAATTCGTTCCTATGGTAAATTGATGAAGTTAATTCGTTCCTATGGTAAATTGATGAAGTTAATTCGTTCCTATGGTAAATTGATGAAGTTAATTCGTTCCTATGGTAAATTGATGAAGTTAATTCGTTCCTATGGTAAATTGATGAAGTTAATTCGTTCCTATGGTAAATTGATGAAGTTAATTCGTTCCTATGGTAAATTGATGAAGTTAATTCGTTCCTATGGTAAATTGATGAAGTTAATTCGTTCCTATGGTAAATTGATGAAATTAATTTCTTATTGTAGGAAATTAATACAGATAATTCCTAATAGTAAATTGATATAGATAAATGGTTGCTAATCTTGTGTTCAGATCAATCTATATAATCAATGCTAGATACACAGATAAAATCATTACCACCATGTATGTAGCAGAATCATTCTGATTGAAGCAGTGAAGTGGGACCCTTCAAAATGTTTTGCAAGCCAAGTAAAATCAGTGTTTTTAAATCAAATTTGTTCGAACACACCTGGTCAACAAGCCATTTTCACAAGAAATAGTTAAAATGCACACACATGCAAAAAAAAAAGTTCAGTTGTCTGAAAAATTAAGAATATTGTTTTCTAAGTTTACTGTGACACAAAATCACAAGTATGGGTCATCAATTGAGGCTGTAACTCGCTGTTCAGTCATAATGCTCACCCTGAGGGCAGCCACAAAATTTGAATCTTCTCAAAGTAATCATCTTTTCCATCATTCCAAAATCAATCTTAAATGATACAAAACAATATGGCAATATTTCTACAACTTCAGGAAAAGAAACAAAAACCACAAATTCATGATCTGTAACCAAAGTTATATATAATAGTCAGAATATAGAAATTCAGCTCTAATTGGTTGACTTTAAAATCAAGGGCATTTAACAAATACTAGATAAAAAAAAAAAATATAAAAAATAAAAAATAGAAAATAGAAAAACAAGGAATTTAAGAAACACTAGATAAAAAAAAAAAAAATCAAGGAATTTAACAAATACTAGATTAAAAAAAAACAAAAAAAAAAAAATTTAACAAATACTAGACAACCTAAGTTGTTTTTAATCATTTTACCACAAGTAAGGCAATAAAGTCACTAAAATGCAAATGTGAAAGAATACGAGATAAACATTATTGAGGAAAGATAACAATAAAAAAAAACAGGAATTAAGAAGACAAAAGATAACAATTAATGTTGCATTTAAAATTTTGAATATCAATTTTGACTCAAGACCAAAAGAGTTCCACAAGAGAGAAATACAAAAGAAACTGTTAGCCTAGAACTTAGGGTTACATTTATCCATTTCAACTGTACAATGGCACCTAACTTCCAATATAGTGTTGCACTTAAATTCATTAAGTTTAGTACTAGATTGGCAGTTAGGTCTCATCATTTTATAGTTTTTAACAGTTAGATAACCAGATCATTTACATATCAACAACTGGTGGTTCTCACTGAGAGCTGGGACTACTCAAAGTCACAGGGAATTGGGACCAGAAATGGGCAGATTGAAATTGATCTTTCTAAATTACATTGCAACTTTGGAGACAGGTAATTTTGTCAGGAAGGAATAACATTCTGAAATGTTGAAAAAAAATGACGGATAGAATCCCTCCTAAAAACAATGGTAACCACTTTGTTAGACAAGACAACAAGCGGTAAAACCAGCTTCAATATGTGACAAAAGAAACCAGATATATATTTCCAGAATCTTTTCATAGTAATATTGAAGTTTGTTTTGCTGTCTGCCAAAGAATTCTTTTTTTTTTTTTCTTTCTTTTGACTGAACTCAGTAAAACAGTCCAAAGAAGCAAATTTGGTTCAGTAAAAATTGCAAAGACCTGCTTTAAAATTTCTTTGATAGGAGTGAGTGAGTGTTTCTATTTATTACTTGCTAGTATTCTGCCGAAACTGAAGAACAGTAGAAAAAGATAGCCTAAGATAAGATTCACAGCTTGACTTCATTACTCATCTATAGTGATGTGGAGTTAAAAAAAAAAAAAAAAAAATTAGCCTTCAAGAGAGAGAGTGAGAGTTTGAAAAAGCAGATAAGACAGACTGATAGAAATCTTTAATGATAAGTTAGAACTTCAAAGCAGAAAACTCAAGAAATATATAATTTTTTTTTTTTTTTTTTTTTATACAAAGAAATGGTGAAGATATGATGCAAACAATAATGAAGAAATAAAAAGAATATAGATGTGATAAAACTGGAGGAAATAAAGAGTTTTATTATTATTATTATTATCCATTTAACTTTATACTTCAACCTTATTGTTACATATGTACACTTATATTACAAACTGATGCCTTATTATTCAATTTTTACTGATATTTGTATTCAGGTGATACATATCAAATTGTATCTATGCTCATTTGCAAATTATTGAACATTTGATTTTACGTGTTTTTTTAAGCTACTTGATTAAATATTAATTATATTCTAATAACTACTTTTTAAAATAAATTTTTTCATTCTTACTGTTTTTCAGATATTGGCATATTTTAATTAATCTAATCAACCATGGAGAATTGAATAAAAAAAGAAATCAAAGAAAAACATCAATTTCTACTCAAACTACCTGTATTCCTTTCGGCTGCTGAAAATGCCAGCAAAAGTTGTACCTCCAGTTAATCACAATATCTCAATCCTGATAAAAGAATTTTAGTGACTTACAAAACTTACATGAAAAATGAAGTGTGAGTGAATTGACAAACTGTCTTAAATTCAAGCAGTTTCCAGATGTTATAAAAACAATCTGTGTTTTATAGACTTCATTTTTATTTATAACTGAATTTCTTAGACAAAGAATTTTCATTATTAACTTGGATGAATTTTACTTTCATCTTTGTAGCTTTGATTCTACTTGGCTATCATTTGTCTATGGCCAAATTGAGGTAAAAGCTATGTCAGGCATGCTCTCGCTATATAGGCGGAAAGTTAAAATCTGTTTGGAATTGTATTCTTTATTTGCAATCCATATTCTTCTTAATTTAACAGACCCAAGCACTGTGATTGAAAAACAAGAACAAAGATAAAAGAAAAAAATATTCAATCCAATAAACAATAATATGTCTGGTTATTTTATTGCTACATTGTCACAATAGATCAATGGTGTTTCCTATCAAGTCAGGTACTTTTATTAATAGATGGACTTTTAAAATTTTTCAAAATATTATTGCAAAGAATTCATCTTAAGTAATCCAGTTTTTTTAATTAAAAGAGTCAATGAATAATATTTAATTTCAAAGTCTGTTGTTCACTTGCTTCATATGATTTTATTTCAAACAAACTTATTATTCATGATATTCTTTTTATCAAAACTTATAGAACTCTTATGTAATATCAACTGTCCTATATGGTAGTGAATGCTGGGCAGTCTCTTCATAGATGAAGAAGAGACTTGAAGAAACAGGAATGATGCTGAGAATACCATGGACTGAACATAAGAGCAACGGCAATGTCTAAGAGAAAATGGACACAAAAGGGGACACTTATACTTAGCAACAGAAAGACAGTTGAAATTTCTACGGCACACAATGAGGAAAGGGGGTTCAGAAAGTTTGATACTCACAAGACATAATGAAAGCAAGAGGAAATCAATGCATAACTTATCTAATGAGCAAATTGTTAGCAGAACAGGGATTAGCAGGGACAGAAAAAAGACAAACTTCATTAAGAGCTATAAAGGACAGGAAATTGTGGAGAGCAATAACCTACCGACATATAATGAAAGGACATAGCATATAGAATTTAACTCAATGAGTGACAAATATTTGAGAAACCCTTTATTAATGATTATAACAAATAAAATGACTTAATTCATTCTTAAATTGATACACAGACAAAAAAAGATTTTTTTTAATGATAACTTATATAGTTTTATTATCCAGAAACAGTTTAAAATTTAGAAAGTGTAGGTAAAATCTTAAAACTAAAAGTGTGCTATTTTTTCTTTCTATAAAATTTAATTTAAAAAACAAATTGGTTACAGCTATGATTTTGAGGCAACATAATATCTGAATGCAAAATAGATTTCTTTTCACATAATTTCTTCAAAATATCATTAAAAAATGGTGAATAATAATAATAATAATAATAATAATGCCTACTGAAACATCAATTCTCTGAAACATCAATTCTCTGAAAAATGAATGAATAAATGAAAATGAAATACAAATAACAGAATAACACTTTAAGAATTTCTAGTGACAATCTTAAAATATTACATTGGTTTTCTTATTCATTGGGAAGATTCCAAGAATATCTGGAACTTTCAGACATAAGGAGAGAGAGAGGAAAAGAAAGTACTGAGAAGTCTTACTAAAATATCAAATGTATCATTCAGCCCAGTAAGTAAGTGTCAATACGTGAACTTTGTTAATTATATTCTGCCAATTTATTTCCAGAAAAAAAAGAAGGTATCTGATTCTTTGACATAAGCTGACAATTGAAAAAGGACACATAGAGAAAAGCCTCAGGAAGCAATCAATAAGCAATGGGACAGACAAACTAGCACTTGCAAGTGATCAAAACAGAGAAGGAACTAAGGGTGCAAATTCTAAGGAAAAAAAAAAAAAAAAAAAAAAAAAAAAAGAAGCTTTGACTATATTTATCCTTCATATTAAACTGGAGGTATTGCATCTCAAATTTAAGTTTATGCTAAAAAGAAAACTCATTGATTCAAAGATGAAAGATGAGGCTACTTTAGCATTAACTTCTGCTGCAGTGCAATGGTTAATGAGCTTGTCTTTTGAAATGTCTGTCATTAAGTTCAATTCACATTGAAGGTTCTATCAAGCTTGTTATGACTAAAAGGTTTCAACAAGTTTTTGTTACTGACCATCATGACCATGATCATCTTGATACAGGCATACCAAAATGGTGAAAGGATTGTGTAAAACTATAAAACAAACAAATCTCACAATTGTATCTGAGTAACTGCTCTCTACTACCAATCTGATGACATGCAGGTATAACTCAATGGTACTGCATCAGCCAAAAATCCAAAACAGACAAGATGACAATGTGTAATATCTAATTAGTAACAATATCAAAAGTGAGGATAATGTTGTGCAATTTTCCCCTCACAAAGATTTAAAGAATTTTAATTGAATTTACAAAAAATGGTTCCACAACAAAAACTCTGCAGTCAGTTTGAAATCTCAAATGAAATTTGTAATTTTATCATAGATTCTCTATCCATAGTTATATGTTTGTGCAGGTGATGCGATGCATAGTGGCTAGCAATGAGAAAACAGAGAGCAGACGTTGAATTATAGTCATGTCTTTTTTTACATTCAGTTACATGTAAATAACATTAGGAAAAATCATTGTTATTCTAAAAAGATTTATTGATGCAATGTTCTCTTTAAATAACCCACAAAGGGTTGATAAACTGTATAAAATAAAATAAAAAAATAATCAAAAATCCATTGTTGTTTTAAACTTTAACTTCAGCTTAAAAAAGATTTTGAATTACAGCCACAATATAAAAGTAACTATTTTTTTTTAACTCAAATTGCTTGCATGTTGTTTCATTAAAACATCTTATTGAATGATTAGAGTTAATAAAAATTTTCCTTGTATATTTAAAGAACAAAGCCAGATTTCCTGCATCCAAATTGCTTTTCACGTGTGCCGTTCTTTGTCAGAGCTAAGAGCTACCAAATCTGAATGACTTCTCTTCTTGAAAAGCTACACACTAAATACATTAGGAAATAAGCTGATCCAATTTGCATTATTTATCTACAGCGACTCTGCACAAGAAGTTCAAGTCTCAACATTAATTACAAGAAAGAAAATTACAATCAAACACTTGATTTGCTACCAAAGCCAATATCATCAAATACATTAGCTTGGCTCTTCTCCAGATACAAACAAGCCTTGCAAATATTCATTAAATGAAGCCCACAATAAGTTTGTTTACACACAAATATTTAATGTTTTTCTTTTAATTTCAAGAATGTATCTTGAAAGATCAAGTAATTATACAAAAGTACATTTGATTTTTCTTGCTTAATACTTTGTCACAAATTAGAGGATCAGGTAAGTGTTTGAGCTTAGCAGATTAAGTAACTTTAGTCAAGGAGCGAATAAAAAAGATGTGACTGGGTTGGGGTCATTGAAAAGTTACAGGTAGACAACAGGAAAACAAGAAAATATTTCTCTCTAGATTTTTTTTTTTTTTTTTTTTACACAAAATAACCGTAGCAAATTTCAAAATTAGTGACAGCCATGAAGAAGGCTCACATCAAAGGGTTCTCACTTGAAGGCGAGTTTCATAGGAATGGAACTTAATATCTTTCAATTATCGCCTTTCTGTTGGATAGTAAGCATGCATCATAAGAAGTTACAAGAAATGCCTGAAGAGCAGAAGACGGAAAACAACATCCAGATTTAATCTGACAGGTTTAGAACTTGGTGCCTAAGCAAGAGAATGAACTGATTTTGAAAAATTCTTGTTTGTCAGTGCCATTTCCGTTTGTCTGTCATTTCTTATTTACCTGTTGGAATAAGTCTGGCTAAAAACCAAAACTACAAGACAATTTCAGCTTTCTGAAGAAAGTCAGCAGGTATAAAATTGCTAACTTTAATTATACACTGCATGATACCAAACTGAAACTTGCATAAGAAATGTAAGTGTGTGTGTGTGTGTGTGTATATATATATATATATATATATATATATAAATAAATTTTTTTGAAAAATATTGAAAGTGCACAACAGACAGATATTTTGTGCATTAAAAAAAGAAAACTGAATAGAAAACTTTAATCAAGTGAATCCATTATCTTTCTGAATAATTAATGAAACTGCTAAGCTTATATTCTAAGAAACTGAAAAAAACAAAAAACAAAACTAAACAAATGTAGTGTTTTCTTTTACATTCTCCCCAAAGATGAATCAATGGAAATGTTCTCCATTTCATATGATACTGATAACGTTTTTTGAGAAGGTTATGATCCCTTCTTCAAATTTAAGAAATCAGTGAAAACACAATACATACTGCAACTGTCAACCTCTCTTTCTCCAATATATTTTCCAATTTTTGCAGTGTAGAATCTTTTCTCTTGAAATGGTCTCCAAATATCTTTGTACCTTATGAAACCAATTTAAATTCTTTCATTTCTACCAATAAATTGTCTGTTTTGGACTCTCTGCCTCTTTGCCAAAATGTCTATGCTACATATGCATGGCATTGGTGTTCATATCTGGGAAAATCTGACCATAACAAAGGAATTGTCCCTTGTATCCCCAGATTATTCCTTCATGTGCTCTCGACTTTCATCATTGAACTTTGTTAGCTATCTCTTTTTTTTCTTTAGTGTTCCCCTTTTGCCAGGACTGCAGTATATATTCTAACCTTTTGCCAGGACTGCAGTATATATTCTAACATTTCGGATAGAAATGACTCTTTCTACACTGCTTGCTCCTTAATGTGAAAGAAAAAAGAGAAAGAAAGAAAAAGAAAAAAGAGAAAGAAAGAAAAAGAAAAAGAAAGAGAAAGAAAGAAAAAGAGAAAGAAAGAGAAAGAAAGAAAAAGAGAAAGAAAGAAAAAGAGAAAGAAAGAAAAAGAGAAAGAAAGAAAAAGAGAAAGAAAGAAAAAGAGAAAGAAAGAAAAAGAGAAAGAAAGAAAAAGAGAAAGAAAGAAAAAGAGAAAGAAAAAGAGAAAGAAAAAAGAAAGAAAAAAGAAAGAAAAAAGAAAGAAAAAAGAAAGAAAAAAGAAAGAAAAAAGAAAGAAAAAAGAAAGAAAAAAGAAAGAAAGAAAAAAGAAAGAAAGAAAAAAGAAAGAAAGAAAGAAAAAAGAAAGAAAGAAAGAAAAAAGAAAGAAAGAAAGAAAAAAGAAAGAAAGAAAGAAAAAAGAAAGAAAGAAAAAAGAAAGAAAGAAAAAAGAAAGAAAGAAAAAAGAAAGAAAGAAAAAAGAAAGAAAGAAAAAAGAAAGAAAGAAAAAAGAAGAAAAAAAAGAAAGAAAGAGAAAAGAAAGAAAAAAGAAGAAAAAAGAAAGAAAGAAAAAGAAAGAAAGAAAAAAGAAAAGAAAGAAAAGAAAAGAAAGAAAAAGAAAGAAAAGAAAAGAAAGAAAAGAAAGAAAAAGAAAGAGAAAAGAAAAGAAAAGAAAGAAAGAAAAAGAAAGAAAGAAAAAGAAAAGAAAGAAAAAGAAAGAAAGAAAAAGAAAGAAAGAAAAAGAAAGAAAGAAAAAGAAAGAAAGAAAAAGAAAGAAAAAAGAAAGAAAGAAAAGAAAAAAGAAAAAGAAAAAAGAAAAAGAAAAAGAAAAAAGAAAGAAAGAAAAAGAAAGAAAGAAAGAAAAAGAAAGAAAGAAAAAGAAAGAAAAAAGAAAGAGAAAGAAAGAAAGAAAGAAAGAAAGAAAAAGAAAGAAAGAAAGAAAGAAAAAAAAGAAAGAAAAAAGAAAGAAAGAAAAAAGAAAGAAAGAAAAGAAAGAAAGAAAGAAAAAGAAAGAAAGAAAAAGAAAGAAAGAAAAAGAAAGAAAGAAAGAAAAAAGAAAGAAAGAAAAAGAAAAAAGAAAGAAAAAGAAAGAAAGAAAAAAGAAAGAAAGAAAAAAAAGAAAGAAAAAAGAAAGAAAGAAAAAAGAAAGAAAGAAAAAAGAAAGAAAGAAAAAAGAAAAGAAAGAAAGAAAGAAGAAAGAAAGAAAGAAAGAAAAAAGAAAGAAAGAAAAAGAAAAGAAAGAAAGAAAGAAAAAAGAAAGAAAGAAAAGAAAGAAAGAAAGAAAAAGAAAGAAAGAAAGAAAAAAGAAAGAAAGAAAGAAAAAAGAAAGAAAGAAAAAAAAGAAAGAAAGAAAGAAAAAGAAAGAATGAAAAGAAAAAAGAAAGAATGAAAGAAAAAAGAAAGAATGAAAGAAAAAAAAAGAAAGAAAGAAAAAAAAGAAAGAAAGAAAAAAAAGAAAGAAAGAAAAAAAAAGAAAGAAAGAAAGAAAGAAAAAAAGCCTTCCAATTTTCTCCTATCTGATAAATCATTCATCCTAACAACTTCAGCAAAATTCAGGAAAACCAAGAAAATGGTATCATACTTGAGTTTGGTTTAACTGACTAAATTCACATCATCTCTTAAAATAGTAATTACAAATCAAGATTCTTTTTTTACTTCACCTTTAGCATCTTTTCATTTACAACCTAAGTCAAAGTGAGCTGATACAATTCCCACCCCATGCAAGTGGATGCCATCTTATAAAACTAACTTTATTTATTATAGAAGTAAATCAATACTTTTGTTGAAAGGTTCTCTGTTATTGCTTTCTTAGTTTTCTCATGGTTGTATGTCTGTTCTCTTCTAGCTTTGATCTATACTAAATTCTAAATGAAGTTTATTTTCATTCAGTTTAATAAAAGAAAAAGTCTAAAGGCATAATGGCTGATGAATTTGCCATCTTTTTGAAGTTTGTATTTAACAGAGACTTATAGTGTTTTCCTTGTGTGTGTCTGTGTGTGTATATGTGTGCATATGTGCATGTAGATATTTCATCTCCACACATACCCAACATGAATTTATTCACAGAACAGCTGCACAAGTTTTAATGTATTTGAATAAAAAAAAAAAAACTAAACTAACCAATTTCAAGAAAGAAACCAATAAATCTAAAGTTCAAGGTAAAATTTGTTGAGCATCCACTGAAGCCTGAATTCGGTGCTCAATACAAATTTGATTGCAATTCATCGGTCTTCCATTGTGCAATGAACTGCAACTAAAATACCTCAGTAAATCTATGTTCCAATTTTCTGAAAAATGATCAGGTAATTTTAAGATTTTGACATTACTGGCTTCCACAAACAAAACTGTATTTGACTTTACAAATGTGAAAATGACGAAAAAGGGTTTATAACAATTGTTGTAACAAAGATGTTTTTGAGGTTACAATATTATACACATGAATGGCTCCTGACATCAAAGGTAGATGTTGGCATTATGGAAACAGAAGATGAACCTTCTACCAATAAAATATCATTTTTTTTTCTTCTTTCGTTCTGTCAAAATGGCATGTGAAAGTGTTTGGAGCAGAGGTGTGAGCAAATTTGTTGATGTGGGAAAAAACTATCCATTGCCATATGTTAACACTTGCTGACTATTTGAAGAGATCAAACAAGAGATGTGAGCACAGTTAGGTAGTTGATAAAGCATTTCAGAAATGCTGACAGATGTGTCTGACAGGCTCTATTCACTGATGAAAGATGTATCATATCGACTACCTTTTACCCAACAAAATTATTGGGGTTATGAAAAAGTAGCCTTTTTCTGAGCTGAAAACTTGCAAGAGTGTCAGTGTATCTGCTGTATTTTCCCATGAAAATTAATAGGAGGCATTACCTTTGGAGAATACCTGTCCGTCTGGTACATGAGATTTCTCATTGAGTGAAATTGGAAAAGAAAGAGAAAAGGACAAGAAAAGAGAATGGAGGAAGGGATGAAATGGGAGAGGAGAAAAAAGAGGAAGTGAATAAACAGAGAGAGAGAGAGGGTGAAGTAAAGGGGGAAAAATGAATAGAAAGGAAAAATAAAAATAAAATAAAAACAAAAAAAAAACATGCAGAGAAATGAAAAGGAAAAATGATTAATGAAGACTGAAAAAAAAAAAAAAAAAACGGAAAATGAAAGGAAATTAAAAATGAAAGTGAAGACAAAAAAAAAAAACAAAAAAAAAAAACAAGTTTAAGAAATCAAATAGCATAACAAAGAATGAAATTTCCTCTCCTAAAGCTGCTTAACATTTTTTGTAACAAAATTACAGTAGAAAAGGTTGACAGGATAGAAGAAGCCCCGCCTCCACCTTACTAGTCATAGTAAAAACATGTGTCATTGTTTTTCCCCAATGCTGTTGTTCTTAAATGAAAATTATTTTTTAACAGCATTAAAAGAGAGAGAGAGAGAGAGAGATGGAATAAGAATGAGAAATGCAGCTAATTCAATAAGGCCACTGTTGTTGGGCTGCCACTCCGTTGTGCCTCTTGTGAACATTTGTCAATTTCAAGGAGATTAGATTAAGAAAGACAGAAATTGCTAATAAAATAATCAACAAGAGACAAATATTAACTTGGGGATTTATTTAGAACAACATCTTCAGAAATTCATTTTGACCTGATTTTTTTTTTTTTTTTTTTGAATATTCTCCAGAAAACTTTAGAAAATTATACTAAAAATTGTGTGTGTGTATGTGTGTGTGCGCGTGTATATATGTCTGAGTGAGTAAGAGAGAGAGAGAGTATTTATTACTTTAAATGTTACTTTTTGTGGATACCCATATCTGAGTATTATTTTAAACAGTATTTATTTTGTTGACCAGTCCGTGTTAAAATAAATGGAGCATCTACTCAAATACATGTATCCCCTAAAAATGTTTGAAGTAATAAAAATATGTTGGATGAAAAAATAAAATTTAATTCTTTATATATTGCTAAAACTTCTTGATGAGTGGACCAAATGTTTGCAAAAAGGTTCTATGAAACTCTAGAGTTGAAGTGCTGAACATAATACCAATCAGTTAAGTTAAAAAAATTCATTTATATATATATATATATATATATATATATATATATATATATATATATATATATATATATATAAAAAAGGAAGAACAAAAAAAAATAAATTTGCATTTGATTCATTTCCTAAAATCGGACCAAATGACCAAAAATATATTTTTTTCTATGCCACTTTTGGTTTGACCAAAAACTTTCCAGCACCTGTTTTTGCATGTGGTGAGTGCAGGGTAAGAAAATTATCCCTCTTCAACAACTTGTAATCCTGCTACAAATGGGTGATTTATAGCACCTCCACCACATCAACAATAATACTTTCCAAGAGTTGCTTGGACAACAGAAGTCATTTTGTGGTTGCTTCTTATTATGTCCAATTCATTCTGCAGTTTTTGACATGCAGACAATATCCATGGGGAAAGAAAGATTCAAAATCACAAATGTAATGCCATTGACTCTTCCCAGAATTAGAGGCATCACCAATAACAGGTTCACTTCAATATTAATAAATTTATACAATTCAAAGAAACAAAATATATATAAAAAAAATATGTTAACACAAAAATAATGTCATACAAAAGACATCATTTTTTCGAGCACCAGATAAATATCCTTATTAAATATTTTTTTCCCTTCCACTTACATGAGTTTGGAAAATGAACTGACCATAATTGTCTCTTTCTTGGTGTATAATATATATATATATATATATATATATATATATATATATATATATATATACACACACACACATACATACATACACCCCCACCAAAATAAACAAATGCTAAAATAGTGGTTTTTAAAATAATATGCATTAAAAAGTGTTCAATTTCAAGTAAGAAAAATTGAGCCTGTAGAGTGATTTAATATTTTAAAAAGGTTAAAACGCTGAATGGAACAGTACTGTAGTTTCATCAGGGTCTCATCAGTAAACTTTGAGTTAACAACCTGATGAGTCCTTGTCAGTAGAAACTGCTGTAGAGTTCCATTCAGTGTTTTAATCTTTTTAAGATATATATATATATATATATACACACACAAACACACACCTGCACATATGATTTATTTATAGTGATAAAGGCTTGTGTAGAACCGAATACAACAAAGTTTGAATTCAGAGTTATTGTCCTCCTAGACTTGTTGCTAACCAAGGCTAAAGAGTTCAGTCTGTCCTACGATTTAACCCATAACAAAGGGAAGATGAAAGATGGGTTCATATCTTTCCTAGGTTATTTGTGCATAAATGAATCTAATGAGCTCAACTGGAATTCAAATTCATCTTTCCAATTGCTTATTTCAAGCTGCTATCCATTACATCACACACTCTCTCTCTCTCTCTCTATATATATATATAAAATATTAGGTACCTGCACAGATTCGTGATACCTAAGGTTTCAAATGAATTTTTAAAATTAAATAATCTTTCTTGAAGCTTTTATTTTAGTTTTAATTCCAATCTAATACATTTAATATCTCCAATAAACAAAATACTTTGCTATATTTAAAACTAATTTAACTTGATTAGAAGTGTTTTTTTTTGTTTTGTTTTTGTTTTTTAAACAAAGAAATTTGATTTCAGAGCCATTTTTATTTTTAGCACATATTTATGGCAATGTAATTCTTTTTATTAAAAAATCTTCCAGAAATAAAATATACTTTTCTAAAATTTAATTTTTTAACACAGTAGTAGCTATTTATTTAAGCTGGTGACATTGACAGCTTGATGCATATTTATCTAATATTGTTCTATGAAAAATAATTGAAAAATATAATGTGGGTGCATTTTATATATAATTTTTAAGTACTCAGTAATCTTAAAAATTTAGGAAAATATTCTCTGTAATCTAATGTTTTATTGAATTTTAGATACTTTGGCTTTAAATTTACTATAGTCATTGTTCTTATTTTCTGCTAATCTCATGTATGAACTTCTGTGTCTGCAAAAATCAGCATGTTTATATGCATACAAAACAAGTTCAAAATTCTTTTTATAATAGCGTGATGAATTGTAATAAGCTTTTCAATTTATGATTAATAAATTGAGTTTTTACTTAATATCATTTAAAAGGGTGAAATTAATACAGAATCTTAAAAGATTTAAAACTTAATTCATTCTAATTAAAAAAAAAAAAAAAAAATGAAAACAATTCTTGAAAAATGTATTATTTATCAAAAAAGTTTTTTTTTTTTTATTAAGATTATAGTGTCCTTATTTATAAAAGCAATTAAAAGCTTTTCTAATTAAATAATTCATCACATTTATTTTAAGATTCAGAGCAGTTTATTGGTAAATGGTGTTTCTTTTGAAAAAAAAAAAAAAATGAGGATTTAAATTCACCAAAGAGTTTTGCTTTTAATTTAATTTCTTGAAATTCCATAAAATTAAATAAGTATGTGTGTGTGTGGGGGGGTAACAGAAGTGTATATATATATATATATATATATATATATATATATATATATATATATATATATATATATATATTTTTTTTTCTTTTTACCAAGATTTTCTAAAAAAAATAAACATTTCTAAAATAATTTCATTCATTTGTGAACAAGATCTGGAATTTTCATTAAAATCTAACAATTATTTGAATCTTGCAAGAATTTCCAAATCAATGTGTTTTTTACCACAAAAAAAGACGCCAAAATTTCCTATGTTAATTTCTGGTCACACCCTTCATGCAAAAAAGAAACAAAATTTTCAACCAAACTTTCAAACATATAGAGAAATAATCAAAGAAATACTTTAGTCTTTTTTCTTAATAATAATAATAACAAAGATTTTGACAATAAAACTTTGTTTTTATCAAGTTTGGGGATTCTTTTTTATCATGGCATGCTATTTTTGAACAAATCAGTGGAAGTACCTATATAATACACACACTACTATTTTCCTTGAGAAAGGTACCGGTTGGTTGGTTGGTAGGTAGGTAGGTATGTATGTATGTATGTAGGTATATATATATATATATATATATGAGTGAGTTTATGAATAAATATTTTTTAAAACACTAATCAAACAGTGTATGAACTGTACTATTAAACCAAAAATGCTTGGATGAAACAGTGGTATATTTTACTTACTTGTAGCCATGGCAATAATCAAAATGCTTGCATATTCCTTCAGAAACTTACCTAAAAAAAGAAAAAGAAAAGGAAGATCTTTAAGCAAAAGTCGAGAAATCAGATAAATCTCCCAAACTATTTTTAAGAAAGGAGAACTTTCCCTAATTTGGGACTTTTGGATTCAACCAGTTAACCAGCAAGAGCTCCATATCAATATATAAGATTCAGCAATTCTTAAGATTTATTTAGACTATTTACATTTATTTTGTCCACTGGGGTAAACTGTTCTAGTTCCACGCCTTTTTCTGGACGTCTTAGTTTCAGTTAATTCTCTTTAGTAATTCAACTCTCCAAGTTTTTGTTCACCAGGCCAGGTGTCGAGATCACAACTCTTTGGGTCAAGTGACTGGATTACTTCAACCAATGCTTTTATCCACTGAGCTAGGTGTCATCAGTGTATGAATTTATTATGTCTCACACATTTTTTACCAGAACTCGTATTACAATTCATTGTTATTGTTTTTCTCTAGCACTTTGTATTACTGGTTCTCATACTGTATTCATGTATATGCTTGTTTGGCTGAGGAGATTTTTGTAACTTAGTTGTAAATATGACAATAAAGGACAATGTAAATAGTGTAAATAGTTACAATACTGCTTCTCTGAAATTGCCTATATTTCTGAGAAGTATTGTATGTTCTCAAGATTTATTCTCTGGTGCAAATTTCTTAAAATATAAGACATCTTTTAATCAAATATTCAGGCAACATCTTTCTCGTTATATTCTTTTAAAACATCTGTCATAATAAACTCATCAGAAAAGTCCCAACTAGCCTCTTTTTAATCTCTTTCAAATACATTTCCAATAACATGAGCTTAATTTTTAAATAGGATGTTGGAGTGGTAAGCTGAATTTTAATAAATAGAGCATGCAGCAGAATTAGTCTGGAAATAGGACAAGAACAATATGGGTTAGTTAAAGACACTGGAACAAGGAATGCAATATTTATGCTCAGAATATCAAAAAACAATACAAATGTATTAGGTTGGTGCAAAAATAATGTCGTTTTCTCACATATGTTACTATGTGAGAAAACGACATTATTTTTGCACCAACCTAATAGAAGGGTGTATATGTGTATTTTATAGATTATGTAAAATCATTTGATAAAGTATGTCCAAAAGAATTGTTGGAACTGCTAGCTAACTTTGATATATTTGGGAAGGATCATCCAAATCCTATACTGGCAGCAACCCCCCCTGCATGGATACAAAAATATAAAAATAGAAAGAGTGTAAAACAAGGAGGTGTTTTCTCACTAAACTTATTCACCTATACAGTAATGCAATTCTGATAGAATTTGAAGTCCTAACAGGGTTTATTACTGGAGGCCACAACCCTAACAACATAAGATATGCAGATGACACAGTGTTGATAGCAGACACAGAAAAGAAACTACAAGAACTCATACTGAAGGTAATTATAGAAAGCCAAACGAAAGGATTAAACATCATTTGTAAGAAGATAAAATGCATGATTGTTAGAAAAAGGAACAGCCCAACACCCAAAATCAAACAATTACAACAATTTAAATATAATTGGGTTGTGTTTTAACAGAGGTTGACACTGAAATCCAAAGACACATTGTTATAGCAAAAGATACCTTGCAAAAGCTAAGTAAAAAAATAATCACATAGGAGAAGGAAGTCTATTTGAGGACACCTATGTTCCACCTTCTCTAGTTGTAATGAGCAGGGAATTAGACACACATATTATATATATGTGAATATACATAATATCCAATGTCGATAACATGACTTGGTGTTTCATGTGAATATGCAATCTTCAGGTGTGGGATACTCACTGACCATTAAGAATTATGAAATTCACATTTTTGTGGTATTGATTTAAAATTGCGTGTTAAGACTTGTTCATTTTACTATTGTTGTCTATAATATTTGATTTAATTATTTATATTTGTCAAATTCTTAAGTTTGAAAGATGAAAAATTAAAAAAATTATTTTAAATAATTCAAATTTTTAAAAATTATTTAAAATAATTATTTAAGGTTATTTAAAATAATTTTATATTATGGGATATTATATATATATTCTCTAATAAATACTTAATAGCTCTGTTATATAACACTATGTACTGTTTTTATAACAACTGCGAAAAATAAATATATATGTATGTATGTGCAAGTATATGTGCATATACATATGTTTTTTCATACCCATGTGTGTGTGTGTGTAAAAATAAAGAGAAAGTTTAAAAACCAAACAATGTAAAGCCACATGTTTTGCAGGTTTAAAATTATTAATTATAAATTAATTTCCAGAAGTGATCACCATCCCCAGGCAATATCTCTCTCCTTCAGGAAGGGGATAGAATTAATCACTGGCCTCTGAAGCATTCACAAAGGGGTAGTGTTGAAGGTGCTGAAGCAATTTTTTTTCTCCAGTCCATATGTGTGTGGGATCACTTTTTAAACTTGTCCTTGTGTCATATTTGATTTGAGTGGGCATACAGATAAATACCAAAAGCAAACAACAATCCAATGGTATAGAATGTTGATTAGAAAAGCCAATCATACGAATGAGTCTCATAAGAGAAGAGAAAAGAAGTGAATGCAAATTTGGACAATGTAGTGAAAGAGAAATGAAAGAAAATCTTTAATTCATTTCTATTTCTTTTTTTTCTTTTTATAGTCATCTGAAAATTCCGAACAAAGCAGTAGTTTCACATTGTTGAAAAGAATTCATTTTGTCTGCATCTCGAAAAGGTAGGTAAAGAAAATATGCTGCTAGGGGAAGGGGGAAAGATGGTTATTTGTTGTCAGAACCAAATACATATGTGATTATTCCCAGACAAAATGGTAACAATATGCAGAGGTAGAAAAAGAATTTGTGGGTTTGCACCAAACTCTTCTTTTTTAGTGCTTCATGATTTAAAAAGAATGTTAGGATGATTAAATTAGAATTAAAAGACAATCATTCGGCTGAGGGAAAAACTAGTGGGAAGGAAACAAATGCACTAACACAAAAGCAATTTAAAATACAATAGGTTTTCCCCATCAAAAGAACAAATTTAAAAAAGCATACACTTATCTATATATACCGATATATTTGTGTATACCTAAAGCGCTATAGTAATGCTTTCAGAATTTCTACATTTCCTTAAAAAAATAAATACAAAAAAATATACAGCAAACAGACATTACTATTCATGGATCTATTAATGATTATGTCTAGATGAAAAAGATGCCCCATGATAGTAAAATTGTTTAATGTAAAACTTTTGATAAGGTTGTAATGAATTACATCAGGTTTCCAAACCAAAAGCATTGCAAAAGTCAGAATTTAAAAATCTGAATAGTTTCCCTAACTTGTATGCCAATTTTTTATTTTTTCATGTAGTCCATTTGTAAATGGATAACCTAATATTTACAGGTGTAAATAATTATTTATTTTTCTTTTTGTATTGTTAAAATATACATTTCCTCTTTTGTCTCAGCTGACAAACTAGACACAGACAGAAACTGAAAATGAACCTATATACAAACAATTGGCATAATTAGAGACAATCAAACAGCTCAAGTAAATGACCCAAACAAACAAACAAATATATATATATATTGGTGATAATTGGGCAGAAATATAAAACTCAAATACAAAAGTAAAGCATACACTCTTGTTAATACTAAAAATATTTTTAGTATAGTTTTCTAACACAGGAGTTGGGTAAA
Organism: Acanthosepion lycidas; assembly: GCA_963932145.1. Lineage (NCBI taxonomy): Eukaryota > Metazoa > Mollusca > Cephalopoda > Sepiida > Sepiidae > Acanthosepion > Acanthosepion lycidas. The sequence goes on along the minus strand of OZ010607.1, from coordinate 51,225,125 downwards.
ACAGAAATAAGAAGGAAAATAAACATATGAGTGTGCTGATGTATAGGGATGATTACACCATATATTTTATATTATGATCTGTAGATTAAAATGTAAGAAATTCCCTTATAGGCTTATCTATCATTCTGTACTTTCTATAAAACACCTGTTACACTAAAATAAAAACAAACAGTATAACAGGAAAAACAAAAATATTCTGTCTCCCTCTGTATGTAAATATATAAAACGTACATAAAAAGAGACATACGTAAATGTATTAATGTACAAGTGACAAGAAATGAGACACACACACACAAAAAAAAAAAAAAAATGTAATAATTAAAAGTATTTATACAAAGCCATGTGTTTAAAGAGGAATTCTGAAAAACACTGAAGCATAAAAAAACAAAGTGAGGAGAAAAGCTAAAAATAAAACTATCGTGAGTAGATAAAAGTTAGTTTATGCATTCAAAGTGTTTCAATTTTTTTTCAATTTTCATTTTTGCAATTTGTTTGGTATTTAATTAAACCGAAAATCATTGATAAAACATAAATGAGAAAGCAAAAGAAAGAATTCAGCTGAGGTAGAAGGAGAGAGAAATTTGGAACTGACATTTTTTAGGTGAATTAAAACTAACTTTTGAAATCATTTGAATAAAATATGGATGATAAAGATGCAAGTGAAGTTAATTGTTGCAACATGGTTTGATCTGAAGGAAGGAGCAAAATGGTCAAATAATGGTAAATAGCTTTAGGCACTGAAAAATAGTTGAAATAGAATACTCTCTTGAGTATTTTATTTCAACTATTTTTCAGTGCCTAAAGCAATTTACCATTATGCGATATAGATTAAAAAAAAAAAAAATATGTCTATCTATATATTTTGTTGCTTATTCCTGATGGAGACAATGGTGAACAAGAAAATGTGCATGAAAACAACTAAAATCCAAACTCTAGAGAAATTAGAAATATGAGATTTTAAATATCCAGAAAGAACAAATAAAATGAATTTGGAACACAACCTTTAACATGGACTGTATTTTTGCAACTCCATCATAAATCTAAAACAGATTGTACAATAAAAATGTGACAAATTGAAAGACTTTCAACATCTACATGGCTCAGGAAAGCTGAAGAAACTGCAATAAATCCAGCAACTATCAAGGGAATTTGCTGTATAAGTTGCACATGAAAAAAGGAATTTGAAACAATTGTTCACTATATTTAAAAGTGTAGACATCACTTAGCATGGAATTTCTGCCTTCTCACCTACCATCCCTAAATTAATACCAATTATTTTCCTTGTAACAGAGACTTAAGCCATTTCCATTTAGAGATTTTACAAGTACACAAGCAATGTTAAAAAATAACAAATAAGCTAAAAGGCAGTTCCTTGTATTTTCAAAGAGTTTTGTTTAACATTCTTATTTGCCAAGCCACATAAGAAAAGAACAGCATGAATCTTAATATATTCCTTGTCCAGTTCCGATAAAGTCTTTTAGGAGAAAGTTCTATTTCTACAGATCTTTTCCATTTAGAATTTCTCTTCAGACAATACTGTTGGTGTGCAGTCAGTGGTTGTAAAATCACCTTCTTGTTAAGCTGCACTACATTTTAAGAGCCTCATTCATTCCCCGCAGAATAGTAGCCATTTAAAGCTGTAGTTTGCACAAATGACAGCTATTTGACCAGATACAAGTGATTATTTTGCACAATGATGCTTTGGTTTCTAAAGATGAATTTTAAAAGTTTCAATTTTAGAAAAAAAAACAGACACTGCTTTTCTCAGTGTTTATATAGGGTCGTGTACTTAGAAAAAAAAAAAAAAAACTTGCTTGTTTTCATTTTCCTTTTAATGTTCATCATATAAAGAGATTTAGCAATGATCAAATTTAAATCAACAGATGAAAACCAATTTGGATTGGCAGACAGACTTTTATTGCAAGATATTTCAAGGGAATAGAAATCAGGAGAGACTAGAGTAGATGTCTCCCTCTAGCAAACCAGATATACAACAGCAATCATAGGAAAGAGATAATTTATGGTGTAGAACTATACTTGAAGTGACTGGCAATAGAAAGCAAAGAGCCTTGTTCTCTTATAAAGAAAGGATATAAGCAGTTGCAAGCCAGTTTTAAATTCTCTTTTCTGAATCAAGTTTAACCTGACAATTTATATTTGCAAATTGGAGAGAAATATAGAAATTAAAATAAAGTGGGTTGGTTGATTTTGCTTTGTTGCATATCAATGTCTATGTGTTATTTCATGCTGAAATCCAAATATTTTATATAGAGTTTTTTGTGGGGAGATAATGTTTTAGTGATACATGACTTAGTAATTAATGTATAGCTGGAGGAGAAGAAGTGACTTCATAAGTATATGAGTATAATGTGCCCAACTGGAATTGGAACTCGGCTCTCCTATTAACAATTCTGAGTTATTACATCACTCACACATCCAAGCTTACTGCACCTGTATTTCCAAATGGTCATCTATCTAGCTCCTGATCAAGCTTGACATTGCTTAACTTTGGTGAAAATAAAGGAACTGTGTTTCAATGTGAGTGACCATAAGTACAAAAAGTTGGATTAGTATCTCTCATTATAATTAAAAAGCTTATTTCACTCTTTTTCAAACACAAAGGTAATATAAAAATGTTTTGTCTCTTTAACTACTGACTGCAGTAGAGAATCTTTTCATCTTTTATGTGTTGTATCTCTGCAGGTTCTGTCAATCATGGCTTTCCACAACTTCCTATTCTTTGTAGTTCTAAGTATTCTTTATCTCCTTACTTATTAAGTAGTTTACTCACTGTTTCCCTCTGCTTCTTTCAGTGTCCTGTGAGTACCATATTTTCCAAGCCCTCGTTTCTCATGATGTCTCAGAAACTTCCTTGTTGCTGACATGTTCTGCCCATGGTATTTTGAGCATCCTTCTGTAGAACCACATTTCTGCTGCTTCAAATCTTTGAGAAAATTGTCCAAGATTCACTGCCATATAGGAGGATTGATGTTGCATAACAATTCAGATCTTTTTTTTTTTTTTTTTTTTTTTTTAAATTTTTTCCTGTTTCTTAATATTTTATTCAGCTTTTGGAGGGAAGCTTTTGCTATCTATCTCAATATGGCTTCAGATTTCAGTGTTGCACTTCCTATCCTCTGTTAAAATGATTCCCAAATATTTAAAATGTTGTACTTGTTTGGTTTTAGTATATCCAAGAGGAATACCTTACCAAAAATCCAACTGGTTCTTCTTGATCTGAAAGCTGACATTTTTTGATTGTCATCTGACTTTGCATGTGTTGAAGTTTGAACTTTAAGTAAATTATCCTATTCTTCTGATTTATAGTAAGGTCAAATAGGCAGCTGATCTCAAAAATAACTTACAATCTGTTGTTAACTGAGGTATAACAAAAAAAAAAAAAAAAAAAAAAAAAAAAATGGCTTGTTAATTTGAATGCCACCAAAACAAAATTGCTCTTTTTTAATCGTCTCCCTTTTTGCTTTTCATCAGCATAGCTGATGCTAACCTCCAGAAAAATGACTTATTGTACCTTCTCTGACTAAGTTGATATGAAGTGTAAAAATTATACTGAATCAATTACAAGGTTTGCTGCTTGGAAAGTGGGTCCATTAGGTCATGCTAAACAATTCTTCTTGCCAGAATCTATCTTACAAATTTATAAGTCTACCATTCATCTAGGCTTTGAATATTTCTGCCACATCTGGTCTGGTGCTCCTGCTACATATTTAGAGATTTTGTAATAAAATCCAAAAAAGAATCTGTAATGTTACTGACCCTGACCTGGTATCTCAGCCTGTTACTTTCCCACAGCCATAACATATCTTCCCCATGCCTCTTCTATAAATATTTTCATGGTAATTATTCTGATAAAACTCTTCTCTATGGTATCTAGACTTTATGAATTTAAGTGCAGTACTAGATGCAATCACGAGTTCTATGCAGTTTCTTTTTTCGCATGTCTCATTTGTGGAACTCTTCTGGCTTTTTGCTTTCCAGTCAACTTTGATCTTCAAAAATTTAAATGCAATCTTAAACACTGAATAACCCCTTGCAAGGTGTAGTTTTATTGGCTTGCTTGAGATGAAATGATTTAAAAAAAAAAAAAAAAAAAAAAAAAAATTTATATTTATATATATATATATATATATATATATACACACACACACACCTGTAACAGTTGATTCTTTAGAAATAGCTTACATTGAGAAAAGACTTATAAATCTTTTTAAAAAACAGGTTTAGTTATCACGCTAATTATTGATTTGATTATCCTGTAGGTAAGCCGAAACAGACTCTCCCCTCTAACTGCTTTACTCCTTTGTAGAAAGTCTTAATGTTTGAAGAAATAATGAAAGAAATGATGCCAAAGTATAGAGCTCCTTATTTGGTTCCTAGGTGAATGGAAATTTTTCTGCCAGAAAATGTATTGTTACATATAGAAGATTTTGTTATTTCTTTCATATTGTTATGACAATGCAAATTGATGTAGGCATATATAAAGGCAAGATGTTTCAAGACTGAGAAAAGCATTTAAGATAAGAATGACCAGAGTTAGCTGAGCTCTCATAGGAAATAAAAGATGATCAATGTTCAGTGTTCAGTCATGGAGAATAGAGAGATGTCAATTAGACTGCTGAATAAAAGAAGTGATGAACCATGGGACCTAATGAATGAAACAGTAAAACACACAAGGTGAATGGAGGAAGTGATAATAATCCTCGATCTGAAGAATATTAATATCTACATTAAACAATTTTACAAATTTTCATATGTTTAATTAGCAAGGAGAAACATTTGGTTTTTAAATTGAGAGAAGTGGGTGGGAGAATGAGCAAGAAATTATACAAAGGTACTGAAAAGTGCTCAGCTAATCTACTTTCCAAAATTAGTACTCTAATGTTTGGGAAGTGAGTCAGTGAGAACTTTTAAGCACTCTTTTGTCTATCACAATTTTGTATTTTATGTATAGGATAAAAAAAACAAAAAACAAAAAAAACACAGGTTTATGAAGACTGTTGAGGATGGTCTTCCACTAAAGAAGCCGACATCTGAAATCAAATTCTGATCTTCTTGTGGTATACAGCTTACAGCCATATTATGCTGAAACATTGGTTTTCATACATTCCACAAAGTTAAGCAACACTGAGCATGATTAGTACCTAGATGGGTGACCACTTGGAATTACCAGGAACCGTGAGCTTCGATGTGTGGGTGGTGTAATGGATAATGGCTTTGAATTGTAAATTAGAGAGCCAAGTTCTAATTCTAGTTGGGATGCACAAATAACCTTGGGAAAGTAATGAGTCCACATCTTCTCCCTCCCAACTATGGGTTAATTCATAGGAATTGTATCACTATGATTATCTCAAAAAATGATTAGAATCTAAAAAGATTTCTGGCTTTAAATAAGCTGCAAATATTGATAAAGTGTAGAAAACAAATTAATCAAAAAAAAAAAAAAAAAAAAAATTGTTGTGTATCTCAGTTCTTCTGTAAGCCATTCAAAGAAATTGGTATCTCTAAAAGAGGTAATTTTCATTACAAGTAGAGATAAAGAGAAGAATAAGAAGACACAACAGAAACTAAAATAAAGAATTTTTTATTGCAACAGCTACAAGTTCCAAAACATTTCTTTAATATCTAACAATATGCCGTTCTGGTGCTGAGAACTTATTTGTTTTTTTAAGTTAAACACCAAGCAAACATTTTTGAAGAGCTCACATAATTGTCTGTCCCTGAGAGGTTTTACTGTTAGTTTGGTGCAAAAATAATGACGTAATACTCTCGTTTTTTGACGTTAAAAAATAGGTAAAAAACGACATTATTACTTCATTACTTTTGCACCAACGGAATAGTTACAAGACAAAGAAACACAGGAG
>OZ010607.1:50996743-51211743 GCA_963932145.1 Acanthosepion lycidas | reverse complement strand
ATTTTCTCTGTTTTTATGAAAAAGGCAAATAAATTAGTAAATAGTACATTTATGTTCAGGTAAAATTTAAATTCTGATGTGAAATAACTGAATAAATATAAAATACTCATTTTATTTTTGATAACCTCAGAAATGTTTGGCCTTGTCATTATAGATAAAGCTGGTCTCTAATTACCAAAACCAGCAAGAGTTACCCATCATGTTTGGGTTGAATCAAACTGATAACTTGATTCCATCATAAATATATGTTGGAAGAACCTTTCATCATGCTCATTGCTTATGGCGCTCGATCTGTTGGGGGAAAAAAAAACAAAAAAAAAAAACAGATGAGAATGCAAGAAGTGCATTTTAAGAAACATCCAACATTCCTTTCTTTGATATTCTGTTAGCATGTTGTTCATTAAATCATCAGAGTTTTCCGTTCTAAGTTTTGAACATGAAGGCATCTTGTGCCGCCAGCTCAAGTGGATACTAACATACTGTTAATATAATATTATCTCCAACATAAATATGCTATGCACATATCTCCAAAACGTGATGTGCTACGGTAATTCTGAATACAGGCACAGTATTGGTATACTTAAGTTAGTCTAGTACATCAGTTATCTGGGTAATGAAAATTTTTCTTTTTTTTTTGTTTTTGTTTTTATTGTTTGTTGTCCAATGTGATTAACAGAAGATACAGTCACCCCAAGGATGTATATGTGTATAACATAAAATCCTGATGTACTGGAATAATATTCAATGCAGATTTAGAACTAGCATAACTCAATGTAGCCCAAAAAAAACTGCTTCTTTTGTTGGTCAGAGTAAATGTGATTGTCTTTTTGTTACAGTTTGAACTCTCCTGCAATAGAAGATGAATATATTCTTGACATTGTCACTGAACATTGCTTAAGGTAAAACCTATTTTGTGAGTGAATCAAGCTAATGGTATAACTGATGCTAGTTCGAAGACAACATCAAAAAGGAACCTTCTTTAAACAGGTTAGTCTTGAACACAGTTTAAAACATTTAAATATACTCAAAGAAATAGTGCCTTTTAAGAACTACCTATTCTTCATTAAAGCTGTTTCGACTTGAAGGCACACTGCAAATCAGTCTAATTTCTCATGGCGGCTCATTTTGATGCATCACTATCTACTTGGGCAAGTTTGGGTTTTCTTCAACACTCACAGAGTTGACCTGTGTTTAGACTGCAACTTCACGGTGAGGATCTAGTTATAGTTTAAATATGTACCCTGCCAGTGTCACATACTGTTTTGAATTAAAATTGTCCTTCTTCTAGATTGGTTGCCAAACATAGCTAGAGAATTCAGCTTTGCTACGGAGAGAAGAGATGGATTCTGACCTTTTCCCAAATATGTTAAAGTGAATGTAAGAAACTCGACCAGAATTTGAACTTGGACTGCTGATTTCTTATTAAGCACATCTGATTACCTATTACAAAAACTAAAAATGTTCGCCATGTGAGGAACCAAAAGTTGTCACCCTTATCATTCTTCAATACATTCACTATTTACTTCATGACCTTCAAGTGGTTTCTCAAATGTGCTTTTTTTTTTTTTTGATGGTTATTTCGAAAACACAAACACAAAAGTTGTATTACTTGCAGCCATCATTGCTGAATGGCAAAGGAAATGCAACTGCCATTTCTTCTATTTGACAGGCGGCCAGTAATTTAGACTGGCACAACAAAATACAAAGACCTAGGAGAGTAAAGCATTTTCTTTTATGCTGGTGGGCTCTAATCCATAAAATAAAATAAAAAATAAAGAAATAAAAAAAAACAAACTTTAACAATGTCGATGTCAGGCAGATAAATAAGATGTGCGCAGATTCTTAAGGAACTCAGATATTTGTCGCCAAAACCTGATATTTATTTGCCTGTCTCAAACTGACGTAACGCTTTTAAGCTCTCCACAGAGAGTCATGGGCAAATTACAAATTTAAGGAACATGATAGATATCGGACGAAAACCTTCAGGAAAGCAGTAAAATAATTCCCCCATCTGGTCAATAGCTGTCATTCGTGCAAATAACTTACGAGGTTAAACTACGGCTTTAAATGGCTACTATTCTGCGGGGAATGAATGAGGCTCTTAAAATGTAGTGCAGCTTAACAAGAAGGTGATTTTACAACCACTGACTGCACACCAACAGTAAGTATTGTCTGAAGAGAAATTCTAAATGGAAAAGATCTGTAGAAATAGAACTTTCTCCTAAAAGACTTTATCGGAACTGGACAAGGAATATATTAAGATTCATGCTGTTCTTTTCCTATGTGGCTTGGCAAATAAGAATGTTAAACAAAACTCTTTGAAAATACAAGGAACTGCCTTTTAGCTTATTTGTTATTTTTTAACACTGCTTGTGTACTTGTAAAATCTCTAAATGGAAATGGCTTAAGTCTCTGTTACGAGGAAAATAATTGGTATTAATTTAGGGTGAGAAAGGCAGAAATTCTATACCAAGTGATGGATTGGATGCCGAGTTCCTGATTGAAGATCCATGTAAAATAAAGGAAACTGATTCTAGAACAAAGCAAGAAAATATTTTGTCATCCAATCTTTTTAAAATCCTTGATACCCATGGTGCATAAATAGCTTTCAACAGTATACCACATTACTTAGTTTGGTTATATGTCTAACAGAATAGAAGTTAACTGAATGAGAAAATCTAACTTTATAACACTGACACTTTTGGCAATGTTTGCTATAAACACTGGATAAATTGATAGAAAGCTTATGGTGCCAGGTTTTAAATAAAATCTTAACATTATCTTCTGAAGAAATAAGCACAAAATTAGGTCTCAAGCCAAATTTTGGATTTGACAGCAAATAATTATTTAACATATTTACATGGTAATTTTTTGAGAGAGAAAAGAAAACACTGTAACAATTTAAAGATATTTTTTGCAAGTTGTTTCATGACTTGTAAAGTCTCAATAATTTTTAGTTTATAGATATTTTTTTTTTTTTACTCTAAGAGTAAAAATGAGCATAATAGCATGAACACGTAAAGAGTATACTAGTGTAACAGTAAGGGCGATGTAATGATTGGTTGGTTGGTTGGTTGTTTTGTTTAGTGTCATCAATTTCTATGCTAAAATCTAAATATTTTGTAGGCAATTTTTTTTTGGGGGGAGATAATATTTTTAGTGATAGAAGATCTTACTAATTAACCCACAGGTGGGGAGGTGGAGTCATAACTTTCCCAAAGGTATTTTGCACATAAGTGAATATAATGGACCCAACTGGAATTGGAACTTACAGTACCCGGTATTTCTAAGTGGTCACTCATCTAGGTACTGATAAGTGCTTGAATCAATTTATGGATTCTTCAGGTTTATGGGGTAAAGAAACATTTTGACCAGCATATCAATTCTATTTAATAAATTTTGGGGATATTACAAACTTTAGAAATAAACTAAATACAATTTATAATGAGATTCATTGGTAAGACAGTTGAAAATTTTAATTATAATTTATTGATATTTTTTTTTTTTTTTTTTTTTTAATGTTGATTGATTTTGATATATGAAAAAAGTTTGAAATATTTTTATATGAAAACAAAGAGCACAAACATTGATTGAATTTGTAATTTATTGAAGCTGTATCAAATGTAACATTTTTATATAAATGAGGAGGAGCCATTTTTACAAGCAGGAGAAAGAGGTGATGAATGACATTCTCTTATAAAAGTGAGGATTTCACCTTAAAAGAGTATTTCTTCTTTTTTGTTTAAACCGTGTTAATGTCTAGAGTTTACAGATTAGGTAATAAAAGACGAATTCAATCGTACAATACTTTTAGAAATGTTGGCTCAGTTTCTCCAATTCTGTAAATAGTGAACAAAGCCCAAGGCTGTTTTGGCATCATAAGGAGCTCTTAAGCAAAGTGGGAGAAACTTTCTCAATCAAGTCTTTGGTCTCTGCAACAATTTGCACCAGTCAGGAGCTATTAACATCATACTTAAGTAAAAAGACAAAGTTGAGAAAAAGGCTTGTGACTAAAAAACAAAATTAAGTAAATCCTGATAAATTAAGATAAAAAAAATAGCCAAAAAGCAGAGAAAATTATTTAGATTTTTTTTCAAATTTAATCATCAAATAAATTTTGGGAACAGCCACAATACATGAATATTTATTCACAGTCAAAGTGCAAAATTGTGACAGGTAACTTGCTTAATCCAGACAAAAGAGCATTCAAACTTTGGCTCTTATGAAACTTGTTTAAAATGATGAATGAAAATATTCATAAAAGAGTTTCATCTTATTTTATTTGCATTTAATCCTTAAAGGTGTGTGGATAAAGTGATTGATTGATTCATTTTTTATGGCTTATCAAGCCTTTGCTGGTTATTTAAAGCCAGAAAATATATTTAAATAGTAGGAATATTACCTCTTTTTGGAGATAATTATGTTATACGGATAAAAGTCTTATTAATTAACCCACATCTGAGGGGAGAAAAAGTGGATTCAAACCATCCCCAAGTGAAGTGAATATAAGAAATCTAGCTAGAACTGGAACTAACAATTCCTAGCCATTATCCATTACCTTATTCACACTGCGAAGCTTACTGCTCCTAGTATAACCAACCGTTCATCTATCTAGATACTGACCAGGCTTGATGTTGCTCGTGTTCAGTGTTCGTGGTGTAAGGATTAACTGTTGATTTATATCAGCTTAAAAGACTGAAGTGCAGAAAAGTAAAAATACTGAGTTTGGAAAGTCACATTCTATTTAAACCAACCCAGATTTAATTTATCATGAAATCATCATCATCATCAGGTCTCAATTCAGTATCTATGCTGATGATAACCTATTTTTACTGCTTTCTTAATAAAGTCTGATCAGATCTATAAAGGTCAAATTGGCAGCTGATCTCAAAAATTTCATACAATCTGTTGTTTACTGGAGTAAGAAATGGCTTGTTAATTTTAAATCATAACTAAACTGCTCTCTTTTAATCATCTGAGAGAAACGTTTTTTGACTTCCATCAACATGACTGGTGCTAACCTCCAGAAGAATGACTTTTCAGGCTAACATTGTCCACTGCCGTTAAGTAGAAAGATTATATTGAAACAATTGCTAGGTTCGCTGCTCTTCTTGCTTGTTCTGTGAGTGTCAAATTCTCCAAGCCTTCTTTTCTCATTATGTGTCCCAGAAATTTCATCTGTCTCTTTCTGATTCAAAGAACAAGTATCCTATTTTTTCTTAGTTTCCTTAAGAATTTCTATCACAAGTTGGGGAAAAAAAAAATGTTTGTTAAATGAAAGAATTTGCCAAATCCTTCAAATATCAACATCAAGCAAACTGCCAGCTCTTTGCTATTTTTTCTATTGACTGATATTCTTTCAAGCTGTTCCCTAAATACATCACCAATACATCATTCTTGTGATTAAAAGACAAAGGGCATAATAAAGCAACAAATTTAAAAAAATATTTATTGGCAGCCTTTCAGAAGATTTGAAACAAAAGTGATGAAGGTGGCAGATGGAGAAGGTTATTTAAAGAACCATTCTTTTATCAATTTGCAAAGCGCTGGGAGAAAGTTAATGAACAATTGCTTTACTTAAATTAATAAAGACTTTATATATGTGCATACGTATATGCACATATATCACTTACACCTGCATATATGAATGCATGCAAAAGTGGAAGATACAGCCTGAAAAAAAAAATCAATGAAACAAAGTTTGCAATTATGCAAATCGGAAATATATATATATATATATATATATATATATTAACACACATTTATACAGACATATATAGATGCATACACACACACTTATACATATACATGCATGCATACATGAACAGGCATTTACATACACAAACACACATTTATATATGCATACAGACATTTATATACATGCACACACACACACTAATCATAACCAAGAATAATCTTTCTAATTTTACTTATACTTTTACATTTTTACTTTATAGTCATACAAAAATAAATGATGAAATGAAAAACAATAAAAATATTAATTGTTTATGGAATCAGTTTAAGTGTGTGTGTTTGTGTACAAAGCATATGTACATATGTATGTGTGTGTGTACAAAGCATAGACAACCCAGCTGACCAATCACTCTTTGTAATCAGTATTGTTTTGCATGAAATAGCCTATAATTTTCAATTATTTCTTTTGTTCTTTGATGAAATGAGAATGCAGTATAACATTTTATATGAGATGGAATCTGTGAAGAATCAGAAAAACTGAATAATTAATTCAAATCTGCATCCCCCCCCCAAAAAAAACTTCTTCAGTTGATCTCTTATTTTTGTTGCTTTTCTTGTTAAATGTTTCTATGATAGTTTTTAGGGGTACATTTTGTATGGAAAACAGCTCTCCCTTTCCCTTTCCCTTTATTTTATTTTTTTTTTAATAGTGAATAATGTTAAAACAACTCATTAGAAATCATCAAAAGAAAGCCTCCTTCATGCACACCAGTCACATGGATATTATGAATAGGTGGAGAGAAAAATGAAAGAGAGAAGTAGGGACCTGATATTTTAAACAAAGACTCAAAAAGAATATGTTTTGGGGTAATATCAACTATCTGATCGAATTCTTGTTGTTAAACTAAAAGGAACACCTTTCAACTTGCCCATCAGTGGTGTATATGAGCCGACAGTACAAAGTACAGAAGAATAAACTGAAAAGTTTTACTCTATGCAAGATAAGCCAAGAATCAATGCAAATTGCAAGAAATTACAATCATCATGGGAGACCTGAATGCCAAACTAGAAAGAGAGAGAGATGGTGAAATAGTTGGAAAATTTGGACTGGGAACTCATGATGAACATGGAGTAAAAAGGGTTTGATGGTGCACAGTAAATACCTGATTTCAAGAACACCCAAGATGTATATGGACATGGAAGATGCCCAAGAGGAGGAACAAAAAAACAAAAACAAATTAATAATACAACTATCAATAAGAAAATTCAGGACGGTAGTTTTACACTGCAAAACATATCCAAGTGCTGACTGTGGAAGCACTCTCCTTCTACAGAAATTTATGTTCAGTGTTTGGTAAATGATGAGAGCTGCAGAATTTTCTAGTAAACTTGGCTGGCTTCAAAGCAAATTCTCCCTTCTTAGTCTTACCCTCTTACTGCTTTATGTCAATGATCTCCTTAAGAAGATACTCAAATCTCTAGTAAATGTTGATCAAACTTCAATCAAACTATGACGGTTCAATGGGAGGGAAAATGGGCTTGAAAAATTCAGTGATTCAAAAACCAAGCTAGTAGTGCTCCATCATCACTTAGCATCTTGATGAATGGTTGTTCGCTCAAGGAGGCTCCTGAACTTGGATGCATGCAATATGGCTGGGTTGAAATTAAGTTGTTAGCTTTACTATATAACTAAATCTATGCAGAGGGGAAGGCTATACACATCTTCTTCCTACAGGATTTTATATATAGTTTTATCCTTAAAGAGGTTAAAAACAGACAAAGGTGGTACTCAAGTGAAAGGAACAGCAACACAGGCGTAGATGAAAGAAAGAGAGGTTTATTGTAAAAGAGAAAAACAGTGAATCAGTTAGCAAGCTAGTAATTCTCGAAGCAAGATTATTTACCTTACCTCCCCGCAAGGTACTATGAGGGACAAGGCCGTTTTTTAATGTGGGGCAAAACCGAGTGCGTAGGCTCAGGGAAAATTCCCCATAGACCCTGCATACATGGGGTCAGGTAGCTGTCTACCACCCCAGACGAAGCTCTGCCCTTCCGCATAGCCTCGTCTGGGTTCCTCTCTGCCTTCAGGCAGAGAGTTCAACCAGCTCAGCTGGAGACGAATCTCCAACTAATTGCCAAAGCAAGTCTGCCAAGTATGACCTGTGCACACTATATATATCAACTGATATGGTCAGTCCACAATAGGCCATAGGGAGAGTGGAACATTCCATTACAACATTATATATATATATATATATATAATCTCGTTTTTATAGACCTGAATGAAATGGCACCTGGCAGACAAAGAGGTGTAAGTGCCACACTTTGTCTCTGATATGATCTGAAAGCACTACCAGAGAGAGTAAGCAGTGTGTGCACATGCAGATTAGATAGATGTAAACATAAGTTGTTTTTTTATTCTAACTACAAAAGCTCACATTATTTACTGCATAGAAAGATTCATAAATATATATCTTATTCAAAATGTTTTCTTTTCATAACTTTTTGAACTTTAATATCCATCTTTTAAAACTGAATTCAGTATACTCCAAAAGCAAAGGTCGATATGAAGTGTGAAGCTGGTAAAAATGTATTTTGTCACAAACTTCTCAAAGTGACTTTCTCAGAAATACACATTAATCCTTATAATCTCAAAGTAATACAGCTGACAGAACATCCATCTCCTGAAAGTCATACAAGATATTTGTACTCTTCCTTAAACAGCTATGACAAATATGACATTACTTTTCACTAAAGCATAAAACAATTAACTGATACAAATACTAAATTTATTTTTTGTACTGGATTTGGAAACTGAAGTCAACTAAGCTTGACTGTTTTTACCACTATTTCTATTTTTCATCTCAATTCAGATTCTTTCAGAAGACCAAGGATACTTTGCTTTGTCTCTTGCCTTTGAATTCATTTGGCTTCAAGCCAGAAATAATCTGACAATTTCTTAAATTTCTTATAGGATAAAAAATAAAAAGAATCCCGTTTTTTTATATTTTGTTTTTCATCTTACCTTGCTTATTTTACTTTTGTATATTTATTTAGAAAAAAAAAAAAAAAAATTTTCTGACCTTTGTTTGATGACATTGTTGTTTTTATCCACAGAAGACACTAATTTGCCCAGGGTAAAAAGAATGAAAAAAGAAAAATTCTATTATTTCAATATAGCTTTACCCCATTTTCTTAAATTTTTATCTTGTCAATACATTTTGTACTGAAATAAAATTCTTTCTTGAAATTTTTTTTTATTGAAAACTAATCAATAAACAAAACTTTATAATTCTTTTCATTATTGAACTCAATTAGATGAATAGAAACTAAGAATTTATGTCTGTGTCTACTTGGATTTATCAAAAGGACAAAAGAAGAGTCTAATTTGCAAGAAAACATTGCCTATAGATTACAACTGGCTATTATTTTGTCAGGGATGCTGAGAGATTGGATTGAAACATCTTCTGCAGACAGGATAATGCTTAGTATGTTCCAAAAGGAAGTTTTCCAATTTGATAGATGGATCAAAACTCTTTAAAAAAGTTTCTTGTCAGTATTGGAAGAAACAAAACATCTGAGTTTCTAAAAGTTTGTCATTTGAAAGTTTTAACACCAGGGGTGAATTCGTAAAAAGAAAAATTCAAAGCAAGTTATTAATTACTATCTAAAAGATCAGAAAAAGAAAGAAATAAGCAGAAGTGAAAGCAAATTTATATTTCAGGTATCAATAACTTAAAATTGTTAACATTTCATGCCTTTCGTCTTTCCAAAAAAGAAGCAATGCAGAACATTGAACATCAATATATATTAATTTTGTAGCTTCTTACAAAGCTGAGGACTTGACAAAAGAATAGATTATATTCCAGATGTAAAAGGATGCTTCCTGGCTGAATGGAAAGAAGTTTAAGGAAAAAAATAATCAAACCATTCATCAGCTATCAAGGGGTTATTATCATGTATCTGAACACAGATCAACTCATGAGTGTATGAACATTCTTAAGACAATGCAGGATTGATTTGATGTTATTTTGACAATCTTTTTCATTAGCCAGGTGTGATTTAAATGTTTTGTAGGGGCCATGTTCTGGCTGTTTAAGATCATGTGAATGTGTTAAGGTTTGTAGTGAGAGAAATTGAGTATACACCAATGATAACCCCACAAGAATCCAATTACCACACATGTGCTGCACTGAAATTTTACAATAGAATACTGTTGCAATGAAAATGATACTCAAACAAATAGCTTAACCAATGTAAATCTCACAAAATCGCAAGTGAATAAGGAGTCTATTACACTGCCATCAAAAAAGGTTTACTGAAACATTAGCTGAGAACTCTGCTGGAAGTTAAATTAGATTCCAGAGGGCTACAGAGTATGATGCATATTTTATGGGGATATGTAGAGAAGATAATGATAGATTTGAACTGGTTAGGAGTGTAGTGATTGGCGAAGTTGGGAGTTGGTTCCAAAGAGCAGCAGTCAGTGGGAAGAAGCTGCTTGAGTGGAACTTACACCTCATCAATGGAATACAAAGGGAATGAGAGTGGTTCACTACAATGGGTGTGGCAAGGTAAAGCTTAGCTGTGAAATACTCATCAGGTTTCCTTGTGGTAATGGCTTGTTCCAGAAAGAAAATGAATTCACCCACCACCATTGTGACACAAAACTAGTTGTAACACTTGGCCAACTTCCAGAAACCATGTTTCCTTAAATAAGTGCCAGGAGTACTTCATGAGAAGTGCTTATTTAAGGTAAGAGACACATATTGGAGATTCGCTCATATGTGAAATAATTGGGATATTTATCTTTTAGAATTTACAATTATTCTGTTAATCCTTTATAAATTATAAAATCAAATCGATACATTTTCAAACAAGAGTGGCAAAACTCTAGCTCCCTTCTTTGACGTAGGAGTCCTTCAAATTATGATTCCTATTTCCTAGAGTGCTTATTTGAGGAAATACAGTACTCCACTGGCATCCATGCTTATCAGATTTAAATCCCATTGAGTATGTATGGGACATGTTGCAGACTTTACTAAATTCCATACAGCCACACCTAACAAACCAAAATAACTTATGAATTGCTCTGGAATATGTCTGAATAGATATACTCATGCAGTGACTCCACTTTTATTCAAAGTGAGGAGCCACATTTTATTAAGGAGGTGTGTCTAACTTGTTGTCACTTCATTTCATAAATCAAGAAATTTACCACTTATGTTTTAGTGGCATTATTGCCTTGCTTGGGGTGATTCTGATTAAAAAAGAGACAAAGCCCCACAAAATTAATGTTTAATTTCTGGGTTGAGGAATTATTTAGAACTATTTATATTTGGACTATTGCCTCATTTTTGTTGTTTTTCTTTCAACATTTTGGCTGTTTGGCCCTCCTCAAGTGTATATCAATCTGGGTGATCTATGGGGACTTCTAAATTGAACCCTTTACTTAATTTATGTGGGTAGCCTGTTCTCAGTCCACTGTTTATGTCTAGCAATATTGTCTAGTTATTAATTTGATTACTACTTGCCTCTTACTACTGAGTGCAAGTACACATTGCCTGACCCAAGGATTGAACTCACAATTACTGTCACTGTCACAAACTAATGCTTTAATCCACTAGACCAAATATATAAATAATGTAAATATTAATGCTTAATATTCAACAGCAGATACACATTGCTGTGTGTTTCTGCATGTAATGAGTCAGTGCACAGATTTTCTCAGTCAATAGTGGTGTCTACTTTAAAATTAATGATTGAGTTTTAAGTTTTGCTTCATTTAAATTTAACAGAATTTATCAGGACAATATCAGATATTTCAGCGAGAAAATATTTAAAAGATGTTCTTCTGAATATAGTGCACCAGATTTTCTACAAACATATCTACCTAAACTGACTGCTGTCATCTGACTCAACTTATCTTGATTAGAATTTTGTGAAAACTTTGAAGAAGGCTAATAAACCTGGTGAATGAGCTTTAGAATTTTCATACTTCAATGAAAAATCTGACACTTAAACCAAATCCGATGCCACTGTCAATCTTTTTTGAAAAGAGATGGCAAGATAATGCGGATTAAAAAAAAAAAAGAAAAGAAAAATAAGCAAAAGGCAGAAGAGAATAAAGTGTTAAATACATGGATTTATTAGAGTTTGAAGAATACGCACTGAAAAGTATTGACTCAATCGGGAAGCTTTATAAGAAAAAAAAACAAAAAACATGCTGGTATGTGATTTAGACAGATTTTGAGAAATGGGCTGAACTAGAAACTTTTCAGCACCTCCTTGTGTTTGTAAGATATATACATATTTAAAAATTTAAACCTTTTATTATCTCCATACTCTTATTTTTACATTTTCCTGCTTCTTAAAAACAACAGAAAGATGCCCACTTGAATTCCAGCAGTGCTCAACGCATAAAGCTTAGAATAAATGCACTTAAAAGTATTCACAACAACACATCTTATATAAGCAAACATGAAGAGAAATTAAGAACACACCCACCAAAAAAAAAAAAAAAAAAAAACTCTTGAAAATGCCTAAAGTGGCTAGTGACAATGGACAATTTTTTGCACTCCCTTACTCCCACCAAACAGAAAAATATATGAACACTGTAAAAACTAAAAACATTAATTAAATTCTCCTTGTCTATCATATTCAACAAAACATGTTTAAAAGAAAGGTTGCTGCCCACACACACATATATATATATATATATATATATATATATATATATATATATATATGCGCGTGTGTGTAAAATCAAGAAAATGTACAAAGAAAAGAAAGAAGATAGACATAATAAAATTTAATTTGGAGACAGCAATATTTCATTGAAAGATGTTCTGAGATTTTCTCATCAGTGGCAAAAGCAATTTGAAATTTTGCTTCATGCATAGAGTTACTTTTTCATTTTTAAGTTAAGAATATGAATGAACACATCATCCTTGCATTTGTGTCTCTTATTAACTGTTTGAAGTATAAATATTAAACATATACATGAATGTGTCTACTTGCTCACAAACAGAAAACAACTTGTGTATTATTTGACAACACTATGAACAGTAGCAATTGTTCTGATATGTGAGCCTTTAGCTGTCTTGGTTTAGGTAAAATTTAACATTTTCAAATTTTGACATACGATAACCAGGTAATCCTCCATTTACAGATTGGGCTTCCCCAATTTTCTATAGTGTAAATGTAACAAATAAGATTGTAATAATCGTGTACATCAATCCCTCTCATATATATCTCAAAAAATTGTTTATAAATTGAAGGTTATGTGCCTTTTTCAAAACTAATTAACTATCAGGCTAAAGATAGACTTTCTCTTCCTGAAGGATATCATATCATATATATTCAATGATCATAGTATTAAGGAAATTAACCCATTACAGTATCAAGTTTCCTTAAAACCTTAGCTTGTTTTGCCTAATCTACCTAATCTGGCTAATGGTAATCTTAGGGATGGCAGATTTTAAATTTTACATCACCTCCTCTTTAAAAAAAAAAAGAATTAAAAAGGACATTAGTGCACATTTATATATCTAAATATAAACACTAAACACTTATATACACTAAGAACTTGCTCAATTGATACAATCAGAAAATTAGTCTTATTCAATGTTATAGTGACCTAAGTTACTTACTGAGGTAATCCACATATATTTACGTCTTGAAAAGCCTTGTTAATTTCTGAGCATTTTTTTGGCAAAAAAAAACAAAAAAAAAAAACAAACAAAAAAACAATTGTTTATTTTGAAAGAAACAGAAGTTATTTGAAAAGAAGGTTACTTAAAACTATCTGAAGGTGGCTGTATCAAGTGAAAAATAGACTTTTATATAGAACATAAGTGAATATTTCATTAACATGAACAAAATTTCATCTGCATATGTTCCTCAATAACTATAACCTAATGATGAAAAAAAAAAAAAGTTTTTCAACATAATCTTTCTTGTCAATGCACTTAATTAAATGGTGAAGATTAATCCGATATGTTGTACATCATACAGTAAAAATTTCAGAACAGAATTCTCATAATAATTATATGCATGGCTATAGACTTTTGGATCTCTTTGTAATCACTGACGATTTGATTTTTTTTTTTTTTTTTTTAATGATTTTCCAATGACCAATTTGATGTCAGTTGCTCTAAGTTGCATCTCCAGACTTTTATACGAGCATCTCATCAAAGAAGTACTAATGCTGTATACCCAGAGGCCCTGTTAAAATATGTGATCAATTATATTTTTTTCCAGTGAAAACTACCTTTTCATGTGTAAATAATGTAATTATTTTTTTAATTTGTTAGGCTGTGTAAAAAGAAACATGTTAAAGAACATGTTTATTCTTGCATTTATTTGAAATTATTCTTCTCTTGCCAATGGTGGTTATTTCTGTATTTTTTTTCAATAATCCAAAATATCTGCAAATATTGGGGGGTGGGGGTGGAGGTCAATACTAAAAATAATCAGAGACACAAATTAAAGCACATAAAGCAGAATAAATCTAGTGCCTGACTATGAAAACATATACAAGGCACAAACACTTATTCTATTACTCAGGTATTTATTTATTTATATAGATCTAGGTGTTACAAATTTATGTATTTAAAAAAAAAAAAAAATTTGTTTAACCTAGAGTAACAAAAAAAAAAATAAATAAATATGGCAAATGTTTACATTTGGATTGACGTCAAACCTCGAGCCAATGATCCAACTTGTCTCTCTTGGATCTTTATTGACAAATTACCTCTTTGCAGAATATGTCCATTGTTAGATACAATGGATTAAAGACAGTGCTTTTTATTACTTGCTTAAGTATCTAGTACAATGTTTCCTCCAAATACCTAAAATAACAGTTATTGCTCTCCTCCTCAGGCTATTCTTCACCTTGGAAATACAGAAAAATTTAAAGATGAATGTAGAGGTTGGAAATATTAGCCATAAACTTGTATTTCCAAAAAGGTATCCTCTTTCTTGAGCAAGTATTTCATTTCTTTGTGTTATATGAGATTTTGAAAAGCAGAAATGAACAAATGAGAGAGAGAGCATTGGAATTTAAAACACTTATGGTGAGTTAAAAAGATCATTTTGAACTAAAAATGGATAGCTAGTTTAAAGAAACAGATCGGAAGAAGCTTGGATATCAATCATCATATCTCAGATTTATTTGATCAAAAGAGAAATAATGAAAAAAAATAAATGCGGCAATATTTTTTTAAATTTCAGATTCTGAAGTAGATCATTAACATAACACAAAATACTTGAGAACTTTGGAGAATCAACTTTCAAATAAGTTCACAAAATGCCAGAAGCAAAAATATCATAAAAAAAGTTATTCATAAAAAAGATTATCAAATAGGAATTACATTTAGAAAATATTTATAAATTATTTTAGAAACATTTAAGATCAAATTACATTAATATTTTGCTGAAATAAGGAAATTTATTTGAAAATTATTTTGCATCAGCAAAAATGTTTATTTAAAACCATTTAACTTATCAGCAAAATACCTTAGCATTATTCTCGCTAACACTCTACCTTGAATACCTCGAGTGGCTCTTGGGCCTTGTACAGGGCGAACACTATTGTATAAAAAAAAAAAAAAAAAAAAAAAAAAAAAAAAGAAGAAAGAAGAAAAGAAACATCTTTTTATCCAGAAGGTTCAAGAGATATAACCATGTTATCTGATACTGATTATTTGTATTTCATTATAGAACTGGATGAAATTGATTGTTTGATTGATTCAATTTTTACAGCTTATTAACCCTTTGCAGATAATTTCCAGCCAGAAAATCTTTTTAGATTGCAATAATTTTTTTTTTTTTTTTTTTGGAGATAGTAAGTTTACTAATTAACCCATAGCTGGGTGGAGATGAGGTGGATTCATAGCTTTCTCAAGGATATTTGCGTGTTAGTGAATACAACTGAACGGGAATTGGAACTTGGCATCTCCAATTAAGAATACTGAGCCATTATCCATTACACCACCTGCACATCCAAGTTTATAACACCTGGTATTCCCAAGTGGTCACCCATCTAGATACTGACCAGGCTTAATTTTGATGATTGTATGGGAACCAGTGTTTCAATATGATGTAGCTGTCAGTCTTGGATTAAACTGAAGACACATGGCATATCACACATAAATAAAAAAGAACCCCTTTTATACCAGATATTGACAATAATACATATAATCATCTAAGTTGAAGGAATCTGCATATATCAGGGAAAGGAAACAGAACAAGAGACCCAGTATCAAAATAAGTGCTAAATGGGAACTCATCTAGGCACAATAGACCACTGACAGAAGTAAAATCATTTAAGTCCTTTCAAATGAAGCCAAATTCACCAGAGATGGAATGAGTAATATCACAGACTATGAACAAATTATAGATCTGAGGCTCTGGATTGTAACCAATATTAGATGCTAAACAAGTTCACTTCTAACAAGAATGAAGATTAAATAATGCATAAGAACACAACTGATATTCAAGCAAATTACAGACTCTTATCGTATTATCAAACTTATAAGAAGGTACTTAGGAATGTGGATATGTTTACACCGATGTCAAGGATTCTGTTAAATTGTTAGCTTGTTTAGTTTGCATAAAGTCATGTAAATTGTTTGAAAGTGAGATTTAAAGTCATTTGTATAAATATTTGAGTTTATGCATTCAAGTCCAGTTTTATAAACTACTAGCAGTATAACTCGTCTTTGACCAGGTCTTTCATTACTGGGAAATTTTGCCATTTGATTGGAGCAGTTTAAGTTTAAAGTCTGCCCACCCAAAAATCAATATTAGTAACAACATTTGGGTGTAACTGAGGCACATCCCCAAATGGAGGTGGAGTTAAGAAAAGGGTTGTTTTTGTGTTCTCAATCTTGTTTCAGCCTCACGTGCAGCAGCATTTGAAGAGGCGTTTCTCCTCAGCTGCCGAGTTGTTTGATCATCATTATCAGCCTTCAGAAGCGTTCAGATAAAAACTGTGAAACAGATAAACAACATCCGATCACACACACACTTTCATTATTATAGATATAGATAATATTATTGTAATAATTTAAACTATTTATTTTTATTAAAGTTTTTATGAAAAATATATCCAAGAACAGATAGTAAATAGTAAAACATTTCTGAGAGTTATAATGAACAGGAAGTAGTGGAGAGCCATTGTCACCAACAATTTTGACTCAAAACTGGCATTAAAGAATTGTCTATCAAACAAAAAAAAAATTTCATCGAAATTGGATGAAAACAGTGGAAATGCGTAACCAACAACTGATTAGACACACACACACACAACACACACACACATTTTGAGAATTATAGATATAGATTGAAAAACTGGGTTGATATTATATAAATAACCTACTTAGGTTATTTAATGTCAAATTTCTGTCTGGAGCACGAGTCAGTTGTAATGGTTAACAAGATGAGCCCTACTCATCATTACCTCATGCAACTTCTCCTGAAGGAGCTAGAACAAGGTCTCATCTGGACAGGCAACACAATGACAGTGTTCCACAGTCCAATAGTAATGTTTTCTTGCTCAAGGAAAACAAGAAACAGTTTCATATTTCTTTTTAACATTCGCACTATACAAGACACAAGAACCACTCAAGGTTACTAAAGACAGTTGTTGTGTTAGCAGTAAGAGTAAGGGGTGCAGTTTATGAGGATATGTGGGGAAGATACAGGTTAAGATTGTAGTAGTTGGGAAAACACCCACTTTACAGCTGGTTCCACAAATAAGTATTTTGTGGGAAGAAGCTGTTCAAGTGGAACTTACTTCTCACAAATGGAATACGAAGAAAATGTGTAGCAGGTCTTCGGTGTGTGTGCGTGAGAATTGGGGAAACTAATTTTCCATGGAAATAGCAACAGAATAGTGAGAGGTTTTCAAGGTTTCATCAGTAGGTAAGAGGGTTGTATGGTGGAAAATAATTCATCATTGACAAAGCAGTGTAGACACTTTTGGACTTTCAAGGTTAAGAATTTAGTGGCTGTTAAAGCATCCTCCTGGGATTCCGTTCCACAATGCAGCAGTTCTTGGGAAGAAGCTATCCAATTGGAACTTACTCTTTACTAAAGTAATAAGGTGGGGGTTCATCTCAATGTACATGGCATAGTGGTCTGAGCTGCAAGGGTTAGAGGTGGTGGAACTAAGGAATGTGGCTCATTTGAACATTTTTCTTTGAAATAGTGACAGAGTAACAAGAGGCTTGCAATGTTTCATTTGTGGGAAAAGGGGTTGTAAGGTAGAAAATAATCACCCACAAGGCCATGGAGATTCTTTTGGAAAGTTAAGTTTGGGAAGCATCAGCTCAAATATGGCAGTAGTACTCCATTTTCAGTCTGATCTGAAAGTAGAGCCTAATAGGAAGAGTCAGCTATTTACTTGAGCAGTACAGGGAAGTGATGATTTTTTTTCCAGCATCTTTAGTGATGGATCATATGTACCAGTTCCACCGAAGATCTAGGAGTGAGTCCCAATAATAATACTCTTGTTGGCTAATGACAACAGGGAATGCAGAGTGTATATATATATATATATATATATATATATATATATATATATATATATATATATGATGGCTTAAGTGACACCCATGTTTGATTGGTATATGGTTTTGCTACAATTTTCCTCCCTCTTTATTATATGATTACCTTCATTGTTATTTACCAGTGATCCATTTCTTGCATCATTTGTGGGTGTCTGCAGCTTTCTTATGCCACTGATATCTGTCATATATTCCTGATACACCATTGCTACTGTTCCCCAAGCAAAACCTAAAGCAGTCAACATCTCAGAGGGATTGTTTGATATTTCTAGCTACAACAATAAAACCTACCTGTATTCCACATATGCCACAGCTACATTTCCACAGATAAAACTACTTTTTACCACATAAAACTAATCCTGGTGAGTTAATTTCTATAACTGAGGGAAGTTGCAGTCATCAACTGTCTATTTCTATTTTATTTATTTGCCAAAGTTGGTTTTGTTCAACAGAATAAATTTTGAGTTGGTCAATCTGGTTTTTAAAGAAATAATAAAAAAAAAAACAAAAAAAAACAACATTGAATTGTGTAGTGGATAAAAAGTAAAAAAATATTGAGAATGAAAATAATAGTGTTGGACAGAATCAAATAATATTTGAATGGTAGGTCAGAAATCCATGATTGATTTCATCTTAATTGCGCAAGTTTTGTAAAGAACTAAAACTCCTATAAAATTACAAGGGTGATGCCCTATATTTTGAATGAGGATGAATTCCAAAGAACAGATGAAATGGACAGGGGGACTACTTTAAATCTTTCACCTTGCCAATGACAATTTCAAACTGTACAACTCTTGGGTATTCAATAAAGTGAAATAGTTAACATTTTCATATAACTAATAATTTGTAAATGAATAAATATTAGGAAAAAAAAAAAAAGTAAAAAAAAAAAAATAGGAATAATGAAATGAGATGTGATTTAGAATCTGTATTTTGGATAGTGTTCTTCAAGGGAGACAGTTAATGGTTTTATCGATTTTAGTGGGCAAAGTAATTATGAAAAGATGAAAATTGAAAACGAGTTAGAAGTAGAGGGCAAAGAGAATGGCTAAGGGTCAAGCAACTTAATTTTGACAGTTTTCACATTTATTTCTTTGTATTTATTCCAGTGTCATTACTGAAGTTTACATGAAAGTAAGGGGAGGAGAAAGAAAGAGTGAATGATAAGAAAGAAAATGAAGAGAGTGGAAGGATTCGAAGAGAAGAATGACAAAAAACAAAAAAAAACAACAAAAACCAAAGAACAACAGGAACTCAATACAGAATTGTAAGAGAAAGGTAACAGAGAAAAGAGCTTGGCAAACTGATGAGGGCAGTGGGGAAATAAGTGGACAAATAAAATGGTTTTGAAAAGAAAGATTGAAATACAGGAAGTGTAGAAGAGAGAAGAAGAGATAGATATAAAGAAAGAACAAGAGGGAAGTACTGCGGTAAAGAGAGAGAGAGAGAGAGAGAAAATAGAATTAGATACCGAGTGGGAATATTGTGAATGAGAGAAGTAGACATTGAAAATGAGTGGTTAAGATTAAGGAAGTTGAGATGAAAACCTATCACTAACAAAGCTAAGTGCACTTGTCCAATAATAACCTTGAAATCAGACACATTAATTAAGGAACATTAAGTTGTTAGACAGCCTTCAAGTTAATGAATCCCAATGATGATAACACAGCAATTCCTGTTTATATACATAGGCACAACCTTTCAGATTTGGTCAAGAATCACAATTTATGTACAATAAATGCAAAAACCATTTTTGTACCCCTTTGGATTAATGAATTGGCATGCCACTAAATTCATGATGGTGTGACTGACAATGTTTCACATGCAGGAGGCTAATCGAAGCATTTTATTTGAAATTATCCATTTCCCAGCCTTTTAAAGTGATTTTCTAAGCATAGCTTAGATGTGGCATGAAAGGCCAAAAGTATGGGGCACCCAGTGAGGATCGAACTCACTATTCAGTTATAACTGATCTAGTGAGACAAGCTTGCTAAACATTACATCATGTTTAAATGCCTGTGGCGATTTTCTAAGCATAGTAGTTTGCATCACGTCGATGTGCTCTTCCCAGTCTTTTAAGTGTTTAAATCTTTTCAGGTTTCCATGAGCAGGCTTTAATCAAATCTGTTTTATGTAAAATACAAGTTGGCAAGTCCCTCACTTTTTAATTTTATTAACATTCATTAAGAGAAAATAAATGGTACACCTTGAGAAAATGGAAACAAAAAGAGGCACTTATACTTAAAATCGGAAAGAGACTGTTGAAGTTTCTAGAGCACATAATGAGGAAAGAGGACTTGGAAAATTTGACACTCACAGGACAGATTGAAGGCAAGAGAGATAAAGGTAAAACAGCACATAACCTACTTAAGAAGCCTGTGTAAATAGATGGCAGAACAGGGTTTAGGAGAGATACCAAAAAAAAAAAAAAAAAAAAAATTTACTAAGGACAGGAGAGCCATGATCACCAATGTCCTGAAGTGGTATGGCATATAGAAGCAGGATTTTTTTTTCTTTTTTTTTTTTTTACAGCTAGAGATAAAGTTTTTTCATATTAATGTAAGGATAATAAAAATGAACAATTTGAAGAGAAAAATTATGGTGCCTTTTGATCTGAGATTTCAATAGCTATGAAAATAAAGGAAGCAGTTAGAAAATAATAGACTAAAAAATATGAAATATTAAGAAAAAGTAAATCCCTTAAAATTAATGACTCACTTTCAACCTCGATTTATTTTTGAAAAATTAAAAAAAAAAAAAATGGCTGAGCAAGTACTTTTAGAGGATGAAATACATTACATAGAACATTTTCATTTTGTCATTTAATAACATTATATATATATATATATATATATATATATATATATGTGTGTGTGTGTGTGAAAACACTAAATCCCTGCTTAAAGATTTTAAGTTTTATTTTCATAACGTGACAGATGTCAAATGTGAAAACAAAGACTTGCCCCAATATGTTTATATGGCTGAATTTCTGTTTTGTGATAGAGCAAAAGTTAATTTTCAGTAAATAGAAATAAGTGAGATTTTGTGTTTCAAAAGATAGACGGATTTTACCATTTGTTATCTTGACATGAATGAATATAGAATGAAATACATTGACAGCAAAGTGTTATAAACACAATCGTGTTTTTAATATATTTACATACTGTTATTATTTTTTAATATGCTTGGCTGCTCAATTTCAATTACCTCATCTGCAAGAGTGGTTAGCTAATCCCTGATGCAGATACCTGCTCAGGCACATTTGTGTTTCTTCAACACCAACAGAGGCAATCTATAGATTATAATGGAAATATGCTGAACAGCTTCAGAGAGAGAAAAAGAGAGCACATAATCAGGCATGATCAATAGTTGAATAAGGACAGTACACTGGAACCATCGATCACGATGACTTGTGCTAGTGCAACCACTGACAGTTTCCAAACAGCTAGAGTGAGGTTGTCTATCTAGGATGGTATAATCATGAAATCACTTCATTGACAAATTGAAGATGGCAAGATTTGAACCTGGGTGCCATGGTCATAATGACAATATGCTAATCACGTGCCTATATATTTTCCTAACTAGTATAATCAAAAATAGTAGAAGATGATATATAAATTTCTAACTCAGAACAATGTTAGCCGACAAAATGTAAAATTCTTTGTAACGTGTTTGGCCCTCTAAAGACTTTATCAAACTAAAGTAATGTTCTTATCAATGGAATTATATCTGTATAGGTGGGGAAATACAAACGTAAATTTGGGATATAATTATGCACCAAGATTTCTCAAATTTTAACGTTTATAAATTTAAAAAGATTTTCCACTTCCTCATTCACTTGCCAATAATATTATATATATATATATATATATATATATTCCATTTGTTTTTACTGGCTAAAAGCAGCTGTAATTAGAAATACATGCGAGGAAATGAAATAGGCTGAATGTTAAGAAAAAAGTGTCAAGAGTTTGCTGAATAATGTGCCAATCTTGCAGGCCATTTACAACAAATTTCCATAGATTTGTTTACTATGACATAAAAACAATAAATACTATCCTATTACAAACTGAATATGTGAGATTTAAGTAACAGTTTATTTTTCAGTTTTGTTAATCATTTCACCCCAATCAAGACAATAAAGCCACTAAGATGCAAGAAATTACTGAGTATTAGAGAATGAGAAAAAAATACTATTAGGGAGAAAGAACAATAAAAGAGCAAGAATTAAGACAGAAAATAATGATTGATATTGCATTTGAATTTTTGAATATCAAAGTTGATTGGGAAGAAAGAAGCCAGAAGAGAATACCACAAGTCCAAAATGCTAGAGAAGAAACTGTTAGCATAGAAATTTGTTACATCTAGTTATTTCAACTGTAAAATGATGAGATCTCACTGCCAATGTAGTAATAATATACTTAAATTAATAAAGTCTAGATACCATAGAGGAAAGCTCATCCGAACAATTACCATGAAAATATTTATAGAAAAAGGCGCAGGGAAGCTACATTATGGCGGTGGGAAAGTGACTGAAGCCGAGATGCCAGGTCAAGAGCAATAACATTTCAGCACCGAACCAGATGTGGCGACAATCTTCCAAGTTCCCAAAAATCTATGGATTGTCAGTATTGTCTAAAGAGCTTATCAATTATGTTTAGAGACAATTGGAAGATATTATCTCTTCAGTTGCAACAAAAAAAAAAAATTTTTGTATTATGTGTGTGTTTTGCTGACATCTGCATTAATGTTGTCAAAAATTTATAAGACATTTCAAAAATGTGAAGCATATTAAAAAAAAAAAAAAAAAAAAAAAGGACAGCTTTCTGAAAAATTACAAATTCTTCTAGCTTCAATGTCAGATGCAAAGAAAACTTGAAGAAAACTCATTGATTTAGGCAGAATCTTTTCTTTTGTAGAAACTTTTCTTATTCTTTATAGAACTATCATCATCGACATTGTTGGCCAAAGTACTTTGGTAGTGATATCTACCCAAGGAGTTCAATGATGGCATTGTTCCAACAAGGGCAGCTGCAAGTGTATTTACTAAAGTGACAAACGATAGATGTTTACTGGAAGCATTTATTGGGGAAGTCCTTCCCCAGGAGTTCCTCGGCATTCATTGGGGATGTGGATCTGAATTATGTTGGTAAGAATCATAACAATAGATCATGTTAAAGAATAGGGAGATAAATCATTCCGTGGTCAAGAAGAGTTGAAAAGGATTCACACTAGGAGGATTTCACATCCCAGCGGAATAGACTATGGAACAAATGAGGCATTTTCAGCGAAGAATGAGGACATTGTACTTCTCTTGTGAGGTATTATGTATAGAAATAGCATTTTCCCTCTTTTTGAAAGAAAGGAAAGAAAATACCTTTCACAAAATTATGTGACCATGTTCAAAGTGATATGTTAATAGAATTTTTTTTCTCTTAACCATTTCACCCTAAGCAAGGCAATAAAGCCACTAAGATTCAAGGGGGGGGGGTGACTAAATGTAAGAGAATATGAGAAAAAAAAAAAAAAAACAAAAAAAACACTATTAAGGAGAACAGTAAAAGAACAGCAATGAATATAACGATTGATATTGTATTTACTGTATATAAACCTATTTCATCTACAGTGAAAAACATTAATTTTTCATATAGCTCATGTATAATGTGACCCCAGCTTCTAAGCAATACTAGTAGGCCTACTGTAGTCAAATATTGCAGTACTTGGCATCATCTAGGACATTTCTTAGAACAAATAAAAGGTCTTCATTCTTTTTTGTACAAAATGGTGAGAAAAACCACTTACATAAATTTTAACCCCCAAAGAAAAGATTTACCTGTGTATAGTGCAACTGGTCACAGAAAATGTATGATTTTTTAACCTCTACTAAAAAAAACAAAATTACCTGTGTATAATGCAAGCCACTATATTTTTGTGTAAAAAAAACTGATCCTAAAATCTCGCACTATACTTGAGTATATAAGGTAAATTTTTGGAGATCAAAATTGACTGGGAAGGAAGAAACGAGAAGAAGTGAAAAGTGTGATAGGAGAAAGTGTTAGCATAGAACTTAGTTACATCAAGCCATTTCAACTGTAAAATAATGAGATCTAACTGCCAATCTAGTACTGCACTTAAATTCATTGAGTCTATGTACCATGTGCCAAAACAATTATCATGAAAATATTTAAAGAAAAGTCAAAGGCAAGCTATGTTAAAGGCAGTGGGAAAGAAACTGAAGTCAAGATGGTAGGTTAGGACAAATAACATTGCAGATTCTTTTTATTTTTTTTATTATTAAATAATAGTTAAAGTGTGTCCTATATTTTACAACATCAAATATATTTTATTAAGATTTATATGAACAGTTTCTCCAGCTTTGCTTTGTTCATAAGGATAAAATGATAAAAATAGCTTCTCATGCAAGACAGATATAAGCAAAAGGTTAGAGAAAAACTGGCACAATATCTAAGATAACAGATTCAGTGCAAGTCCTTACAAATTAATATCAATCTGTGCCAAACCGGATTGGAGTGAGTGATATGTTAATGCGAATTAGATACAAGAAATAGAATCAAGGAAGATTAATGATTATATTCAACAGGAATTTAGCCAAGGCAGAGATGAGATTTTAAATAGACAAACAACAGCTGTTTTTCTTTGCTTTCACAAGTTTACTGACAGGTGAACAGTTTCCTTCAGTTCCAGCAATAATACTTCTTTTCTAAATTCCCGTTTTTTATGTCTTGCAGTTAATGTAAATTTCTAATTTTTCTCTTGTCAAGATTCTGTTAATGTATCTTATCTGTTGTCGTTCTTATCAATATCGGATATGTACATTAATTTTGTCTTTCCTGCATAGATAATTAGTGGTCAGGATGTGAATAATGTGACACCCATGGGTTTTGAAAATGGAATAGGCAAGACAAGTTCAAGTTCTGACATGATCTGGTGTATTCACTTTCCCACAAAAGCCTTTTGAAAAGGCATGAATCCATCTCTTCTTCATGCTATTACATGTTAGGCTCTTTAGCATTTGGTAACAGCTGATGCAGGATTACTACTCTGAAATTAAAAACTGAAGAAGCCAGATGGAATTCATTCAATGATCTTTGCCAAGAAGTTATGGCAATTTATGGAAAATAAGAAAACAGAATCTGCAGAGAACCAGGATTATATAAATCTTTGAGATCTATAGCATTCAAAGGGGGGGAAGTTAGAAGTCAGTAAGGATAGTTGGTAGCAATATTTTTTTTTTTTTACTTTTATTCAGAATTAAGTAGTTTCTGATTAAAACCCTGTTTATTGATTGGACAGGAAAATGAGGTATAAATGGTAGCACTGGGATGAGGAAGGTGTTGTTGGGTAGATGTGGTGTGAGAAGAGTTGAGGATTAGATTAGATGGAGACAGTATGAATCAGATAAATATTTGATCAATATAATCTTAAACTTCAACTTAGATTTTTAATTCACAATAATCTTCATGTAGTGTTATATATATATATATATATATATATATATATATATATATATATATATATATATATATATATATATATAAGAGAGAGAGATAAGGGAAAAAAATAATAACATCAAGTCCATTCATTAAAGATAATAAATGAAAAAAATCTCATGAAAATAAGTGAACAAAGGCCAGTGATGACAATTGCATGAAAAAAAAAAAAAATTACTTGAGGCAGCCACTAGCCAAATTGTACTAAGTGAAAAATCTAAAATTCTTACAAAAGCAGTCTTTAATATGGGATTAATTTATTAATTATCAATTACTATAATTTCTTCTTTAAATTTCAAGCAATGCTTCAGTGTCAGAATAATTTAGGAAGTCTCTTCTTCATGACAAGAAATATTTTCTTGTTAGTAGAAATGATCTTTAGATTTTGTGTTACTAAATGGATATATTCCAATAGGGCAGATTCTCCAGTTGAGTGGCCGTTCTTTTTGGTTTGTTTGCATAAGCAATGATAGAAAATGGTTTATTTTTGGCATGAAAGCTTTGCTTTCAATCTTCACATATATTTTCATGCCTGCTACATTTAACACATGCCGATTTTTAATCAAAATAAACAAATCAATACTTTAAAAAGAATTTGATTATTTGCAAGTTGGACATTTTTTTTCCTAACAGACATTGAAAACTTACTGATTTTGTACCTTTTAGAAACTTTAATCTGGCCAAAGAAGACTCACCTTCCCCAGCACTTTATTCTATTTGTTTGTTTAACGGCATATCGAACTCCTTATGGATCACTTAATGCCGAAATTTAATTTTCTTGAGAGCATTAGTAATTTCTTTTACAAAAATGTATTACTGGTAATTTTTTTTATTTTTTATTTTTCCTTACAAAAATATTGCTGAAACCTTGACTATAAAAATGTATTTCTACACTTTCACAGTATTTTGATCCCAGTATGGTTGTTAACTATTTGCCCATAGCCGGGACCCTAACAGTTGCTAATGCCCCAGGGTCAAAGTGGACCTGAGAACCACAGCAATTAAGAGGTAGTGCTGTGCACCTCAAAACCTCCTGATCAGAGGCCTTGCTGCCAGATGTAGTTTATCATCATACCCAGGACACATTTTATTCTATTGACATCCTGAAGAAATACTTTACCTGACAGAAAACAGATTTTTTTTCAGTTTCTATTTTGAAAAAAAAAAAAAAAAAAAAAAAAAAAAAAAAAAAAAAAAAGCAAATGAGTGCTTAAATGATAAAAGGATTAAAAATGTTAAAAAATAGAAAAAAAATATTAAATGCAAACTGTAATTTTTAAAAGCAAAGTACTAATTGTTTGTAGCTTTGCACCCCCTCTATATCTTATGCTTTCTCACCTTGTTGTTTTCAGTTAATACAATGAAAATATATAGCACTTTACACAGGTAGCCTGGCATTTGTGTAAAGCAGGCTGATAAATAATGCAGGAACTTATCTGCAGGAAGCACCATTTTTGCCACCAATGTGAGAAACACACAAAGCGCATGGAACAATCAGGTTATTCGATCAGATCACATAAGTTAGATTGTCAGAGGGAGAAGAGATAGAAAAGAAATCAAATGGGGGGAAGAGAGCAGAAGGAGGAAGAAAGTTTAGAGAGTTGGGAGAGGAAGAGTTGAAAATTAACAGAGAGGAGGGAGAAACAATTCAGATCACATAGAAATAGGAGAGTGTAAGAAAGTTAAAGGAGGAGAGAGGGGGGAACAGAACAAAAGTTTCAATGAGAGAGGAATGACTGGTGGGGTAGAGATGAAAGAAACACAAAGAAGAAGCAGGAGGGAGGAAATAAAACAAGTGAAAGGAGGTAGAGTAATCTAGTAATAACAAAAAAAACATTTGTGCATATTTGCAAGTCATTTATAAGTTTTTATTAGTGAATAAACTGGAATATATTTAATGACAAATTCTTAACTTCATCACCTCTCCACCAAAAGATAAAAAAAACACAAGAATATATATATTTATATAGTCAAGTAAGAGGGAGAAAGTGATCAATAACTCTACAGCTTAAAATATCTTACAGGATTTTTTTTATCTTTATTTGTAACATAATTATCTTTATTTGTAACATAATTATCTTTCCTGTCAATGCACTTAATTCAATGATGAATATTAATCATATAGATCAGATATAATAAAGGGAAAATTTCAGATCATAATTCAGCCAATAACTATATCAGACTTCAAAATTTATTGATCTGTTCTCTCTCTCTCACACACACAATATTGATTACAAAATGTGACATCCATGCAGGTATTTATTTGCAAAATAATAATTATTAATATGACTAATAATAACATAAATAATCACTCTTTTGTATTGCATACTTTTAGTACATAGGCAATCATAGCTCTCCTCAACTTCTTATCTTGTCTGGCTCTTGGCAATTTTTCTCCCTTTGCTAAGATTCCTGCTGCCATTCCACCATCACTCACACAAGATCATCAAGTAAGTAGCTCACTGCCATCCCCCAACACTCTTGACCCAATATGCCCCATGAGGGTTAAGTTTTCCAAGTCCTCCTTCCTCATTATGTGTCCAAGGAATTTCAACTATCTCTTACCCGACTGAGTAGAAGTATTCTTTCTGTTGCCATTTTCTTTAAAACTGTCTTCTTGCATATTCACTGTCCATGGAATTCTCAGTATCCTTCTGTAGAAGGACATTTCTTCTGCTTCTAGTCTTCTATTCGTCTATAGGGGGGGGATGTCTAGCATTCACTGCCATATAAGAGGATAGATAACAGAGAGCAATCCAGGTCTCTTTTCTTTGTTTCTAACCAAATTTTTCTGTTTCTCAGCACCTTGCTTAACTTTTGGAATGCTTTTTTCACTTGTACGATACGGGTTCAGATTTTGATGCCCCATTTTCAATTCCCTTAGAATAATGTCACTGTAGAGGTTGAATAAATCAGGGGAGAAGAAACATCCTTGTCTCATGCCACTTTCTATTTTTATGTAGCTTCTCAATTCATTTTCTATCTATATGCAGGTGGTTCTATCCCAGTATAAGTGATAGATTATTCTAACATCCATTCCAAATAGATCGAATTTTCCTAGCAGTTCAAATAGATCCTTACACCATACCTTGTCAAACATCTTTGTGTATTTAAAAAAAAAAAAAATGAAATAAAAATGCCACATTCCTTCAATTACTATGACTCTACAGATTTCTTTATTATTTTGAACTGAAATGCATTCTTGACAAAGAGAGTGAAGTGATTTCCTGTTTCCTTCTCCAGTTTTGAATTCAGAATTTTCCTTCTCTTAGGTTAATTGCCTTCCAAGGCCAGAGAGTCCAGTCTACCCTACTATTTACTCATTGCAAGATTGGGGTGGGGAGAGAAAATGATTTACATCTTCCTCAATGGTCTTGATACAAAAATAAAAGCAGAAGACTAACCTGAATTTTGCTGCTTCCATGCTTCTGTGCAGATAGCTGTTAAACTATCTGAACCATCTGAATTATACAACATAATTAAATATAAAATAATCTTAACAGTGTAGAGATATATTTTCTGTTATCTAAGTGAATGCAGCTCTAATTATCAGAATCTGTGGAGTATATAAAATTCTAGTAACTTTTCTTAACAGTAATTAGTACTTAGGATTATTTTAAGTCTGAGAGAAAATTAATGATTAGAAATTAAGTAAAGAAAGTCATTAAAATTAAACTGATAATGAATGATTCAAATTTGATGCGAGTTTAAATTTCTGTCATTGTCTTCCCCATCTGCCATGGATGCACTGATTGTTAATATCATGTGGAGTTTGCATTCAAGATATAAATAGGAATTGTAATTGGCAGAAATAAAATCCACCAAAAATGTGGTCTTAAGCCAATAAATTCTACAAGATTAAAAAGAGACAATGAAATTGAATAGGTGAGGATTTGGTTTTATTTCCATCACCAGCTCTATTGAGATTAATAGATAGAAACTTTCAAGTCTTCAAACATTAATAAATTCAAAAGGAAAAAAAATAACTGAATAGGTTCTCAAGTTTTAGCATGACTAATATTTAGAATAGAAAAAAAAAAACACACACAGAAAAGAAAAAGATTTCTATTTGGCTCTAAAAAAGAAAAGAAAAAAAAACAAAAACAAGTGGCTTCCAAAATTTGGTCATCAATAATTTTCAAAGGTAAACTACAAATAAAGAACATATCAGGGTATACAAAGGTGCTGACCAACAAAATTTCACAACAAAGAAAAATCATGCTTGAAATTTAGGAATCATACATACACTAAAAAGGATTATCAGTTTGTATTTAATACTAGAAAAAAAAATTACTTTTTCTTAAAGAAGTATAAAACATCTACATGGCACAACCAATGCTTCAACTCATTTCTTCATACATACACTATATATATGTATACATATCAAAAATTAATTTTTGATTAATATATATATATATATTATATATATATATGATGGACTCTCCCATTTACTTCCATGTATGAGGGTCAGACAACCTCATTCAATTTTTATGTTTGTGTCATATGTGACACTTCAGTCCCACTAGTCACCTGTATACAAGTCCACATCTTGAAGAACAGAGAGGATCCATGGACATAGCAACAGGAATATTTGTTGATGCTTCTCGCCAGTCTTTTCTATCTTAGCCAGTCAATACGACTTATTTTGAAATTCCTGATACCATTCTAGAACAAATATCTCCAGTTATTTCTATCCAGGCCAATTAACTTGAAGTTAGTATGAAGAACATTAACAGCTGGGAGGTTACTCTTTAGCTTGTCTTTATACTTGAGCCATGGCTGTCCAACAGACCTTTGTCGACTGTCAAGCCAGTTATACATGAAAATATAGGTATTCTGTTGGCACTCAGCCTTGCAATATGACCAGCCCAGTGAAGTTGGGACTGCATCAGGAAAGCTTCAACACACGCATGCATACACACACACACACATATATATATATATATATATATATATATGAATGGGTAGGATAAAAAAAAAGTACATACTTGCACATACATAAGTATATTTCTTCCTCAGGTGTTATAAATAATGCTCGATGTTATGGAACAGAGCTATAAGTATATATTAGTGAATATACATAATATCCAATGTCGATAACATGACCGAGTTTCATGCAGTTAATGCAATCTTCAGGTGTAGAGATTCTGACCATTATGTCACGTTCTCATGATTGTGATTCTGAATTGGGTGTATAAACTTTCTATTTAAAATATAGAATTAACTATTAATAATTTACATTGTTCAAATTCATAAGTTCGAAAGTGTTGTGAAACTAATAGGGATGGAAAAATCGCCATGAAATTATTCATAGAAAAGATATAGAGAAGCCACGTCACAGTGGTGAGAAATTGACTAAAGCTGAGATGCTAGGTCAGGACTGATAACATTACAGACCCTTCTTTGGGTTTTGTTGAGATACATATAGAGCAGAAGCATCAGACCAGATATGGCAGCAATATTCAGTGCATATATCAAGAGTAGATTTATAAATGTGCAAGATGGATTCTCAAGAGAAAAATTGTTTAGTTCTACACAGTGAACCAACTTTCTTGGCAATATAGTTATTCCACTTCATATCAGTGGAAAACATGAGACAAAGAAGGTGCAATGAATTTGTATTCTGGAGGTTAGCATCAGCTATACTAATGGAAGGCAAAAACGGTTTTCTATGATGATTAAAAGAGAGCAGTTTCATTTAAATTAACAAACCATTACGTGCTGCATTTAACATTTGATTGAAAATCATTTTCAAGAACAGCTGCCAGTTTTACTTTGTTGAACCTAATCATACTTATTTTAAGACAAGTAAATAATTATGTCATTGGCAGAAATACAAAGTTGGGAACTGATGACATCAGGAGGGTCGTTGATGAAGATACGAAACAACAGATAGAGCCCTGGGAGTTCTTTGCATTAATATGAAAGGATATAGAAATGTGGGCATTCATGACTTGTTAAGACTGATTGGATTAAGTCAAATTCGGCCAGAGATGCTCCATAGCCCTTGAGCTTGTGAAGAAGGCCAGCATGCTAAATATTGTCAATTGCCTTCGAGATAGCTAAAGCCACAGCCAGGCATCACCAAACTTATCTAAAGTTTGAGAGACAAATTCAGTAATAATAGAGAAACAAAAGCTATCTGGTTTAGCCGAAAGAAGGTCACGTGAAGTAAGATGCATAACCAATTTGGCATTGATTAGAGCCCCTAGTACTATGCCAAAAACAGGTAAGATTAATAAGATGATAATTTGAGGCAACAGAAGGTTCACCAGAGTTCTTCACAGGAACTACAGAAGAGGATTTCCAAGAAGCTGAAAAGCAAGAATCAGTAAGGCAATTGTTGTAGAAATATATGAGTAGACACTAAGGCTAACACTGTGTGACAACAGTCCATTTCATGCTTAAACACAATCATCAAGCTATATATATATATATATATATATATATATAGACAATGAATAGAATGTACCACAACATATATTTGTCCTCATTGCATATGAGGCGGCATAGCTGCAGTTCATTTAGAGTATGCATATGAACCAATGTCCATCACAGAAATGATCTTCAATGGGTAAATGATTGTCAGAAATGGATCTTGTATCAAAAGAGGAAGGGTTGCCTAGATTGATGAATCTTGCTTCCTCCTGAACAAGTTGGATGTCACTGTACATTTGCATCAAGTGATGGTAAGAGGGATGCATTATTGGACGGGGGAGGGAAGAAAGCAATGGAAGCAGTGTCATGGATTGGTCGACATTCTGCTGAGAAATATTGTCTCCTCATTCATATAGAAGTTACTTTGCTGCTCACCACCCAGCATCAATGAAAACAAATATATCCTTTCATAGCAAAAGTCTTCTTGAATAGCAGTGGTATTTTTTTTTTTTTAAAGAAATACATTGTGCTTGGTCACACTGCACTAGTTGTACTAAAATGATTTCATCTGGATGAACTTTAGGGGGAAACTATCCAAAGTTCATCAAGTTTTTGTTTGAGTACTTTCAAAAAATCTCTAGTCATTCTAAGTCATGTTAATGTTATCAGTTTACAATGTTACTGATAATATTTGAGATGGTCGAAAGTACTCAAAACAAAACATTAACTTCAGACAGTTTCTCCATAAATTTGATCTGGATGTATGACAACTTAGACACAAACTGGAAAAGTGTAATAAAAAAGAAACAAAGTTTGTCAGTCAGTTTTAATAGAACTTGTTCACATATATATGTGTGTGTGTGTGTGTGTGTGTGTGTGTGTAAGATGTATAATAGTATCCAGAGAAAAAGTGAAAATAATGAGAAAGTGAAAAAGCTATAAATGCTGCATTTTACTGAGAATGTATTCTGACTTCTTCAGGTTAGAATGAAATGGTCTATGTAAAGAAAATGCATGGGCATCTCTGAAGATAAGAGGGTACCATAAATTCCAAGGTTATCCACATACTTGGATGAGTATCACTGTAGAACTGAGTGATTAGCAGTGATATCATGTCTTGTTTGTGTCTTCAACGAGACATATGGTACAGTTGGTATGATGTTTACATTGTATCAAAATGGCCCGGGTTTGATTCTTGGTAGTGGATGCACACTGCTGATGTGTCTCAAATAGGACGAAATGGCCATCCAGTGCTTTCTGTTGATGATTATTCTGGGCTCGATGAATTACTATATATGATAAAAATGTACTTTCAAGGTATGCTATATTTAAGAGTAAAAGTGCTAAATATCATGCGTAAATGGCCTGAAGATTGCATTTAAGAATGAAATATCACCATTCAGTATTGACCTCAGTGCCTGTATATACTTATATATATTTTACATGGAGCATACACTTATAAATACAAGAAGATAATGTGGCAAAGGTAAACCAATTAAAACAATAACCTGATAAATAGGCCCTAAAACGTGACCAAATATTTAAAAAAGATTGGATGATGTAAAATTAAATCAAACATGCTCTTTCCATTCTTTTTCTTATACTGAGAATGAAGGTTGGCATAATTGTGGTAATAAGTTTACTAAAAGATGCGTAGCAGACTTTGTTCATGATTATTTTATGGTCTTCACTGATGACAAAGGCTAAAGTAATATTTCCAACGAAACAACCAAACCAAACATGCATCAAACACAAGTGAAGAATTCTTGAATAATCCCTTAATAATTATGACCTGATTTTCAGGAATAATCATCAGATATTCAGAACAGTTAAGAAGTTGATCATGAGAGTTTCAAAGAGAAAGGATTGAATTATTTTTTTTGGTGGTGGCGGGGGTCATGAAAATGTTTATTCTGATAACTGAAATCTCCAAAACTACTATATTACATTTTACAATATAAAAAAACATCACAGAAAAAAATTCAATATTAAAATTAAAAAAAAAAAAAAAAAAAAATTAAAATAATGCTCTATCCTTAAATGTATTTACAAATAATGAGATCAATAATAATAATAATAATATTTGAAATGTTAAAATATTTTTTGACACAAGCCATTATGAAATCATAGCCTGGAACTTTAAAAATTTACTTGCAGACAATAAAAAAAATATGCATTATAATACAATTGTTTGAAATATTTTTAAATGCAGATTTATTGAAGGAACAATATTCTGATACTTTTTAGAAATATAATAAAAAGACAATGGATTGTGTTCTCGTTCATAAACTCAGGGTTTTACAAACAAAATAAGTAAATAAATGCAAGTATTATTTGCCAACAGTGTAATCCTTGTAAACAGTGTAATATGGCAAATGAGCTTGCTTAAAACATTTAAAAAACAAGTCCCTTATTTTGTTGCCACTAATCAAGGGGACCGAAAGATAAACAGCTAGATTCTAGTTATGTTTCCAGGAGCAAAGCAAAAAGAAACCTACTGGAAATAGTTTACACATTTTCCGTAAGGGCCTTCAATTCAAATTCACCTTTCTAGCATTTATCTATTTCATTTTAAGTTTTTTTAAGTTTTTATTTTTAGTCAGCACTTACATTTGATCTGGAAGTTAATCTTAGAGAAAAAAAAAAAAAGAAAAAAAGAAGAAACTAATGAGAAAAAAAGGGCTCAGCTTCCTTGTCTTCCTTTCTATAATAGAAAAAAAAAAAAAAGAATTTACTGCCTTACTTTCATATCACTTCAACCCATATTTGTAGAACCAGTAAGTAAAGGTCTACCTCAACTGACATTTTTAAATCAACCAAGTGCAATGATTGTGTTTGTTTAATCACACTATGTATACTTGAAGTAAAAAAAAAAGAAAGGTAAATGAGTATAGAGATGCTACATTTTGAAAAAAAAGGAGAGGATTTTGGTAATGTGTGAACAGCTTTGATTTATGAGAATGTTACGTATGGATTAACAAATATCTTCAAAGAATTATTTCAGCTGACATTGTTGATTCAATTTCTTTCTTTGTTAGAGAAATTCAATTTGTAACCCAACCAAACAAGTGGTAAGCCCATTATTTTGTAACTACTACCAAATAGTAACCACTGAATTGGCAAATAGGCACTGGTAAACCATTGCAGTAAATGCCAAAGCAACAAATGCTTTGAAATTAGATTCTTTTTATTCTGTATTAGGTAATGAGAAAATTCTGTAGGAGCCAGTCATTATTAATGAAAGTAGCCGATAGATAAGTGGATAGCAAGAAGTAAAGTATTTATAAACCACTTAAACCATTGGGTTGAGACATGAAACACTAGATAAAAAATCCATTTTAATGAAAAGAGTTTTACCAAAGAAAACAGTGCAAATAAAAAAATGGCTCAATTTTTTAGAGAGAATTTCTTGTTGCTATAAGCAAATCATCCACCAACAAGTCTTATTTCTTTTCTAATTCTGTAATATTTTTCTTCAAGAAAACAACAAATGGGAAACAAAGACGTGATGCGGATAACAAATGTGCTTAAGTAATTCCTCTAAGGATAAAGATACGCAAAACAAAACACTTGATTCTAAAAAATCTAGGAAAATTGAAAAGAAAAAACAGTATACATTAATCACACACACAATATATATATATATATATATATATATACACACACATACAGATCAATGTACATAGCCTGATAAATAACTATCAATAGAATCTTGATCTAAAATTTTCACTGCATTACATTTGATTTTTGTTATTAATATTTATCATTAAATTAAGTGCATGGTCAAGGAAGATTATATTGAAAAATATTTTATACAAAATTATTTTTCCAGGCTGTGGATTTACACCCCTCCCCGACATGCACACGGAGAAGTGGGTGCTGAAATTTTCCTGGCTTGATGAAAAAGCCCTTCCAAACATAATTCTGAGGTTTAGTCATTTGGTCAAGTTTTGGAAAGTGGGCCATGTTGAGAATTTATCAGCACCCTTTGTGAGTGTGTATTATATCAACCATAAAACATAAAAAAAAAACAAATAAACTTAGAAATCACAAGTATAAGAAAATGAGTCAGAGAAATTATATATTCAATACCAATTTACTGATTATTAAAAAATTTATATATATAAGTAAATATTAACAATTTTTTTAAGGCGGACTCTCAACAGAAAACACTTTAAAATATTTATTCTCTTGTGAAACTGCCCACCAACTCATATATATGTATAAATAATAAAACAAAATAAGTGCTTGTCATGAAAAAGAGTCAACACATTCCAAAAAGATATGCTTGGAAAATTATCCAAAATTCATATATAAGAAAATAGAAAAAAATTGGAAAAAAAAAAAAAAAAAAATGATGGTGGGCAAATTGAAAATTAAAGCATTAAATATTTGTAAAGTTTAGACTATGTTCTACTTTCTCTACTTGTGGTCCAAAAAATCTTGATTTATACTTAGAAAAAAGAAAGATAGCATTAAGCTTGAATAACTTTTGTGACACATTACAGTTCCACATTACTTATTAATAGTAGTATTAATATAGTGGCCAAATACTGAAATAAAACCAAAGTCAACAATAAAACCCCCTACCATTTAATGTTTGTTGGATTTTACGACATGTCAACATCTGATGGGTCATTTTATGCTGCCCTATCATTTACTTTATTAGAGATTAAATGGATATTATAATTTGGATGGACCCCAAATATAAATTATTACATCTTTATTA
Source organism: Acanthosepion lycidas (assembly GCA_963932145.1). Taxonomy (NCBI): domain Eukaryota; kingdom Metazoa; phylum Mollusca; class Cephalopoda; order Sepiida; family Sepiidae; genus Acanthosepion; species Acanthosepion lycidas. The sequence continues at coordinate 51,174,859 of OZ010607.1, read as the reverse complement.
TTTCTTATATCAATTAAGCAGGTTAATATGTGTATCAAATATTAGAATATTAATTTCCATTAATGTTAATTAGAATATTAATTGCTGTTATTTTTTTTCTCTTCTGAATGTAATTATAGTCGAACATTTTTTGTGAGGAAAGAAAAAATGTCTTTATTGATTTGTTTTCATGTCAGTGATCATAAAGACGAATCTTTATGTTCTCTTGTCTTATCTCTCAGTTGCTTACATTTATCAGACAATAAAATGGCTTGAAAAGATTATTTGCTTGGGAAAATTTGATTTTATTCACTTATAAAAAAAATCTTGGAAAAGAATTTTTGAGTTGTTTGTGTGCTTAACTTCATTATAGATTTCCTCATTTTATCAGTGCAAAAAGATCTTTTTCAAACAAGTAAAACAATTCAAATATCTGAGGTGTTTTAATAGTGAACAGAAAGTGTGACATGGGAATCCAAAAGTTGCACTGGGATAGCAAAAGAGCCTTCCAAAAGCTAAGTAACATATTAAGAAACAGAAAAATTTCATTAGAAACAAGAAAAGAGTACTGTTATGTAATAAAGGTCCTTTTATATGGCAGTGAATGCTGGACAATCTCCTTAAAGATGAACAAACTTGAAGCAACAAAAATGTGGTTCTATAGAAGGATGCTGAGAATACTATGGACCATGTGAGCAATGGTGAAGTTTTAGAAAAAAATGGAAACAAAATATTGATTGAAACCTGAAACAGAGATATCCAGAAAAGGCATGGCATGTGGAACTAGAACAATCTAATAAAAGGTTTGGTTTGAAATTCTAACATATATCACCTGAAGAAGGATGGAGCATAAAACATTTGAAACATTGCGAATATGACAACAATTCAAACAATGTAAATATTTTAGATAAAATATTGATTATTTCTAGGTGGGGTATATAATCAGAAAAGATGGCTTGGAAAATTTAATACTTGCAGGACATGTAAGAGGGTAAGAGAAAAAACAAAGTGTAACCTACCACGTGAACTGAAGTAAATGAATGGCAGAACAGGGTTTATGAAAGATAATAAAAAGTCAAAATTTATTAAAAGCTACAAAGGACAGGGAATTCTGGCAAGCCATGATCACCCATGTCCTGAAGGAGCATCGTACATGAAAGAAGACTTTTTGCAGTCACAAAGATTTTATGTAAAGATATTAAAAATGAACAATTTAAAAAAAAAAAAAAAATGATGCCTTTTTATCTGAGATTCAGACAACTGCTATGGTGAAAAAAAAGAAAAGAAAGGAAACAGTTATATTATATATGATTAACACAACAAAATATGAAATATTAAAAAAAAATATATAATCCCTTAAAATTACTGAATGCTTTCAGTAAATTTGAGCAAAATTTCTAGGGTGGGAAATGAGAAAAGAGGGCTTGCAAAATTTGATAATCACATCATTTGGAGGCAAGAAGAACAGAGGAAAACAAAATGTAAACTACCTAGCAAGCTTGAGTAAATGGTTGGTTTAGGAGAGATAACAAAAAGACAAAGCTACAAAGGAGCTAGATAGGACAGGAAATTGTGGAGAGCCATGATTGCCAATGTCCTGAAGGGACACTGCACATAGAAAAGGCAGTTTGTAGAAACTGGCTTATGTTGTACTTAAATTTAGGATTTATTTTTACAGAAAGCTACTACCTTGTTTCAAATCTTGAAAGGGAACTGATAGCATAATATTTTACCAGAAGTATTTATCTACTCTGAAGTAAAAAAAAAATCTCTTTATTATGTTACCAAATATATCAGGCGTGTTTTGGAAGAAATGGAGAGAGGCGCTACCCATAGAAAGGATCCTTCAAATTGTCTAGAAAAATTATTTTCATTTTTATGAACTTGTGAGGACAAAAGAAAAATAAAATTCTGCTATTAAAATTATTTCTCTATGACAAATAGAACAGGAGACATTAATTCTTGAAAAAAAAAAAAAAAAATCTACTTGCAATTATTTATTAAATGCAACAAAATCAATAGCAAAAAAAAAAAAAATCCTTAAATTGATAAATCTACAGAAACTGAAATAATTATAGAGTTTTAATAATAAAAAATGCTCCAAATATTTAATATTTAATTTTATTGATGGAAAATGAAAAAAATGTATTAGATTTTATACAAAAAAATTACCAATAAAATTTATTGAAAACATTTTTTTTAATGTATATACTTAGACCTACTTATAGAACCACTCATTAATTAGGTGTGAACTCTTATATTTTGAAATATTTTAAAGAGTTCCCATGAGAAATTATTTCAGTTTGGGCACAAAAACTGCATAATATATTATTGCCTTGTTTGGCAGTTTTATGCTTATTTGTTCAAATACATTAGAAATTTAGGTAGAAACAAAAAAAAAACAAAAAAAAAAAAAAACAATAAATAAATCCTTTTGTAGACATTTTCAAAGAATTATTCAAATAAAAAACAATCAATATAAATTATTTTTCTTTAATATTAGATCCAGAATTTTTTGTTCTTTAAATTAAATGATAATTGTTCTTAAAAATAATAAAAACTATTTTTTAAAAATCATTCCTGGAGAATTAATTTTCATAAAATCTTTTGTTAATTAAAATTTAAAAATATGTCACATATGGAAGCACATAAAATAACAACTTTTACACTCTTAAAACTTAATATAATTTAATGATTGATATGCATAGTATACCATATATATATATATATATATATATATATATATATATATATATATATATATATATATATATATATCAGGGACCTAGAAATTGGCAAGGAATATTAACAGAAATTATTCATATGATGATTGCTCCATACTTATATTATTTTAACATTATTTTGATTTGTAATCATAATTTAATCATTTTTAATTCACAAACTAGTGCTTTAATCCATTAAGCTATTGTTCCATGGTGACATAGCAATTTTGAGTTCAATCCCTGAGCTGGGTAGGATGTACTTGGACTCAACAGAAATGGCACAAGCAGGACTAAATAAGAATGAGATGAGACATATCCCTAGATATGAATAGCAGGCCCATTGATTAAAGGGTTCAGTTTAAAATTCTTTGAAAGCTGAAGGGTACAATGGATAAAAAGTTGTGATATTGACAACAATGGTCTGTGTGAAAATAATGCAAATAATGATAAATATTCATCCCAGAAATTCAGACAGTAATAATTTTGTCATTAAACAAACTTCATGCTACATTTGTTGCAATACACAAAACAATGAATAAATTCAAGTGACTCTCCCCAACCTTTATTTTAAGAGAACATTTTTACTGATTATCAGGTCCAATAGCCATATACAGGAGTAATAGAACAAACTTTTAGCCAGTGATAAATAGAAGATGACTTAACAATGTTATGAGGCATGTGCCAAATTTTAACATTTATCAAGAGCATTAATTAAGTTTTCTAAATTAAACAGGTGTACAATTAAAAAATAGGCTGTTTTTTTTTCTATTGAAGGTCTCTGGTTTTCATTATATTTTCTTCTAAATTACCTGGTAGGCCCTACATGTGCACATCTGCACAAACCAAAAACTTTGAAATCTAAAGCTATCTGATTCATGCACTAAGCAGGGAGAAAATAGGTAACTTAATACAACTGCTTACGATTGCAAATTTCTGCAAAAAAAATTATAAAGAAGCACCACTCAAGTGCAGGAAGTGTCTTCCTTAAAGCTAGCAAAATGTATTGCTTGACTGCTAACAGGAATCCTTCGACTTGCCAATCAAAATCAAATATTATAAAGAAATTCTTGTCTCTTGGAGATGAAAATAACAATGTTTGATAGTATGGTAGAGTGACAAATCAGATCAGGATTTCAAACAATCTGGTTATTTCTGTGATTATATTAACTGATCAAAATCCTGATATTAGTCCAGACTGGAATTGTTGGTAAAGTGCACTTTTTGCTGAAAATTAAAAAGTAAGGAAAACTTGAAAATAATGCAAATAAATGGCTGTTTGTGCTAGGAGATTAAGGCCTGATTTTATTGTTTTATAATTGCTTCAACCTTGAAATTTCTGATAGATTTATTCATGACAAGCTCTGAAATAGCAAAATATGCTTAAAAATACAAATCAAACCAAACATGCTGTACATAATTGTGGTAACCTTATTCTAAGACAAATCCAACTAACAAAGTCTATTTGTATCATGAAGCAATAATGCTTATAATAGGAACATGAATTAAATGTCTATAACAATGTGTCTGTGTGATATATATATATATATATATATATATATATATATATATATATATATATATATTCAAACTTGTTTCATTAAATAGTATATACATATTATGCCTGTCTATTTTTATCATAATCCAGTTAATTTCCAGTTCTCTAATCAGTTCCTTGATGTTAAGATGAAATTCATCAACAAAGCTGCCATAGTTTATTCCTACCCAAGTACTTCTAATCTCCTCAGGGATGAATTACAAAGATATTGCAACTGTGATTGTTGTGGTCATTTAAAAAACAAAAAAACAAAAAACAATCACACACACACACACAAATGAATGCACTGTTATGATTATATTAAATTTTCAAATTTATCCATTTTATGAAATGGACAAAGTACGACAATTATTTTTAAGACATTTTATGTTTATACATTCTTTTTATAGATACAAATATTTAAGTAAATGCCTGATGTACTTTTTAATCGATTAAATGATGCAACATCATTTGTTTACTTTTGATATACCATGAGCAGATATGAATGTATGCGAGAGATTCATGGATGATTGAAGTTTAAAAGCAGTAAATTCGACCATGATAACTGAGCAATCCTCTGTGGCCGAATCAGTTAAAAGGCACATCAGGCTATATAACAGTTCTGTATAGGATACAGGTCCGAATCCTGTCGGAGGACAAATATCTTCTATGAAAATGCCTCGGACATTCAGGCCGGTAAATGTTATTAATATTGTTTATTATAAATGGAACATTTACTTAAATATTTGTATATATAAAAAGAATGTATAAAACATAAAATGTCTTAAAAATTATCCATTTTAGCAGCAGATTTTTTTTTTTGCAAAACAAGCTTCCCAATATAAAGGAGCCAATCAGAAATTCTTAGAAATGCAAAATAGCATTAAATGTTTGTTAAATGCACTTCAACACATTGCTGCTACACTTGTAATAAATTTTGTTGAGCATTGGTTGGTTACTTTTGATATAGAAGTCCTCAGAACATGCATTGCTTTCACACAGACAAGAATATAAGGCAAAGTCCTTAAGACTTGAATAGCGTCAGTCTTCCACCATTGGGGAGGCTTCATGTTCCATACAACTCAAAAGTCTAAAGTTCTTGTATATTCACACTCTTTAAATTAAGATAAAATCAATTTTATCCTGATAATTGTATTTCATAGTTATTCATGATATCACCACATAGTAAAGATATTGACACACAATCGGGCCTCATTCAGAATTTTTTGAATAAATCCATTTTTCTGATACAATTCCCATGTGGAACCACTTCTATTATCATTTTTATTATTCTTCTCCAAAATCTTGGTGCTACAAATTCTGAAAAAACTGAACAACTGTTATCATCATCATCATTGCAAATGCAAGTTAATTTTAATATCCCAAATTCAAATTCACTTCTTGAAAAATATACCCTTTTTACTTGAATACAACCAGGAAAAGCTTGAACTTGAAACCACTACTGCTAGTTATCTTAAATATAGTCTTGCCATTGGAATACTACAATGGTAAATAGCTAAAAAGAGAGGGAGGATGATGTAATACAATTATTATCAAAGATGATCCAATATTCATGTGAATGTCTTTCTCCAAAATAAACATCAATATCTGTTGGAAAAAATGGTAACTCAACTTCTGAACTTTTCAAGGGTCGAGTTCTTTCAAATCAAACATCCACTTATTTATACTGGCCCTTAAAACGAAAACGTCATTGTTATTGATTATTTTAGTTCTGGAGTTGCTATCAAAATTCTTCTGGCAAACAAGAACATTGCATGATAATTGGTCTTACAATATTTTTGACAATCCTTCTTTCCTTCCTTTATTCTCTTGTTTTGGCTTGCAAACATCTTTAGAACTGCCATCAATAAATCTGTTCTTTCCACTTCAACTATATTTCAATTTGCTCTGAGGCTCTGAAATCATCTTGCACTTATAAAAACGTCCATTACTATCAAACATCTTTTAACCATTTTCCTTTTTTTTTCTTCTTTTCTTACCCAAATTTCCCTGCCACTTTTTCTGACATTCGATTATAAGAAGGTAAGTAATGTCAATAACAGGTGCCTCAACAGGGACCCAAGGGCATGCAGTGTGCACGTATACACATGCACACATATAAAAGAGATCACAAAAGTTAAAAATCATCCTTTTTAAATGTATATTTACTTAGTTATTCCATATTTGTTTTACAAGACCTTGAAAAGCTGATGTTATAAACATTATTTAATCAATACCGCATTCTTAGAAATTGACCTGCTTGTACTTGACAATTTATTTTCTGAAACAAAAGTTTGACACTACAACAAAAAATTAAATAACTTTTTTTGGTTTATCATATGAAGCTGTAGCTTTATTTTATTTTTGAAAATGGAAAAGGCTTAATCAGAAATCTGAGAAAAAGATCATTTCATAAGAATTAAAGTATTAATATTTAAAATGATAATATTTCTTTGCTTGAGAAAGTTGAAACAATTAAAAGAAATTAACCAATAAAATTAAAAAAAAGGTTTCATTATTAATTAAAAAAAACTTGTAAAATTTTAGCTGACAGTAATTTCTTATAACATAAAAATGTTTTCCGAGTTTCAAGAATTATTAAAATAAAAATTATGAATAAAAGAAAGAAAGATTAGTTGTAATGCAATGCAATAAGCCAACGAGAGCATCATTAAGTTCTCTAACAGAATAATTAGTTGCACTAAATGTAAGTAATTACATGCATGCAAAGTGATGTGCAAAATCTGCAGGGGTAACAAATGCAAAATTTCACAATGAAATATACAAAAATGGAAGCAGCAAAGAAAAAGTGTTTAATTTACTATAACAAAAAGATGATATATCAAGAAAAATAACCAAAACAAAAGAAAAATAGAAAAGAAAAACAAGGTCACAAATGAACATCTGTGGGCCTCTTTTTTAACATAAGAACTAATCTAATTAAATCTTGATTAATTCATAATAGCAAAGAAAGATTTAATCAGAATATATGAGAAATCTTCTGAGAGAGCAAACCAGCATATATCAATGCCTTCTTTTGTCTGGTTTGTACACCTGCTTAAATATTGACTTCAGTATTAAACATTTAGCTTTAAAAATTCCTTTGTGCTGATATCTAAGCAAAACAAACAAAAACTAAATGGTATATTGTTTATAGTTTCAGAGACAGTGTGATCTTAAAAAAAGAAAAACATTTAAACTATTTTGTTGGTTTATGAATTTGGTGACATTGTGAGTTCAATCCCTGGCCATGTAGAAACAAGAAAAGCAATAATTAAGCAGTACAAAATAAGAACAAAATGCGATACCACAAGATATGAACAGTGGAATGAGAACAATCTACCTCCATAGATTGAATAAAGGATTCAGTCTGAAATTCCCTGAAGGTTACATGGATTAGTAGACATCTGAAGAAGGCTGAAGTGCCCAACAGCTGAAACACTGAGGGGTGTGAGACAAGGGTGTGTCTTCTTTCTTAGAATTATTCAATCTCTACAGCAATGCTATCCTAAGGGAAGTGGAGACCTTACCAGGATTTATTATTGGTGGGCATAATCTTAATATAAGATATGCAGATGAAACTGTGTTAATGACAGATTTAGAAAGAAAATTACAGGACCTCATAGACAGGGTGGTAGAAGAAAATGAGAAAAAAGGACTAGCCATCTAGTGGAAGAAGGTAAATATGGTTATCAGCAAAAGCCCAAGATGCAGGTTACAAATTGGAGCTATAAACATCAAATAGGTGCAGAAGTTTGAATATCTAGGAAGTGTTTTAACAAGGGATGGAAAATGTGACACCTAAATTTTGTTTAGAAACACACAGCAATCCAGCACTATTTCTTTGTTATCTCTGTCCTTTTATATGGCAGTGAATGGGGGGACAATCTCCCTATGGATGAAGAGAAGACTGGCGGCAGCAGAGATGGAGTTCTCCAGAAGGATAATGAAAATTCCATGGATGGAGCGAGTAAGCAATGAGGGTGTCATATAGAAAAAATGGCAACAGAATCAACATTAAATACTTAGAATTAGGAAAAGAGAGCTGAAATTCCTTGGACACATAATGAAGAAGTTTTCTTGGAAAACTTAATCCTCATGGAATATATTGAGGGCAAGAGGGATAGAGGAAGGTAGCGAGCCACTTACCTGGCAAGTTTGTGTGAACGGATAGCGGAATAGGTGAGGGGCTTACAAAAGGAGAAAAACTGCTAAGAACCATGAGGGATAGGAAGTTGTGGAGAGCCTTGATCACCTATGTCCTGAAGGGATGTAGTACATAGAAGAAGAGGTCATTACTTAGGATGCAAATCATGATAATTTCTCATTCCAGAAATTCAGAGAGAAAAAAAACATCTTAACTTCATACAGCAGATTTGTATGACTTGATTAAAAGAATTTATTTTTGCTTACATGTGTATTTTTTTTTCTAAGCTGTAAATATTGCAAATAAAAAAAGCGAGTAATCAATTTTATTAAACTTTCAACCACTTAATAATGCTTATAAACATGATTTGCGATATCAACATTTACTTGGGTCGATAATTCAAATCACAAAGTTACTGAAGAAAATAGTTTTCTTTTAGCTATTTTTTTTTCTTTTACAAAGTTGCAACCATGACAGACAGTTTAAAGAGAAAAAATATAGGAGTGCCCATATATAAAAGACAGTCTGATATCACTTGACCTCTTAAAGCCTTTGATGCTAGAAGACAAAGAAATGCTGATTTACACTAAAAAAAAATATCAAGTGAAATGGTCTCTAAAGCCTCAGGATATTTGCTAATCTCTCTACACAGAAAGGGTTTCCAATACTTTACAGAACTCACAAAACATTTAAAATGCTCAATCTTAAAGAACACAAGATTCCAAGAAAGAGGAAATTGTATTTTGCAATTATTGAAAAAAAAACAAAAAAACAAAAACAAAAAACAAAACAAAACAAAAACTCATTTTTTGTTGGTTTCTTAACATCTACAGAAGAATTTGAATTTAAATCACTTTAACCCCTTGTGTTTTTTTTGATGAGAAGCCATACTTATTACTTGGTAGTGAAAGTCGGTGAAGAGGGAATATTTGTTAAGCAAGTGCCCTTTTGTCAACTCTTACAAAGCTTCCAGGCAAAGCAAACAGCATGTGATAGGGAAATACTTCTAAGCAAAAAGGTTTTGCTGGAGGGAATATAAGTTACTCTAACCCATGTGCAATTTGTTTAGAAAACCTATTTTGGCCACTGTACCAGCAGATAACCAGAGGCTTATTTATGCATATTGACAAAAGGACAGGATTTTCTTGCATTGACCCAAAAAACAAAACATTTAAACAGTGATGTCAAGAAATAAAATTAGTGATAAGCAATTATGTTGTTTTCATTGAACCAGATTCTGATGAGTAACTCTAAATGGGTTGCAAGTGCCTTGCCAATTTGGCAAAATAAGTTTTCCACTGGCATTTAGGGACAGGCAATGATTCATAGGAATCAATATTAAGAAGTGCTTTTCTGTTTTAGATTAAATAGTAGAGATGTTGCAAGAGGAATATGAATATGCTGACAATATTTCAAGAAGCAATGAATGGCTTTGAACATTTGTTTAGAGAGCTTTGGAAAGATTGAAAGGTGGAAATAGAGGAAAGAGGAGGAGAAATTTGGGGGAAGTAAGAGGGGAAAAGAAAGCGAGAGGGGAAAGAAAAATTTAAACAATAGAAAATCCATAAAAAGAGAGAGAGAGAGAGTGATAGAAAGAGAAAGAGAGATCGAGAGAAAGAGAGAAAAAGAGAACAGAAAAATAAAGGAGATAAGATAATCTAAAGAAAGAGAAAATGGGAAGGCTTCTCATAAAGTTAGTCATGTGAATCAGGCAGAAAGACCAAGAATTGGTTTACAAATGATGTGAGTTGAATGAAAAATGTACTGAATTCTGAGAAAAGTGCAAATTGAATAACTATTTTATAAAAGGACATATAAAAGATAATTTTCTCATTCAATGGCTCTGACAGGTTAACTCCAAGAGAAAGAAAAAATAACAGTGTGCAGTGGACAGTTGGCTGTGCCATTGTGTTTAATTGCATGCTTGTAAAATCTGAACTGATTGACTACTATTGTCAAGTCTAATATCAATGAATTATAAATTCAACCTTTTTAACATTAAAGAAGATCAATTGAAAGAAATAATAAAAATGTTTCATTTTTTTTTTTTTTGAAACAAAAGTGAAGATTTTTTCCTCATCTTCACTGCTTATCAAGCAACCCCAGTAGAAATGTGTACACATTTTCATATAGCAAAGTGCCATTTCTACCACATTTTCAATTCCAGTTGATTGATTTGTTTAAAAATAAACATGTTTTGGTGACACATTCATTTTCATACAAGCATCAGAATGAAACAAGTATTTTCACCTTTAGTTCTTCTGAAGTAGATTTGTATAGTTGAATGATAGGAATTTCCGTCATGACAGATCTAGTGATGCAGTTAATGACAAAGCCAAGCTTAATCATGAATCCAAGTTTTGGAAGAGAAAAACTGACAAAGTGAGAGGGTTGTCCAAGAGTTGCTTGGAATAAGTTTAGGAATCTAGGGCCAACTTTGAAGAATAAAATAATCCCAAAGAAATTTGCTCAATTGACAAAGAGAAACAAAGAAAAGGTTGATGACAAATTGGATATTTCTGTTTCTTCAACTTATGGTACCTGTGTAGCAAATATTGCTCAAAGGTTCATGCTACATCAAACTTAATTACAATGAATATAATGTCAAAAACATGAATCTTTTGAGCTAATAACAAAGTCCCATTAAAGAACTTTTCTTATACGAATGATTATACTGAAAATTCCATGGACAGAGTGAGTAAGAATCAAGGAAGTTTTAAAGAAATGACAACAGAAAGAACACTTATACTCAAAAATCAGGAAGAGACAGTAAAATTCCTTGGCCACATAAGGAAGGAGGGCTTAAAGAATTTAACTCACTGGGGCATACAGAAAGCAAAAGAGATAGAGGATGTGTAGTGAGCCATTTACCTGAAGCTTGTGTGAATGGATGGTAGAACAACGAGTGTGGGGTGGGGGCCTTAAAAAAAGGGGGAAACTACTAAGAGCCACTTGAAAATTGTGAAGAGCCATGATTACCGATGTCCTGAAGGGATGCAGCACATTGAAGAAATCACTTTCATCTTGGGGAATTTAAGGGTTCTCAATTTTTTTTTTTAAATTTTCCATTGGAAATGTTTATTGCACTTTTAGAAAATAACTTTCTAGGTAGAATGATTTTACTGAATTCAAACATAAAAACTGAAAACATTTTTATAAACATTGAGAAGCAAGAGGGAGACAAAAAACACTAAGTTTGATTACTGTTTTTTTTAATTTAGTCTCCTAAAATCAACAGCTGAGAGTCAGCCACTATATGATACAAATGTCAACAGGTCTCATGTCCTTTTTGATTCAGATGAAAATTTGTCGTTTGAATATAGAATTTGCTATAAAATCATTCTGTAAAACTTTAAAAATATTAACAATATTTTGTATACATTTGCAATATTTCCTTACAAACATTCAGCTGGTTTATTAGGGACACTGAGTTGCCCCTCTGCATACATGGGCAATTTTTTTGTCAAACATTGGGTCTTAGCACCAAGACAATGAACTACATAAATGATAATAGTTGAAAGAAAGTTAGTTGCATTTATACCTTTTCCAAGAGTATTAAAATGCAACACTGACATAAACCATCACAATTAGTATTCTAGGTCATTTTGCTAATTTGGTATCCAGAGCTGATAATCATTATATGTCCTCAGATTTCTGAAATCATCTACAAATGGAAGTAGCAGAGAACCTTTTCCAATGGTCTGCAACATTAAAGAAGGTTCTCATGTAAATCTCTGGTTTCAAGAACATACCTTGATCAAAATTTCAGTCAAGAAACTGAAGTTGGTTATTTATATCCATCAGTTTGCATCAATTTACATTTCTGTTTAGATTAACTTATTTTATGTTTTTTTCCCCCCCAAATAATCTATATCAGAGTAAATTTCTGAGTTCTCTGCACTGTCCATAAAATTGACAACCAAATACCCTGAAATGTCTGTATTGGAGCTTTCAGCACAAATGCCAAGCAGTACAGCATACCATTTCCAAATTTCTGGCAGAGTGAATTGCATCATGGTCCACTTTTTCTTACAGATGGTGCCCAACTGACCCTACTATAGTGTGCAATGGACAAAATCAAAAACAAACAATGTATATGTATGAAATTAATAATATAAAATAGTGATAATTTCCCTATTGCACCCTGCACACAAACATTATGTATGGTTTTAAAAACAATTTTTAACTGCATCTAATGTCCAAACTTAAGTTTAATAAAAACAATTACAATATTTTTTATTTTATTTTTTAAACTAGATGATGATTAAATTACTTCTGGGGAAAATATTTGTCCAAATTGACACTGTGGATGTTGACTTGTTTTTTTTCTCATTATACAATTTCCTCAAGGTAGAAAATACTTTGAACAAATTTCTGCAGACTTAGGATTAACATTTAGATAAAAATATAATACTGGTAGCTTCAACAAGCTTATATATCATATCTCTAGTTCTCCTTTCAGCTGTTACATCCTCTTCATTTCCAGCTTCTTCAAATGCATGTTGAACATTGAGTTGAAGCTCACTCCCACTTCCTTCTTTTACAAGTAAATCAAGCAATTTGTACGTATTTCCTGTATCCACATGCAAACCTATGTAACTTCTAATAGCACTTATCTATTCAACTATTATACAGAAGATTTTGTGGTAAGTGAAATCCTCAAGTTTGTCAAGATCTTGTGCTAACTGAGTAATTACATGTGTAAAATAGGAAATGGTAGCAGCTTCCACAGATCATAGTGACTCAATTTTATGCTGATTCAAGTAGTGTAAAACTGGATGTGTTTGTCAATATATAGATGCAGAAATGTGGTATTTATCAATTTCCCTAAATTTCTAAGTTTAATTGAATTCTAACAAAATTATTTCTATCTGCCAAGCATCTCTTTTCTGTCACTGCAGCAATTTATCAAAACAGGTGTGATAAAATCAGAAATATGTGAAAATCTTATCGACTAAATTGAATTCCGACACAAAAATACTTTCAATTTTATATCACAAATAGACATTCACATGCAATAATATGAGTTTCTGTATCAACAGGACATGTAAAGTCTGTATATCTAGTAAATATTTTTGTCTAAAACAAATTAAACAGAAAGAGGCTTGTCGTATACGATTCATGCCAGAAAATACCAGAGGTTTTGAGCTGAATCTGATGTCCAGCAGGAATCTCAATCTAGGAATAGTTGGTCTGTGTTTATCCCCTATATGTTCACCCTAAAAGATAAAAAGGTAACTTTTGTACTTAGTGTCAAACATCCTAGAGAATCAAAAGACCTAGAAGCACAGCGGTTGGCCTAGAAGTTAACCTCAAGGCTACCAAGTGGCAGAATTAGGTTTTGAAGGATGTCAGTGTGTGTACCAACATCATCAAGAAAGTGAAGCCAGCTACAAATAGATAACAGGAAGTTAAATAAACACCCTATAAGAAGAGAAAGAGAATCCCTTAAATGTTTGCAAGAAGATTAGATGCTTGAAGAAAGATCTGAAATCACATATCTTTGATTCAACTGATGTTAGTTTAATGGAGTCCAGAAGTAAATAAACAATTATTTTACATATGGAAAATTTATTCTCATATTCTTATCAGAAGTTAGTAACATCACATTATGTGTTGCACATATTCATCACACAATCCGATGTTAATTTGATGGAGTCCTGAAATGAATAAACAATTATTTTATGCTTAAAATATTTCGTCCTGTATTCTTAGCAGACGTTGTCATTACGGACCTGTTAATTTTGAATCAAGAGTGTTGAATGTAATTTTGTGAAAGTCTTTTATTGGAAAACAATGAAACTGATAAAGAAATGGAATAAAGAGATTGAAATGAATTCAGAATTGGCAAAAAGAAAAAGGAGTAGATTAAGATGAAAGGATAAAGATAGAAAAGAAGAGTGGGAGGTGAGAGATGAAGTGAATAGGAATAGAAAGAGAAGAAAAAGGGACAAAGATATTAAGAAAAGGAGAAAGATTCAGAGAGAACAAGAACCTGATGATTAAGAAATGTTGCTGGATATTATTTAAGACTTTCCATGTTGATTTATGAGGAAACCATAATAGCATAACCTCCAATTACAACTTTTGCCATCTGCAAGTGCCTTGGTGCCATTCCAAATAGGCCTTCCTTCTTGTCCGTCTCAATTGGACCCTGTTTGGAACCTTCCCAATCAAGCATGATGGAAACATTTAATGGGAACATCATAGCACATAAGACATTCTGGCATTTCAAGTCAAAACAAATGATCATTTCCAAATGTGAACAGCCAATGATAATTAGAATAATCTTTCAGTATCAAATGTCATACTGCCATTTATATGTCTTTGATGAATTTATCACCTTCTTAACCAACTGCTTCAGTGGTAACTGTATTGTCGTTTGACCTTCAAATATCTAGAATGACAACTTCAGTGTCAAGTGAAAAACCTTTTCACTTCTATATTATTTACTTATACATAAACTCAAAGTAAATGAAATAGTTAGGGAGGGATAGCATGCTTATCATGACAAGTAGGAACTATTAACTAAATTATATCAATCGTCACTTGGTTGTCATTCCAAGGTTTCAGTCTCTAACTATTGCAAACTGATCCCTAAGATTGATGTGCTTTAATAATTCCGCCCCTCACTGGGTCTTATTTACTTCATGTTAAACATTTAATTGCTAAGATATTCAGAGAATATTAGGAATTCAACATAGTCTTCTATGCAATGACTGATAAAAAAAATATCAAAAATCTTGATTCTTTTCACACAATCTGTAAAATATAGACAAAAAAATAACATTTGAATGATCAGATTTTTTTTTTAACTGAAGGTCATTAAATATGTTAACCAAAAAAAGAAAAAAATAAGAAAAGATAATGAGTAACCAATAATTGCACACTTATCATAATAATGCTTTTGTGGCTTTATTAAATTGTGTGAGGAATGAAGACTTTCATGTGAATAGAATCAATTATCAAAGTTATTCTAACAAGTATTTTTGTAATAAACTGTAAAAAGAGAGGTGGCATACTATACTTGATGAGTATTAAAGTAAATAATAACAAAAATAATGTACATTGTTTACATTATTTGGACTATTGTTCTCATCTTTGTCGCCATATTTATTACGTTTCGGCTGTTGTATGCTCCAGCCTTCATCAGGTGGTTGGAATGTCAAACTGAACCCTTTATTTTGCTCAGTGGGGTAGATTAGTTCCACGTGCCATGTTTAATGGATGTCAGTTATCAGTTATCTCCTGTTAATTTTCTCTCTGAAAGTTCTCCAACCGGGTATTGAACTCACACTCTTTGGGTCCTGTCACTGGATCTAACTAATGCCTTTATCCACTGTGCCATGTGTCCTTGAGGACATTGTATGAATTTCTGGGTATTATAAACCTAATGTCTTCAGCAACCAATTTTTAACAATGATCATATTGCAATTTTGCTGTTATCTACATGTTTTTACCAGAGCTCATATTGCAACTTTGTTGTTATTATCACTTTTCTCTGGCACTCCTTATTACTGGTTCCCATATTGTATTTATTTATATGCTTGGTCGGCTCAGGAGATTTTTGTGGCCTAACATATGTGCTGATTCTTTAAGTTTACGAATTTTCCAATTGTGTTCCTTGTCTATGATCTCAACATGATCCCACAGAGGGCGGTGATCTCCCTTCTCTCTCCATATGTGGTCAGCCACACCTGATTTTTCCACTTCCCCTCGTGTTACAGCTTTCTGGTGTTCTTGAAGCCTTACCTTGAGGGAGTGGCCTGTTTCTCCTTTATATTTCAGTCTTTAGTCATGTTCTCCTTGGAAAATTGAGCTCTGGTAAAAACATGCAATGATAACAGCAAAATTGCAATATGAGCACTGGTAAAAATGGTTGCTGAAGACATTAGGTTTATAATACCCAGAAATTCATACACAGGACCCAAAGAGTGTGAGTTCAATACCCGGTTAAGGCAGTAGAGAACTTTCAGAGGGAAAATTAACAGGAGATAACTGACATCCATTAAACTTGGCACATGGAACTAGAACAGTCTACCCCTGAAGAGCATACAACGGCCGAAACATTGTAATAAATATGGCGACAAAGATGAGGACAATAGTTCGAATAATGTACATAATACTTCATCTCAGAAATATAGACGGACAAAAATAATTTGTATGTATGGGGAATTGAATTTCAACTTGCTAGTTTATTACTAAATGTTGGTGTACAGAAATTTATGAAATGATATTCATATTTTTTTTTTTTTTTTTTTTCATCATTAGACATCAAGGATTCTTCTTAAAAACTCTTGGGTGGAAAATAGATAGAAATACTGAATGGGTAAAGATGTTAGTCAAGATAAAATCATTTTGGAAAGAGATAAAATAGGGCAAAACTGAATACAGATATTTACAATTCACTTCAACTGATGTATATTTAAAAATCTATTTCTATGTCAATTTCATGCAACCTCAAAATCAATCATCAGATGAAGTTCAAGGGAAATAAATGGCTGGCTTTATTCGAAATGGGTTAATCATGTTAATAATAATAATGACCGTTACTTTTGCAGTTAATAAGTACATAAAAACACCTTTTTGAATACAAGAAGAAAAAAAAATCCAGTAAGATTCAAGATTTAGAACAGATGAAAATTCAGGGTCTTACCAGTTTCATTTATTAAGCAAATATTGCTAAATGTATTTTATTTGAAAGATACGTTACAGAATTATATAATCAAAATTACTTGTTGATCATTAAAAGGAAGTTCTTTGCAATTTAATTTCCTTGAATCCCACTGGATTTTTTTTTGTTTTTTATATATTCATTAACTGTAAAAGTAGCTTACAATTGTTAACATGATTAACCCATTTTGAATAAAAATCGAAATAGCGTTTACTTTATGTACTCAAGTATCATGTGACATTTGAAGATGTAATTTTGAAGCTAATTTGACTACAGTAAATGGATATATAGTTTGTTCAATGGTCACCAAGGACAGCAGTACATATGCTAATTTTATATCTCATGTATGATGCAACCTCCTTAAAATTAGCTTCAACATTATGTCTTTGAAATTTCCATGTTATGTGAATATATATGGTATACGAGTTCAATTTGAGGTATGGAGTGGGCTTAAGTCTCAATAGGTGTTCAAGGCAAAGGGGAACTCGTATATACAATCCATTCCTAAAGATGCTGGAAAAATGGTCAGTGCCAGTAAATACCTGGCTCTTCCTGCTATGCTCTCCATTTACAAGAGACAAATTAAGCCAAAAATGGTGTACTGCTGTCATATCTGGGCTGGAGCTATCCAATCTTCCCTTTCTAGTCTTGGTAGAGTCCAGATGTGTCTAACATAGACTTGTGGGCAATAATTTATTTTCCACTGTACAATTTTTTACCCACAGATGAAACCCTGAAAAGGCTCATTAGTCTATTATTATTTCCATGGAAAATTAATTTCCTCAACTCTTCCGTATACAACTAAGACCTGCTACATCAAATACAGGGAGGCAAACCACGTGCATTCATTAGTGAGAAGGAAGTAAGTTATACTCAAATAGCTTCCTCCCATGAATGGCTACTTTGCAGAACTGGCTCCCAAGAAGAGGCTTTCCCAACCATGACAATCTTAACCAGTTGAAGACTAGGGTTAACGGTTATCTTTCCCACATACCTGCATAAACTGTACCTTTTACTGGTACCACTTACACAACTCTTTCAGTAGCCCTCTACATTGAGTGACTCTTTGGCCTTGTATAGAATGAACATTAGTTAAAAAAAATATCTACTCAAAATCTTAGCAACATCATTAATATGTGCAGCAGAATATGAGTAACTTCAAAAAGAGTAATAATACTGATTTCAGATTGATAACTTTAAAAATTACATGGTTGGATTTGATTTGTTTAATGGCATATCAACTCCTTATGGTTCATTTGATGTTAAAATTTAATTTTCTTGGGAGCTTTGAAGTAATAAAAATATGATATGTTATTCTACTTTCACAAGTGAATACATGGTAGATGATGCTCAGCCTTTGTGCATATACATGTTTGCGGTGACATAATTACTAGCAAAGATATATGTGTTTTATGTAGGTTTGAAGTTATATTTTGGAATAGTTTGATTTCTTAAGAAATTGCAGGACATTATATGGCTTAATGTCATGAAAGAGTTCTTTCATGTTGATGGTTTGATTTTATTTAGAGGCATATGAACATGTATAGGTTATTTAATGCTGAAATCTAAATATTTTGAATAAAACTGCATGCCTTCGACTGCTGATAAAATGTATTGTTGGTCATTTTACTATAAATAGGGATTGTTGGTAATTTTTTTTTTATATATATAAAAATGTATTGCTTGTATTTTTATACTTTCATATTGTTTTGTTTTTCTTTGAGGAGGGTTCATTATTTGCCTATAGTTGGGACTCTAACAGGTGTTAACAATGCAGTTGTGGGTGGACCTAGGAACAACAACAATTAAGAGGTTGTTTCACACTTCTCAAAGCCTCCAATCACTCAATCAGAGCCCTTGTTGCCAGATGTAGTTTATCATCATACCCAGGATTTAAAAAATTATATAGAAATATAGGTAAACACAGATGAAATTGTACATGATCAACATTATAAAGCCAAAATATTATTTCCCTCCCCAACAAAGAATCAACAATCAATATGATTGATATATTTCAAGCAGCCACTTACATAATCAATAGAAATGAATGCAAGATCAATATCATAATAATGAACGTTCAACATCAATAACTTCAGAATATTGTGATAGACAAAAATCAAGCTGAACTGATCAGTTATGTTGATTAAATGATTGGCATTGAATAAAAACAAAATACTGGAGAAAAAGTTTATCAGATAATGATTTCAGAAAATTTTCATTGTGAGATTCCATTGGTCGTAAAACTTTAATTTTTTTGTCTAAACCAGTGGTTCCCATGCTTTTTTTTTTTTTTTTTTCTCTGGTCCACATTTTCAGAATGAAAAAATTTGGTGTGGCACAAACATATTATGTCATAAAAAGTACATTTAAAACTAAAAATAACAGAGAGAGAGGGCTAATGAGTGATAACTGTGGTTTTGAAATCAAAACATTATCACTGATAATTCTCTCCTCCAATTTGTGGAGCCTAGTTACTATATTCTTAATACTTGATATAATGCAAAAATTGGTCAATGATTATTTCTAACTATTTATCTTGGGACTCATGCCTGCAATTATGAGTAATCCATAATATCTTAAATTTCAAAATATTTATTTTTGCCATATGAATTTTTTAAAACTGTTTCTAAATCTTTGAATGTCTTTCAATCATTCCACCTCACCTGCTATCCTCTTCCACTGCATATATGAGTTACGCCACACCATTTAGGAACAAATGATCTAAACCTTTAATATTTGAGAGCTGCATAATAAATGGTCACCCTCCTATTTGTCTTGTGCTTAACTAGCAGCAGACAAATCAGAGGACCAATTTTAGAGTTACCATTTTATAGAAGATGGAACTAAATTATACAAGGTACTACATAGACACTGATTACAACTGATGCCAAGTTTGGCAATAAAATAGAGAGAAAAGGCAAAAATCATCAAAATTGTGCTTTTATTAAGCATATCAGACATTGTCTGCAGTCTAGAAGAAGGACACAGCCTAACTTGGGTTTTCATGTAAATCCAATTAACATTACAGCAAAGAAATCTAATAATTCTGTATATATAAATACTTTGCTTTTACAGCTTTTCACTTCAACAAATTGGTGAAACTTATTTATTGTCGGCTACTTAATATTCTTGAAATGTTTTGTTAATTGTCACATAGCTTTCATTTCTTCTCCAAACCGAGGCTAAAAGTAGTTGCTATAATAACCATTTTGGAATGGAGTGAATAAACATTTACAAAGCAAAAGCAATACACATATTTAAGGACATATAGTTATTAGCCAAATTTTGATATGAAATTTTCACTGTACAGGGTGTCCCTAAAGTCTGGACACATAGGAAATCTCATTAACTAAATCTTTTTTTACCTCCACAGATTAAACATGGTTTTGTTGAAAGAAAGAAAGAAAGAAAGAATTGACTTTTTTTTCTGCAGTTTGTTTAAAGGTGGTGTACTCAATGAAAATCACAGATGCAACATATTTAATTGAATGCATAAACAGTAAGTGTGCTGAAATTGAGTGGTGTTATATGTGGAGTTATTGCATCGAGTTCACATGAATATTGTAAAGTGCATCATCCTTTGCATTGCAAATGATGAAAATCATATTGAAGATGTTATATGCTATTATTCCAATTTAATAAATTGTTGAAAATTTAATTTATTGAAAATATGCATTTTTGCTCATGTGTCCAGATTTTAGGAAGATCCTGTATAATATTCAAGTTCAATAACCACCATAGAATTAAATGTATTAATAATGAAAAGAGGTTATGCTTTAAAAAAAAAAGAAAAAAAAAAAGTTTCATGTTAAATAAATGCTTGGTCCACAAGCATTTATTTAACATGAAACTTCTTTTTTTTTTAAAGAGTAGTATGGATCAAAAGATTCATAATTTATTAAAAATCAACCACTGAATTATACTTTAAATTACAAAATGTCATAATGACTTGGGCTAAGTTAACAGGAATAAAATTCTATAAGCAAACATATAAAATATTTTTAAAACATTTCTGCAAAAATATTTTTAAAAAATATATAGACTGCTGTATTTTGTATTTATCTTAATACAGCTAATCTGATTGCTATACATAGTAGGCAAAACTAATTGTATGATTTCTCAAATAAATTCACTTGATTTCAAAAGAACTCTATTCTCAAAAAAAGTAGAATTATTTATTAAAATGTATAATAAATAATAGTAAAAGAAAAGGGGCAAATAACTCTTCCTATAGCTTTTGGATGATATTAACCATTTATGTGCAAAAAAAAATAAAAAATAAAAAAAAATAAATAAATAAAAAACAGCATTTTTCATTACATCAAGAATTTAGCACTAGCTTCATGTTTGCTGCAGTTCTAGGATCAAAAAGTAAGTGTTGTTAAATTTCAGCTAAATCAAACTTCTAGTTTTTTTTTTTTTTTCTGATTCAGCCATATGTCACAGGTTTCTCTATTTAAAGGATTCCTTATTTACTATGACAAAGTGTTTGTCTGAATGACATAAGGCCATATCCTAATGATGATAAAAGAAAAAAAAAACCTTAATTTTACACAATAAATATTTGTCTCTTAATACTCTTATTGTCAATGCACTTTACCCAATGCCTCTGCAATAATCACATAAACATTATACAGTGAACATTTCAGTTCAAAATTGAACTAATAATAATGCAAAAGACTACAGACTTTTTGATTGAGCATCAAAGACTAGTTTTTATCAGGAATTAAATTTCTGACAGCATGAAATCTATTGTGGCATTTACAACTAATTCTCTCATGCAAATAACCTGTAAATAGCTGCTTGAATGAATTCTTGGCAGAATTAAGACTTTTCCTTGGGTGACAGTGTTTTCATGCAGGAAAGGGACAATGCTTCCACCTTATTCTGTCTTTTTCTCAATATGTGCTATAATTATGGCATAAATGTTAAAGACTTTATGGAGAGGAAATGCGGCAACATGTAAATATTCAACTTGATCAAAAGATATTGGACAGCAACAAGAGGTTATTGACATCATTTATCAACTTTGTTATTCTATAAGCAAAGAGGTTTCTTTTCACAACGATCTGTACTGTTAGGCTTTAATATTATGAGCAGAAAGCCAATATTATCATTCAATATTAAGTCAATAATAAATGCAGTAAAATATTACTGACACTTTAGATAATTCAGGTTGAATGATTCCTTTGTAATCTGTAGCCACATATCGTTGAAACACTGCTTCTTGCTTGATAACCAAGGGTAAGCAAAATTGACTTGGGTCAGTACTTAGATGGGTGACTGCATGAGAATACAAGGTTATGCAATGGATAGCAGCTCTGGATGAGAAATCAGAAAGCCAAGTTTGAATTCCAGTTAAGTTAGATACAATCACTTACATGCAAATACATTCGTGAACAGTATAAATCCAGCCTTTCTACCCATAGCTATGGGTTAAATAGTAAGACATTTATCTAGAACAAGCATTGTTACAGGTACAAGTTCTTTCCAAATCTTCTAAAATGCCGAGAGCCAGAATGGAAGAGGAAGATCACCCAACTGCATGACAATACCAAATGAATTTTGGAGAGATTTGTCATGTGAATGCAAATTCTGCATTAGGTGGAGACAGTTTATTTATATATATATATATATATATATATATGACATTAAACAATATTTTTAGTGGATCTAACATTTTTGTCTGAAAATATTTACTACTTTTATTATTGTTCCCCACTCAATAAGTGTAGATAGGTTCACAGGAGTAGAGGATTATTCAGTTTTGAATTGGGTTTCCAGTTCCTTCTAAAGTCTTTTACTTCTCTTTCCCTTCCAGTAGCCCCTTCCATATTAGTTGCATTATCGCCTTGCTCGGGGTGAATTGATGAAAAAAAATATCCATATATGAGTAGACACTATTTTAAACACTATTTTATTTCCTCCACTGGCCTAAACATTTGAGAAATCTTATTAAAGAAAAATGTACCCTCCCACAGGATTGGAACCTGTGTCACCCTTTGCAGGAGAAATAGACAAAATAAAATACTATTTAAAAGAAAATGGAGTGTCTATTTAAATATGGTTTTCTACCAAAAATAATGTTTAAATTAAAAATGTTGGATAAATAAATAAAAATCCATTAATCCCTTATTAATCCTTGGTTCTGCCATGTCTAACCTTCATGGCTACAACCTGCCATGCCACTTACATGGTCACAAATCACCCACATTCCTCCTGTATTCCATCGGCGAGAAGTAAATTCCACTCTTCCCACAAACCACTACCCTGTGGAACCAACTACAGCCTTAACCATTTCAAGTCTAGAGTTAATCATTATCTTCCCCTCCTATCCATATAAACTACCCCTTAATGTAACCATCTACCTTGAGTGGCCCCTGGGCCTTGTACAAGGTGAACCTTACTGTAAAAATAAAAAATAAAAAAAAATATGAGGCATAATTTTTGTAAAAATTTTTTTTTTTAACCCTTTCACTGCTGCTTTTTACTGGCTTGCTTTTATCCAGTGCCAAATTGTACAGATAGAATCTTGTGAGCTACATGTAACAATGACTGATATAAAAAAAATGGCCCTTATTTTTTATATATTTTTAAAACAAGGATTTTTGAATGTCACATCTGAAAACTTGAAAGCATAAAGTAAACAAACTGTGTGGCTGTGGTGGAACGTTAAAGCAGAATAAGTGATTGAGTTTGGTCAAAAGAGTGACCGTTTACTAACTGAACAAGTGAAGCATAAGCAGATTGCATTCATTTTTCCTGTCTCTTCTTGACTAATGTTATTTGACATTTATTATTTCGATTTCATCTGCATGTGGGAACAGTTTACTCAAGTTGAGCAAGTAAAGGGTTCTATTGAACATTTTCAAAAGGGCAACTGAAACATCAGAAACCTGTGATTGGACACAGGATACAGTGGCTAAAACTTCATGTAGTCTTATTAGATTTTTAGTTATTTTTGCAAAAGGACTGTCAGCTGGTAATTCAAATGTAAAGAATAATAACCATGGAGAATCTTCCATTGTTTTAAATCATGACAAATAGCATTTTTCAAAAGACAGTCAACAATTTAGCACAAATGTTTTTAAAAGTCTTGTGACTTCTGTGTTTGTTGATGGTTAACAAGAGACATTTAGAAAGGAAATAAAACAAATCATTACTGCTTTGCTTTGAATGAAAAAATCTTTTTATATTACTCATAGAAATAATACATTTCAGAAGTTATGAGGTGGCAGAACAAGTCATTGATGACAAATGAGGCTGTTAGTGCTGTTAAATTCTTCATAGATTTCAAATACTTGTCATTTCAACAATAAAAAAAAAAATGATTTGAAAGCATACCCTTTAATACATTTGCACATAAATAGATATTTAAGTGCAGGATGTTTTTTATCAACTCATCTACAAATGCAATAATATATGTATATACATGCTTCACATGATGACACAAATTCATAGAGGTGAATGCATGGGTGTGCGTGTGTGTGTCTATGTATTTGGGCAGTAATCCCTCTTTCATACAAGTTTCAGTACGACTGACAAGGTAATTTGTAAAAACTGTTCAAATGTTCTAACCCCCACCTCTAAAAAAAAAACAAAAAAAAAAAAAAAAAAAAAAAAAACCAAAAAAAAACCCCAAAAAAACAAAAGCTCACTAATTTCAACTATGAACACAGCCCCAATGTGTTAACCATGTTTGGGAAAACAAAAAGAAAAAACATTCCATCACTCAAGATTATATATATATATATATATATATATATAGAGAGAGAGAGAGACACTGCCCCCACAAGTACTTTTGAATGTTGCAACATTCGTTTTCAAAAAACATTTTGTTTATACAGGGTGTATCAAAAATACTTTTACCAACTTTGGAGCTGAGTTTTCAACAACAAAACAAGGACACAAGTTCATATAAACATATCTGCAAATCCTTTTTCAGTTATTAAGTTTAAAGTAAGTTTATGATAGATGGTGCTGTATTGGCATGTAGACTAAGCTACATTTGTCATTTGTATACATTTGTGGCTAGTCTGTCTTCAACACAATATGTATAGTAGGGAGTTAACTGAGAAATTTAACAATCACAGAATATTGATATTGTGAGCAGGCAGATATGATTTTTACATATGGTCATTTGAATGGTGATGGATATGAAACTGTATGGCTGTATCAGATTGCATTTTCACACTGAAAGCAGTTGAGTCATCCAACCTTTGCTGCTATTTATTGTCATGTTGCTGAGACAGGATCTGTGGAACCATAAATTATAGATCGAGGAAGACAGAGATTTGCTCATAGGCCTGACAATGAAGAACATATTCTACAGGCTGTCAGAGATGATCCAGGTATCAGCAAACATCAAGTGGCTCTAGCATGTTGTACTGCATGGTTGGTACTTCAAGAATTATTCCTGTATCTGTATCATTTGCAATGTGTGCAGTGTCTTGCCCTCTCATCACTCACCATGGAGGAACTTTTACCGATGGTTTATTGCACAAAATGCTGACCTGTTGTTTCTCTCTGAAGTCTTGTTTATGGAGAGGCAACATTTGGAAGAGATGGAATAACAAATTTACACAACCAACGTTTGCGGGTGGTTTGCAATCCCTCTGGTACAATACAGGTTAGACACCAGAATCATGGGCTGGAATTGTAGGTGACTACCTCATAGGTTTATATATTCTCTCAGCATGCCTTAGAGGAGCTGTATATAGGGACTTTATTTTGAACCCACTTCTAGACCTCCTAAAAGTTGTGCTGCTGCTAACCGAAGATTATGGTTCATGCATAATGTGGCTCCAGTATATTTTAGTCACATTGTTTGCGATGCAGTGGCTTATATCTACCATGAAAGATGGATAAGTAGCAGAGGGACTGGTGCATGTTCCCTAGGCCTCAGTTCTTTCTTTTATCTAATGGGGACATCAAAAACAATTGATTTCTACAGTAAACATTAATAATGCTTCATCAATGTGCCATGGGGTCTGCAAAACCATTCAACACCATGTGGGAGTATTTTAAAAGGTTCCACCAGTCAATAATCTGATGTGTGTATGAGTGTGGAGAAGCAAAAGAAGGACATTTTGAACATTTGATAAGAGTTGCTGTGTTGAGGTATAATGATGGCCTTTTGGACATATGTTTATATGGACATTTTACCTTGTTTTCATGTCATCATCCCAACCACAAAGTTTGCAAAGTATTTTTGGATTGTACATTTAACAGTGTCTACCATAAACAAACTTAATAACTCAAAAATGAAGGATTTGCAGACATATGTTAATATGGACTTTTGTCTTTTTGGTGTGAGGAAACCACCTTCTATAACAGTTTCTGGTTAATTCCAGCATTCTCATGGAAGCAATTTTTGGTCACTCAAGAGTATGTCTTTTAAATGGTCAAACTAATTTTTGTGTGTACTTTTCTCTCTTTAAGTACAGGGTTATTCAAAAAGAATGAATAGATTTCATTATGTCATATTTTAATAAGGAAAAACAGTAGAAAACTCCAGCCAAATCACAAGTATTCTACTTAACAATCAACTTTTATTTTGTGTCTTACAAGTGTTCAATGTGGTCACCACCTCCAGCACGGGCAACATCAATGCAATAAGAGAATTCTTCCCCTGACACGTATCAGCATATCACATTCACCGAGTTGATCACTGTTGTCATTTGATGTTTAAGGTCTTCAAATGGTTAGTGGGTTGTGGTGGAACATAAATGTGATCTTTTACATATCACCACAAAAAACACACATGGCAAGGTCTGGGAATTTTGCAGGTCAAGCACAAAGAGTAAGGTTTTGGTAAGTACCTGAATGAGGTGTGGTCTGTAAGGTTTCAAATGCCAGATTGTGGGTCAAGAGATCGCAGACTCACAGCTCGATGTGTGAACTTCCGTGGACTCCCCTCAAATGCAACACAGATTCTCGCCACTTGTTCCTTTGAAACTCATGGTCATCCTGCACTTTTTTCTTTACTCAGACACCCATTCTACTGAAGCAGTTTGAACCACCATCGAATGTTCTTAGATTAATATGGAATTGCCTTCAAAAAGCACACTGCACCATGACAGTCATTTTTGTTTTCGCAAACTTGAGAATGCTGAAGACATGCCATTCGTGTGGTAAACAAACAACTGAATATGGCTGGAGATACAATGCAACTATAGCGCCCCTGTGGCAGACATTTAAAACTTGGAAAACTATTTCAAATGGTCATTGACTCATTCCATAATGATGCTTGAGAACTGAACTAATGTGTCATGAAATTGGTTCATTCTTTTTGAATAACACTGTATATTTTATGTAGGACAAAATGCAAAGAAAGACTCAAAATTCTGTAAGGTGCTTGTATTACAAGACAAGCAGCAAACATTAATAAGGGGATCATATATTCAAATCTTAAAAAAAAACATAAAAATGATGGAATTGAACAGAAACAGTTATATATATATATATATATATATAATGTATGTATGTATGTAAAGAAAAAGTGAGAGAGTGATTCACACACCATGCACAATTTTTTAGGCATACTTAACTTAGAAAATTAGAAGATCAACTGTTCTGGTTAACAACCAACCAACCAACCAGTCTGAAGCAGTGGTACTTACCTAAAATGAGAAAAAAAAAAACAACAAAACTTTAATTGACAGAATAGTTTACTTTGTTAGAATATAAAAATGTTAAGATATTTATTATACATGTACAGCCATTGTCTTTCATGCTTTTTCTTTTTATCACTCCCCTTCTTCTCAGGACTGCAGTATATTAGATTTAATCTCTGATAGTATAGAAATGGCCCTCTCTCTCCATCTGTGAACATCTTTGTGCCCTGGTGATTTTAATGCCCATCATGACACATGGCTTAAAAACTCCAATGTTACTGATCATGCCATCATTTAGACTTCTAACTTTTCCATCCTTCAATCCCTATAAGCCTAAAAGATCCAAAAGAGTGACTCGTTGTGCCTTCTCAGGCTAATGTTCTTGGCTAACATGAAGTGGAATGACTACATTGAATCCATTGCTAAGTCAGCTGCTAAGAAAATTGGCTCACAGTTCTGTGAGCTAATTTTTTTCTACCATTCATCCATGCTTAGAATATTGCTGCCATATATAGCCTGATGCACCTGCTATATATTTAGAGATTCTTGATAAAATCCAAAAAAGAATCAACAATATTATTTATCCTGACTTGGTATCTCAGCTTCAGTTACTTTCACACCACTGTAAAGTTGCAGTCTCCAGTACCTTTTCTATAAATACTTCTGTGCCAACTCTTTGGATAAGCTCTTTGCTAGGGTACCTAGACTTTATGAATTTAAGTGTAGTACTAGAATAGCAATGAGGATAGATGTAACTATAAGAACTATGCTAAGAGTTTCTTTTAGTGCACTTTTCACTTGAGGAACTCCCTTCCGACTCCATGCTTTCCAGCCAACTTTAATCATCAGAAAATTTAAAAGCAATGTTAATTGTTTTCTAATGTCCTCCTGATTACTCTTTTGTTTTTGATCCTTAGTAAAGGATGTTTTCTAGTTTTCTCCACATCCAGTTACCACTTATCTCTTAGTAAATTTACTGCCTTGGGATGAAGTCAATAAAAAAAAAAAAAAAAAAAAAAAAAAAAAAGAGAGAAGAATTTCTGTGTGAATAATAGTGTTGATAATTCTTCTCCATACTGTTAATGTCTTGTTTATTTTATTGCCATATCATTTAGTCTAACAGGTTCTGAACACAGGTCTTGTATATTATTTGACGGTAACAAAAGAAAGTATGTAAGTTATGGAAAGTTCATTTTGCTAATGAAAGGTTGTCTGAGATGATGAAAATTACAGAGAAGAAGAAGAAGAAAAAAAAAAAAAAAAAACAGGCTTTCATGAGACTTGTTCAAAGTCTAGATGATGAGAAGCTTTCCTTAGTCATTCATGGCAGAAAGGCACTGGATTCATTCAAAAGAAAACACCTAAATCATTGCTTTATTCTTAGAATTAACTTCTTTCAGGAAATCAACCATTCAAAACCATTCTGGCTATATGATAAGATCGGAAAATGGGGTCACTCTTTTAAAAACATTACGGGTGCAGAGAATAATCATTGACAGTTTTTTTTAAAGTGGGGGAGGTTTCATTATATTTCAAGCTATTTAGCAAGATTATCATTAAAAAAGTAAACAAAAATTAACAAATTCAAAAAAATTAAGAAGCCTTTTTAGAATGCTACAAGAGCCTAAAGGAAAACTCTGTAATGATAATGGCAACAAACTGGTAAAAATTGAAATTAAAAAGCAATGAAATGTTTTCTTCATGCAATAAACAGGCACCAAAAGCTGTGAATTGTCAGGGAAAAGAGACAGTGTCCCCAAAAATATTGACCGTCTTTCTAAAGTGGAATATTGTTTTCTACTTACAGTTGGAATAGATACCATATGTCATAGAAATGATTGCAGGGCAACAACATATAACAAACCAAATGATGTTTATAAGTTTTGATAATTTTAACCTTAAAATCACTTCATCAGAGATGGTAGCAGAACAAATAAAATCACTTTGAAGAAGGGGCATGCATTTGTTTCTTTGCTCAATTTGAATAGAAAGTGATCCCCTAAATTATATACTTTAAATACCATCATCTAAACAAGTTATTTTTTTTTATATTTAAACAACTACAAACAAGTGTGCTTCTATTGCATTCAGACAGAATTCAGCTAATTTGATGTCCTGATGGCACAACATTTAATATGGAGATAAAAACATCGAATTTGTACTTCCTCACCAATGAAAGTTTGTGAAGGTAACATGCAATTTAATCAATGGCAAAAATTTTATACAAACAAGTTACAAGTATGAAAGATATATTCAAAAGGTATTGATGAAGGGATTACAGAAAAACATTTTGAGTGTGAAATTTATACACTAAGGAAAAATGATGCAATACTGAAACAGAAAGCCAGAAAAAAAAAAAAAAAAAGCAAATTTAATATTGGAACTAAAGCATTGCAATTTTTCTGGTGGTGGCTGGATCCTATTATCAGAGATGATTTCCAGATACACACTTAATTTTGTCAAATTCAGAGTTGGTCATGATAGATTTCCTGAAACAAAAAGTGATATCCACCAAGAAATATTTAGCTGTTATCTCATTAACAATGGACCAGTGAAATAGCAATATATTTAGGACCTGGGTCAAGATTACTAAAAATACTGTAGATGTTTGCCGTCATGACTCCTGCCTAGATTCTAAACAGCTGTTACAATCTGAGAACTAGGAAACTGGCTTTTGGCCTGTTCACTTGGACAGAGTTAAATTATTCATATGCACATTTTTTGTATAATTTGTCATGGCATCCTGCAGAATCAAAATAAGCTTGATGCGAAAAGAGAGAAAACAATTTTTATGGATGATGACAAAGGCAGGCCTCATGGAAAGCTGGTGGTAATAGACCTAGGCCTGTGGAAAGAGCTTGAAGAGTTTGAAATGGCAATATATTTATGACACAGATCAAGATTACCAAAATTGTTTGTTGTCATCATATATATTTTAAACTAGCATAATAAGGATGCAGTGTTGAAAAGATCCCTTTTGTTTTTATAGATACATTTTTTTTTTTTTTTAAATTTCTGCAATATACTGTAAAGAACAGTTGTGACTCTTTATTTTATATATACCTGCTTCAGAATTATTGCCATTATGGATATTTTTTAGTTCTGATCATAATAGTTTTCAATGTGGTTGTAATTATTTTGATATTCTTAAGATTGGATAAATTTTTTTGAAAAAAAGATGTTAAGGAGATAGTAGGTAGTATTGTATGCATGTTTTTATCTCTTAGGTTGGTGCAAAAATGTAAAAAGGTAATAATGTCGTTTTTTGACGTTACGTCAAAAAACGACATTATTACGTCATTATTTTTGCACCAACCTAATAGTTTATTGTCACTGTTGTTGTTTTTATTATTATCATCCTTATTTTTATTAAGGACTTTTTTGAACTCTAGGCAATGTCAATCATTAACTTCTGTCTTAATTGTTCTTTTATTGTTCTCTCCTCAATAATGCTCTTTTTCCTTATATTCTCTAACAATTAATAACCCCTTGCATCTTAGTGGCATTATTGCCCTCCTTGGAGTGAAATGATTAGAATAAAAAGAAACAAAAAAGGTATATTGAAACTGATCCTCTTGATGAAGTAAATTGAGGTAATGAGATTGCTGATCAGGATTCCAGATCAGAGTGTGGATCTTAAGGAAAGCTGCACCAACTGATAAGAATCATAATAAAGCAAAATGTCCTGAAGATTATAATTGTTGGGAGAAACATTTTTGATAGTCTAAACTACACTCTTGTCCTATTGTTATTAATTAATTAATGGACTGAAGACACTGATTCAAGTTATTGGCAAGAAGCCATGCAGGACGAAATAAATGCTCTAATGGACAGCAATGCCTATGAACTAATCCCTTTATGACAAAGGAAAAACAGCAGTGAGAGTGGATTTTTTTTACAATTAAACTCAATAAAAATGTTGTGGAACAGGATGTTTTGTTTTGTTACGAACCCCCAGGCTGTTGATATTTTCCCCTTACAACATTCTCTGCGCCCATCTGAGTGCTAATAAAATTAAATGTACAGTACATCTTGTAGACTAAATGGATGTTAAAATCACTTATATGAATGCTGCAATCGAGTGTGAACTCTATACAAATTAAACAGTAGGTTTTGCAATTAATAGCAAATATGGTCTGAAACAAAGCAGTCAGGATTGTATTGTATTCCTAGTTTTAATCCAATCATTTGTCAATCCATGTATCTACACTAAACCGGTTAGAAATAAAATGACAATCATTACTATTTGAGTTGATATCATCTAATTAGAGACAAAAAGGACCAAAGACTGCCTGATCATTTTTTGGACAACAGAAATTATATATATATATATATATATATATATATATATATAGAGAGAGAGAGAGAGAGAGAGAGAGAGAGAGAGGGGGAGAGAAAATAATAAGATTTGGAAAAACACCTATTGATATTTAATGTATGTTTACAGAGAATTATTTAAATTAAAATTGTTTTGCTTACATGTGGGTTTTCAGAAAAAATCATTTTATTTTAGCTGGTTTTGGTTTTTAGCTTTTCAAAAAGTTTGTAAATGTTTATTAGATTCCCACATGCTGACACTTAAGCCTTGAATAAAAGAAAAAAAAAATCAAATGGCATAACTGGTTTTATCTGTTACTTCTAGTAAGGAAAATATGATAGAATTTATTTTGAGGGACGTGTGACACTATTTAATGCTGGAAGATGTTTAACACTGAAAAATAAGGATTAATAGATAGACTGATCAGCTATAATATTTAACACCGGAAAATAGGGATTAGAAGATATAATGAAGGATAGACTGATCATCTACAATGAAGAAAATTAAAGATTTTATTTTTAAGAATAAACTAAGATTCTCAGAGGATGAGAATTGCACAGATATGAACTGGCATCCAGAAGTGGAAAATAGATTCTTCATAAACAGGCATAGAATTTAAGGAACAGCTGATCAAGGGACATGTGTTAAATACCAGAATTTTGACAAGGTGAGAAAAAGACTTGTGTAGGCAATTTTCTGAATGATAATTTTAATTCTAATGCTGACAAGCCAGAAAACCTTACATAAGCAAAATATTTTGGAGATAAAGTTTTCTAATTAATGAGGTAAATTGGATCATGTCATGAAGATCGAGAAGCTAAAACAGGAAAGATGGAGAAATTATTAACACTCCTCAAAAGATGCCAATAGACGAGAGAAGGAGTATGGCCGAATCGATATCCTTTGACCATACTTCACAAAAGAGGAGGTTTTACCAAAAATTGCAAGCATAAGTGATTTTAAACAATGGGCATTTATTAGATTTAGGGGAATCACCAAAACTCCAGATCACATCTTGCCTCATGCTGATATGGAGCAAGGTCTATATAAGCAAACACACAAAGCCGAGAAAACAAGTTTTGTCTGGAGAACCAGAGAATTCCGTTGGGTATTGTTAAGAGTCTGTATTGAAGACAGACCAGCTTGCTGAGACTGCCCACATGACTACTGCCAAGAATAAGAACTTTAACTTTGAAGAAAAACTACGCTATGACCAAGAAGTAATTTTCGCCCTTGTACCAACAAAATTAATTCAAAAAGAACCTCAAAGTTAACATCGAAAAACAGAACTCAGATAACGCTGAAAAGCAGAATTACACTAACACTAAAGCAGAACAAACTTCATATTGAAAATAGAATTTTGTTATCCAGCTCTGATAACTTGCCTAAGTGTCACACTCATTTAAGACAATAATTGTTGTAAAGTAAGCGCCAGACTCATTTGGGACAATAATTGTCGTAATTCAAAGAACCGATATCAAGGTGAACTTTGTTACTTATTAACTGTGCATCATATTTTGTTTTATTTTTATTGATGTGCACCTTCACCCTAGTGGATTGACTTGGCACCAAAGATTCTGACAGCAACTGGACCTCACCATCCTTTTGATTAAAAATTCACATGGGATAGGACAAAGGTTGGGACTGAACAAGTCACTTCGGTAACTAACTGCGGTATCATACATCCTAGATGAGCACAAGAGCTTGGGTGCTAAATATTGGGATCCAACCAAAGCCCTTAGAACCCAGAAGGTGGTATGTTATTGGTACCATGACCGAAGGCGGTGAAAGGTACCACATTATTGGTGACCATGACCAAGGATCAGCTCCCAGAAGGTTCCACACACATAACTCTGGTTTATGTAATGAATTGAGTTTTGGTTTAAATTTGCTGATATAAACGGTTTCTTTATTAATGTGTTTTTGAAGTCACATTGATAGAATGGGAAAATATTAAAGTTTGGAAGATTTTATCCTCCACATTCCTCTATATGTTGGCTAAGGGGTATTTTTCTTTTATGAAGATTCCTAATTTTTTTTTTTTTCAATGAACTGTCATCCTTTTTCCGAGTTTCTGGCATATATACATACATACATACATACATACACACACATTTCTGATGATGATGATAATTAAGTAGTATTTGGAGAAGAAAGTTAGTATTATAAGCAGGAACCAAAATTTTACCATATTATATGTAAAACTCTTCATGTTATCTCTGACAGTCTCACCAGTGGTAAAACAGATTGAATGAAGAGAAAATTTCAATAAAAATAGGCTGGAAACAAAAATCAAATAGTCAGCATTATTTATCTACACAGAATGAAATCACATATCACTGCAGATAAACAGCAAACCAAATATTTAAATAAGACTAAAAGGAAATTGCTTGAAATAAAAAAATTTCTTCCATTCACTCATTTGTTTTATTCAATTGGTATTTATTTTTTTATATTCTTTCTGCTTCAAAAGAGAAAGTTAAAGCTGTGAATTTAATTAGTTTCTATGATGTAAACTGGAATAAGTCTAAAGTTCTTCATAGTGTAACTGCTTATGGTTTGTAATGGCTACCAAATAAGTTATTGCTATTGTGGAGGCAATCTATAGAAAAATCACAATGTTGCCCTTGTGAGAAAGAATATATGGCTTTAAGAGTTGCAACACAAAAGCCATATTGAAAAATATAAATAATTCTAACTTGTTCAGCTGTCACTATATATTGTGACAATTAAGATACGTTTATCTTGTATAGTTTCAAAGATCAAAACGTCACTTTATTAAGTCTGAAGTGCTGAAAGGTGTTATAGAATGGGAATATATATTCTATCAGGTTAAAATATTCATTAACCTTGTGATTAGATTAAAACTGAACACGTGTGTCATAGCCTTTATGGAATGTGCTCAAAAGAAGTGAGTGGATGATTTTAAACATAAAGATGTGCTGGCTGTCCGCCTTTGAGGACCTTTCTCTTTCTCATTGTCGAAGAAGATCAGGAAACATAATGAAAAACAGCATGCATCCCAGGTACAACTTGTTTGAACTGTTACCCTCAGGGCGATGTTTTATTTCTAGGATGAAGTGCTTGGAGGACAGCTTTTATCCTTGGGCACTGTATAAAATGAACGTTGCCATTGCAGACTGACATTTTAAATGTATTACTTTTCTTCGTTTGGTGCTTCGCATGTTTTTGGTTTAGTTTAGTTTTGTTTGTATGTGTTGGTGCACTGGGGACTGCTGTCAAATTTCATTGTGCATTGCGCAGTAACAATGTGCAATGCATGGTGACAAGAAGAATAAATAAATGTGATTATTCAATAATGTTGCAGCATCTATGCATAAATGCTACCACAGATGCAAATTAAGTATAAAGTGCAGCACTTTGTGAATAAGGAGTTGCTGAAAAAAATTCTTGTCTTACCTACTTTTAAAAAATTTGACCATAGTTGTTTTTTTGGGAGGGATAGGGTTAGATTGAGAACTTTCTCAGCACACTTGTATTCATATGACAGCTGATAATATTTCATTATTTCATTGCCATGGCACAAAATCTCACCATTTCCATTGTTATAAAAATGAAAGGAAAATAGTGCCTTTCAGTATGAACAGAGAATCAACAATTAAGATAAATACTGAGCAATATATAATGAACCTCCTATATACTCACTCTAACAGACAGACACGGAAGTTCAGCCTTGGATACACAGAACCTTTATGCAATCAAGCAATATTTTCTTCATCAAACACATTATTTTGATGGGAAATATTTGGAGAGAAGGAAAGAAAATATTTAAGCGTCTGATATTAGCCAGAAATCTTCCTTTGTCTGCTTCAACAAATGAGAGACATTCTTAACATTTGCACGAGATGAAGTGAGGCTTTGATTTGATTGCACATGACAAACATAAAATATATAGATACTTAAGCAAGCTTTTCAATTCTCTCATAACCTAATACCCTACGACACAAGATGATTTTTGGCAGTTAGAGTCTTCTGCCAGTTTAATTTGGGCAAAGCAGTCCCAATTTGATGATGGCAAGCGACTCATTCCAGTTTTTTGTCTGTAATGGTAGATTAAGGAAATGGATTACCTGCTGAGTTGATCCAAACTGACACAGATTGGAGAAAGAGAGAGGGTTGGAAGCAGATAAAATGCTCGAATAAACAAAATGGTTACTAGGTTGTGTCATGGAAGCTACAAGAGGAATGGTTGCCATATGTTTATGCTCCAATCCTTTCATGAGATGAGTGACTGATCAACAGACCAATGAGAAACCACAATAGCAGAAAGTTTGGGGTCTGTGAGTTTGGCACCATGAAGAATTTGGGCAAATTCATGCCTACAAGTTGGAAGAGTGAAAATAGTTTGCTTCGATGCATTTCAACATTTTGTATCTCTGTAGTTATAGATAGATATCTACTAAGTTTAGCTTAGTCTGACACAAGACCACACTAGTGGGATACATGGTAATGACTGAACTCATTGCATTAGACAATTGGTCAAGACAAGTATAATAACTATCACATTACAAGAGATACCAATCAGAATCTATATATAAAAAAAAAAGAGGAGTAGATATGTTCACACTCCATATGGGCCTTCTAAAGAGGAGTATAGCTTTATACTGTATTTCCTGATTAGGATTGCGTTTCTGGTCCGTTCTAAAGTCTTTTCCTTTTCTTCCAATAGCCTTTTGTATCTTAGGAGCATTACTGCCTTGCTTGGGGTGAATTGATTAAAGAAAAAAAAAATATTGAAGCACATGCATGCCCATATCTCACAAAATAAAATAAAGTGAAAAATCACTGACTATTTTGATAAATCAAAGATACAAGACAAACAATGCATAATGATCATCTGTTTTGAAGGAGAACAAATATAACAACTAAAATTATTTGTGATATCCAAGAAGCGCACATATAAATTTGGAGAGCTTTTTGACTTTTTCTTTTTTTAATAAACAAGCATTGTATACAATTTGAACAGACATTGGGGGTTGTATTTAATTAACTATCTCACTTTCTTATATATATATATATATATATATATCTATATATCTTTATGTGTGTGTGTGTGTGTGTGTGTG
The DNA here is from genome assembly GCA_963932145.1 of Acanthosepion lycidas. Taxonomy (NCBI): domain Eukaryota; kingdom Metazoa; phylum Mollusca; class Cephalopoda; order Sepiida; family Sepiidae; genus Acanthosepion; species Acanthosepion lycidas. The sequence continues at coordinate 51,137,781 of OZ010607.1, read as the reverse complement.
TGTGAGAGTGGCATAAACACTGCATAGTGACTGAGGTGTGAAATTGAGGCACCATGAAGTATTCAATTCTGATGTCCACACTGTTTATCTCTATGAAAACTATTTCTGATACTGAGTACACTTCCCAGAAGCAAAATCCTAACCACACTCCTTGGCAGAATTAGTCCCTCATACATAAATAACTCAAGTAACCTCATAAATGAGTTAAAAAGTGCAAAAATTAAAAACAAATATATGGTCAATTTAGTCATAAAATTTCTATACACAAACATCCTTATAGAAAATGTCTAAATCAACTAAAAACACCACAAAATCAAAAATAAACTTATCTATCCCCTAACATTAAATTATAAAAATATGCCAGCTAATCACCAAACAAAGCAATTTTTTTTTTATTTTCAGTTACCACTACTATAGACTAAAGTTTGGCTTATCTATATGATCTCCTTTCAGCTCTCGGGGCATTCTTACTCGTCTATTTTTAGAGTTTCTAGAAAATGGTCCTTTCAAAAACATTATCACCAAATTCCTCCTATTTCAGATACATAGCTGACTCCATACTAATATATCCACAAAACACTATTTTAATAGATCTTGTCAACCAACTTAACAACGTTGAACCTATAATAGACTTCACCTTTGAACCTGAACATTTATGTTAGGATCTCTAATGGCTTGCCTCATTTGTTATATATATATATATATATATGGGAACTGCTCAATACAATATTTGCCTTTGAAGTTCCTCAAGGAAAGAAATATCAGCATAAAAGATTTTCCTCATCATTTCTTTTCATAATAATAATAGTAGTAACTATATATATATATATATATATATATATATATATATATATATATATATATAGAGAGAGAGAGAGAGAGAGAGAGAGAGAGATATTATGTATTATTTTAATACCTGTACTCTGGCAGTGTGAAAAAAACAAATAATACAATTTGTAAATAAATATATTTGAACAAACTGATATCAGGGAAAAAAATTCTGTAACAAAAAAGGAAAAGACTAAAAGACATTTGTGTTGGTTGAAAATAATCAGCACCACAATGACTAGTCAAAACAAAAAAAAATTAAGTAAAAACGTAAAAGTGCTCAATACACTGAGTTATATATATATATATATATATATAATAATAATAAAGAAGTTAATGGTCAGAGTTGAATTAGACCAGAAAACAAAAATATTAAAAAATTGCTCAATACACATAAAAAGAGAAAAATTTAACATGTACAGAAAATTAGGAAAATATCCGATTATGCTACCTTGATTTTAACCTTTTGGTATCTTCTAGCGATTTTGAACAATTAAAATCATAATGCTTTATTTTTTTTTTTTTTTCAAATAAAAAATTTATGAATGCTATATTAAAAAAAAAAAAAAAAAAAAAAAATTAAATACATAAATGAATGAATAAGTGCACAATGTGAGGTGTTGTAGAAGGTGAAGAGGAGGAGAAAATAAAGTGTATTTGAAATATAACGGTAGGGGATTAAATGAAATATACATATGTTTTTTGAAATCAAGGTAGTGGAATCGGTTGATTTACTAGTCATATATATATATATATATATATATATATATATATATCTCAGTAGACACAAAAATGTATAATTCAAATTGTATTTAATTCTTTTGGGGAAAGTAGGTATCTTTTAAAAACTACTGACAAGAAACAGAAATTATAAAGAATAAAAATACATCTATATGAAGAGTGTTTCAATATTCAAGTGTCAGTCAAGTGACAACAAAAATTCAATCTGTGAAAAAGACCACAAACAGCTTGTGATGTCCGATATTAAAAAAAAAAATATTTGATTTTTTTAAATTTATTAAGAGAGAAGTCAAGCTGAAGCTTTTTATAGAGAAGCTTAATGAGAAAGGCTGTCAATCCTTTAAAATCAGTACATCACACCTACAAGCAGTTGACCAGAAAAGAGATACAAACTAAATGTCAAGATGCATAAAGCACATATAGAATAATCCTGCCTACACACCTGAAGACTACTGGGATCCAATAATCTGAGTACACCTGCATATGTTGGGAGACAGATATGTTTGTTTAGATAGGAATGGGGAAAAATTGAGCAGAAACACTAAAAAAAATTAAAAAAAAACCAAAAAAAAACCAAAAAAACAAACTGTAAAAATTTATTTTCTTAAAGCAGAGAAATCCTGTGCTAATCCATGTGTTTGCATGAAACATGTCTGACTTCTTATATATGAATTATTCACTTTTTTGCAACAATGTTATCATTATATGTATTTTTCTAAATGAGATATTTCCTTCATGGCATCTCTTTAATTGTTTATCTCTCTTTTTTAATAAACAAAACTTAAATATTTCAGTTCTATCTAAAATGTGTACACAATTATATGTACAAGTTTATATCGGTTTAAATATATTATGGACAAGACAATGAATGTTGTCAAAATGCAAATGGATAATTTGTTTTGTGGAAGAGTTTACAGAGAGCAGAAAGTTAGATAAAGCATTAACAAAGGATAAATTTACTCAGAACTCTCCAACCAGATAGAATTATCAAGGCCAGTATATTTCATGTCATTGGACAAGGAGTAGGTTTGATTGTTTGCAAACAGAAAAAAGTAGAAAGTCCTAACTTCTATAAGTCATGTCATAGTAAATAAAAAGATAATCAGAACTTGGCAACCTTTCACTACAAACATCAGTTCATGATCATAACAGTCAAAGTATTTTTATAAAGACAAAGGACAAGCTGATTGATACACGATTATAATTTCTGCCTGAATTTTGAGGATGTGAAGTTAGCATTATTTACATTTTAACTAATTATCTTTGTGTCTTAGTGGCTTTACTGCCTTGAATGAGGTGATTCTGTTTAAGAAAAAAAGAGAACAAGATGAGATATCCCAAGATATAGACTCCTGTAAATTAAAAAAAAAGGGTTTAGTTCAAAATCTTCTAAATATTACCAGGATCAAGAGACACCTGAAGAAGACTAGTCAGCATAATGGCTGAAACATGTAAACAACAAAGATAGGGACATTAGTTTAAATGTAAATAATGTAAATAATGTAAACAAGTCTTGTCCAATCTGATTTTATTTAATATTTATTTTTAATATCATAAGCAAAAATATAATTCAGAGCCCACGAGAAACAGAGAATATACCAAGTTTTCTTATACCTGACTTTGTAAGATGGAGAAAAACTATTTTTAACCCATCATCCAAAAAGTGAAGCAATACTACTTGGAAATTGATAAAGAAATTGGTTTGTCTGTTGCTAGGGAACTCCAGCGAGTTAAATAAAAAAAAAAAATAAAAAAAATGAATCTATAATGAATAAATGAAGACACACGAATTAACAAATTATGACAAAAATGTTTTCAAATTTACTGTTCAGTAAGATTCTATTTTTGTCTTATCTGTTCCCACACGCCCAAATCAAATTAAACATTTGAATTGAAAAGAAAGGCAAGTTTTCTTCAAATGTCAACCTACCTTGAGTTCAGTTAATGTTGGGAATTTGCAACACAAAAAAAAAAAAAAAAAAAAAAAAAAAAATCGGTGGAATGGTCTGAACCAATAAATATGGAAAGCTTTTAAAGTTTGTTTGATTTCACAGACATTTAAAAAAAAAAAAAAAAAAAAAAAAAAAAAGTCAGTTGCTGATGTTTTGCATTTCAAAACTGAATCACAAACAAAATGTCATGAACAAATAACTTGATAACTATCTCTTCACACACACGGAGAAAATGTATGACAAAGTGGAAAAAGTTTTGTGACACGTTTCATCTTTTAGGACTTCAGACTAAATTTGTTGATGCAAGTACATATGCACACAAATGAGGGGTGCTGAGAATTTTAAATTTATTTATTTATTTTTAAATCTAGCCAATTTCATTTAGATTCTTTTTCTTTCCATCATGTTTGTTAGTAGATATCTCATATTGCGATAATAGTAGCTCTGCCAGGAATGGTGAAATGTTGTAAGAGCCAGGGCACTAATTTTCAGTAGATGACCTTGCAATCAAGGCACTCTCTTGACATTTTTGTTATAATGAATTGTTTTCTCCTTTGATCAGAGTAGCATTTTTTATGTCAAAATTGTGGTCAATATTAAAAATCTATTATTATAATCTATTGCTGGAAATTATTACTATAAAAATATATTTTTTATACTTTCATAGTGTTTTGACCCAAGTTTGAGGGTTAACTATTTGCCCATAGCTGAGACCCTAACATGTGCCACCACCCCAGGTTAGGGTGGACCTGGAAACAACAGCAATTAGAAGGTGATTCCACGCTCCTCAAAACCCTCCCAATCAGAAGCTTTGCTGCCAGATGTAGTTTATCATCATACCCAAGAGTGGTCATTTGTAGTCGATCTAAAGTGAAGGATCACATGAAGATAAATCAATAACTGAGTAAGCACAAAGAAACAGGATGGAAATGCATCTCGGATTTATTATTCAAAAGGCATAAATTATTACCGCTAATAACATTTTCTAAAATTCTACTTTTTTTGTTTTATGTTCCTATACCAGTATATAATGTTATGCCTTGAGATCACTTAATAAAATAGAGGTTTTAGGACAGTATCGTATTAAGTTCGTTTCCATTTATAGGGTCATGTAGTGGGATATGTAGAGAATGAATATTAACAGTTCTGTGCAGAGTTCCCTGAACAGCAATTCCTTGAAGATTACTATCAAGATTAATATTGCTCTAGGGTATATTGTTCCTAATTAGGATTGATGAACCTTCAGAAGCCTCGTCTCCAGTTTCATGTATAGAGTTATATTGATCAATGTTTCTAATGTTGCCATCCTCATTCTATTTTTGAAAAGTCTCTTGCAGACAAACAAAGGCAGGACACAAACTGGCTAATAACAAAACTAATTCATCGATATTTAGCTTTAACTCACAACAATTCCGCCGAATAATTTTATGGACTATGATTAAGCAGAAAAGTTATGTCTAACAAGTTATTGTTTTGAAGATGGTGGATTAACTTCAATCACTAATCTAGTTGCCTCAAATATTTTCTCGTTTCCAAGAGGTCTTTAGAATTTATCGATTCTTTAAGTTGTATATCTTTGTTTTTGAATAGATTGTTGTTCAAAGATCATTTCTGAGGAGGGTCATGTCTCTCTGGAGACTATTCCCTTGGGAATGTTCACTGATAAAATACCTGCTAAAGAGGGAGGTGGGGGAGTTGAAGACTCTTCTAGTTTCTGCTCTATCAGGAGATTTTGGGGTATCTTCAGAAGGGCTTCCTTGCCAGGAAGATGCTAAAAGGGACTTTTTGTTGTAAGTAGGTTATATACAAATTAATGGTTCTACTAGAGAGATTGACTTACATCTTGTCATAGACCTCAGTTTAATGGGTGATGTTGGCAGTTTGTTTGATTTTAATTTTGATAACTTGTCTAAGACAGTATTACACATCTGGTATTCATGACTATTTGGTGTTTGATGATGATTTCTTTTTTGTTATGCCTGAGTTGGAAGATGTAGAGGAGGTGGTTTTAACAGTCTTGCATACTTCTAGAAATTAGATGTTCCGAGTGTATTGGATTCACAACAGTGCCTTTTCCTTTCTCGGAACTTCTCATCTTTGAAAGGGCTGAATGTACTTTGTTCATTTCAATTCTCGCCCACAGTTAGATTCTGAATGCCTGAAATATTGGCTCTGTACTTTTTGTATATTAAACTCTTAGTGTATCAGTTCAGACATTTCACAGTTGAAGCAGTTAAGTTGGGGGGTAGATGTATGCCTCTAATTTGACTATGGATAATTGAATTTTAGTTCAGATGGGAGATAGTGCTTAATTGTGAAAATGTATGTATTTGTAGCAATGAGTTGATCATTTTTTATCTTGATAGAAATTCTTCTGGCATAGGACACTATTTTTTTAAAAAAAGGTTTTCATTTTGTCAAGATTGAGAAAGAGATGAATTTAGAGATTGATGAAGGTGATAGCCTTTTAGTGATTTTGAATGTCTCTTTTTTACAATTTCAACTAACATTTTTTTTTTTTAAATACATGTTTCGGAGTTATACTTGATAAGAGTTTTTCAATCATTGCAGGAGATAATTTTGTTAGGTATGTTTCTTTGATTGGCTTCTTAAGAGTGATGAAACATAGAAAGGAGTTGATATTACGTTGGTGCAAAAATAATGTCGTTTTCTCACATATGTTACTTTTATATATGATTTCTGAATTAATTCATTGATATATATAGCCATGTTATATATCATTTTGAAGCACGTTTATCGCTCTATCGAATCGTGTTATTCGTTACCGTTCTCAATGTCTTCATTCATTTTTTTTCCAGGCTTTTCGACAGCATGGAAAAAATTCAAATCTGCACGATTTTCTTGTTCCAGTTCAAACTAGACCGAAAAGCTGCCAAGACAGCTCGTGATATCAATGATGCGTTTGGCCCAGGAACCACTAACGAACGTGTGGCCCAACGGTGGTTCAAGAAATTTCGCAATGGTGACGAGAGCCTTGAAGATGAAGACGGTCGTGGCCGGCCGACTGCGGTTGATAATGAACATTTGAAAGCCTTAATTGAAGCCGATCCTCGCAAAACCACACGAGAAGTTGCTGTTGAACTTGAGGTTGACTACTCAAGTCGTTCACCATTTAAAGCAAATAGGGAAGTCAAAAAAGTTGGATAAATGGGTGCCACATGAATTGAATGATAATCAAAAAAATCATCGTTTTGAGGCGTCTTCTACGCTCCTTCTGTGCAACAAAAATGACCCATTTCTCAAGCGGATTGTGACGTGTGATGAGAAGTGGATCCTCTATGACAACCGGCAACGTTCGGCACAGTGGTTGGATGCCGGAGAAGCTCTACAACACTTCCCGAAGCCGAAATTGCACCAAAAAAAGGTTATGGTGACTGTTTGGTGGTCTGCAGCCGGTCTCATCCATCACAGCTTCTTGAATCCGGGCGAAACGATTACGGCGGAGAAGTACTGCCGACAAATTGACGAAATGCACCAGAAGCTCCAACGCATGTGTCCGAGATTGGTCAATATGAAGGGACCAATTCTCCTCCATGACAACGCTCACCCGCATGTTGCTCAACTGACACTGCAGAAGCTGAATGAATTGGGCTACGAGGCTCTGCCTCATCCGCCATATTCCCCAGACCTCTCGCCCACCGATTATCACTTTTTCAAGCATCTCGACAACTTCCTGCGCGAAAAATGCTTCAAAAGCCGAGATGATGCCGAATCGGCCTTCAATGACTTCATCGCTTCCAGAACTCCGGATTTCTATGCTAATGGGATAAATAAACTTGTTTCTCGTTGGCAAAAATGTGTCGATTGTAATGGTTCTTATTTCGATTAATAAAGTTTATTATGAAAGGAGTTATGATCTTTTGAAGTTGAACGTCAAAAAACATTATTTTTGCACCAACCTAATAGATACATCACTGTTTGAAACTGTTCCTATATGCAATCTCTTAAATGTTTTAGGAGGAATTATATAATATTAGAGAATATTCATCAACTGTAGAATACAAAAAGTGGGTAGTTAGGTCTTACCCCTTTATAAGGGCCACATGTTCTAGGCCCCAGCTGACAAAGCAAGTCAGCAACAGTGTATAGCATAATAATCCAGTAGTTAAAATAGCCAGACTTTCCTTCTACACTTTTGTAAAGGGTTATAATGACTGCATCTTTAGGGGAATTTGTATCATTTCTCCACAACAGAAAAAAAGGAGTCTGTGGTTCTTGGCATGAAGGACTAAAGCTCCATGCTTCCAATTCCCTGGAGTGATGCCATCAATAGTTGCAGCTCTGCTACATTTTAGTTTCTAAATAGTGTCTTGAAGAGTTCAAGTGACCAGTTTAAAATGGAGCCCTTAATAGTGTAACGTATCACAGTCTGTAATGTGTGATTTTGTGACTGGTAAGGTTTGTCTAGATTTTGTTTAACAGCATGTCAACCCTGATGAGATACTGGTAAAGAGAGCCATATAATTCTTTTACCATTTGAGAGATTTAGATTTATTTTGCCAGCACACAAACTCCACATATCATTTTTTGTTGAATTGGGTAGTTTTAAGATTTGTTTTTTATTTTGTGTCTATTTTATGGACAAATTATCTTAAAAGGCATTATTATATAAGGTTAGGGATGTAATTCAATTTTAGTTGCATTTTGTAGCCAGATGTTTATTCGGTTTCCTTTTTATATTTTGGGGTAGAGCTTTGTTACTTTTAAGAATTCTAGAATTGCTTTGCTTTCGACATTCTCAAAGTGAGTTCTAAGGTTAGGTATATTATAGAAGTATTTTCATACAGGTGCCAGTTTTTTTGCAGTTAATCAAAAAATGTTTGAGCAGTTTGGGCATTTTGGAGGGTCTTCATTTTTTAAGAGGAAGGAGTGGGTTATATGACTGTGTCTAATTTTGATTTTTGTAAGTGTAACATCTTTTCTTGTGTGGCTAGTACTGTGATGTTGTACAGTCAGAATGGGTTTAATTTGGTATGTTTTTTTTTTATTTGAGAGAAACCCTTGTATGTCAGAGTGGTTTTGTTATAGGGGAAAGCATGTTTGAGGAGTGAAAATGACTTTTTTTTTTGTCTAAACAGGATGGTAGAATGTGATATACCTTGGGAGTGAATTTATTTTGAAGAGGAGTTCTTGTGGAGGTTCTGGTTGAAGCAGTATTTCTTGCAGAGAAAACAAGGACATCTATGATAGTGGATTTTATCTTCCCAGAGGATATAAAGGGAAAATTCCTTTTGACAAGAGTCAGCTTCAAGCATGGACAGCAGCTTTTCTAGCAAGTCTACTTTTATCAAAAAAAAATAAAAATAAAATTGAGCTACAATAATTAATAGGTAAATGAAAGTTCAAATAGTTTTGTATATACAGTGTTCTGCTAACAGGCTAAGATACATATACTGAATTCATTGAAAATATTTTTTTTTCCCAAACCATAATAAATACTGTTTTTATTAATTTACTGAAAGGATAAAATAATATTTCTGAAAACTATTGTAGCATTTTTAAGAAATACAAGCAAAATTTTCAATGACAATATTCATGAAAATTATGAAGTGTTAAGAAAACAAAGTTGTATTCTTAATCAAAATGGCAACACTTTCTCTACTGCAGCTTAAAAAAAAAAAATTCCCATCTTAACATTTGTTGAATAATTTTTGAATTTATATCCACTGTTTTTCATTTAGCAATAACATTACTTATAAAGCTGCAAATAAAAACGGACATTTATAATATTGTTTCTTGCCAATGGTAGAAATTAAATGATGTCTATATTATGTAAGCCACAACAAGTTCTGCATAACAAGACATGAAGAAGAAAGGCATCAGCTGCAGTGGCATTCTTGACAGCAATATAAGAAGTTATTTCTTCATCTTATTAGAGGTTGTCAATGCTTACAGAAGAAAAGAAAATCAGCACCAAGCAAAAAAAAAAGAAACGTATTATATACTTAGCATTACTAATCCCACCAAAATCATTAATTCCACATAAACAATTCCAAATTAAATGACTGAAATCAATTTTACAGATTAAAAAGTCTGCATTTTGTAAAACACAGGATCTGACAGGTTGTATGTATCTCAGTGTGCCTGTTAACTTGGGCAGCTAGCCAAACCCTGTTGCAGACGTCTACTCAGGCACATTTGTGTTCATTCAACACCCACTGAGCCTACCTGTGGTCTATACTGCAACTATTCTGAGCACACGTTAGTTACAGTTTCTGGGAGACAATGCATAATCAACACTGAACAAAGCCAAGATGGTCAAATCCTTGGTCACAATGACTTCTTACTTTGTGCTAGCACAACCATCAATAGCTCCCAAAATAGCTCAGTCTATCCAGTTTCATTCACAAGTCCTGGGTCAACTGGTGATATGGTTTTCAGTCATTTTCCAAAGGTACTACATGCTGGGATTGTCTCCCTAGGACGATAACATCAAGAAGTCCTTTTCCTGACAAACTGAGTATGGTGAGATCAGAAAAAAAATGTTCTAACTACTTGGCTATGTGCTCATCAGTATAGCTGCTAGATAAAAGACATATACAACAGTTGCATTGGCATACAGAACCAAAAAGAGTTTTACAAAGGATCAGGTGCAATAGTAAAATAAGAAAAATTATAACTTTATAAATCTTGATATTTCTTTCAATAATACTACATTTGGATATAGTATTCTTAACACTTTCATTTGTGTGTGAGCACTTATGTCTTTACAAAGCTTACACTGACAAATATAAATTATTGCATTTGAGGTGAGCAAAATTCTATAAACAGAAGGCTCAATATAAAAAATTGAGAAAAAGAATATATGTGTATATTTGAAGACACCATGAAATGTTCATGCCTTCTATTTGTGTTAATAACAAAGGCTTCATGCTATTTCCAAAGCAGAGTAGGCCCATAGTAACATACATGTTTTGTGATGTAGTTTTTATTAAATTGTGTTAGAATGTTATTTAGCTTGGTTTGTATTGCACTGCAAAGTATCCAATGAAAACCAAAATGGCAGAACCCATGAAAAAATTGTCCTCTGCATCTTTATAGTGAGTTATTGTTAGTAAATGGCAATTTCTAACTTTCCCTAAAGTAGGCCAATGCAGCTCGGCCACAAAACTTTAACATGTCAACAGTGAAAAGGTTAAATTATCCAAATTTCTTACGTGAATCATTGTTATTATTATTAATTTTTAGTAACAAAAACAAAAAAACAAACAAAAAAAAAAAACAAAACAAAAAAAAAAAAAAACCCAACAAAATTAGGCAAATTCAATAATTACAACCCAGATTATAGTCAGGAGTTAATAGATATTCTATTTCAACAGCTCACTTTCCTAAATGGGATCCACTGTTGTTTCTCACAAGTCTTTTCAATCACATTAAGGCATATTTCTTCATCTTCAAAACTAAATATCATATTTACCAATTACAGATAGCTTCTAAGTTACACACGAGTTGAGAAACAGGTGAGCATGTAATGAATATGATGTTAACATGCAAGAAATGTGAATTATTTACATTAGAAAATAGGTACAAAGACAGTCGAGAAATTGTGATAGAAAAACAAAAAACTTGACAAGCACAACTGATAGACTTTTTTTTTTATCTCTTTATGACATTGCAAATGCAGAAGAAAAAGAACTTAAATCTCACTTGAGGAATCCACGAATAGATCACTATTCATAGCAAGATACCCAATTTTTCATCTCTGTATGTCTAATATTGTCAATGTTGTGTTAGCGATAGGACGTCAATTTGTTTTCAAGTACTCCACAAGTGCAGCCCTGTCTAACAACCATGTTAAGATACAATTTTCTAAAACATATTTTCACAAGTTGTCTCACTATTGATAAATCGATTAATAGTTTGTGCCTACCAAGTGCATGAATGTTTCAGTATTCCTAGATCTCATTAGATACAATGACTGAAGAACAAGTTTGAATACGCTTCCCTATCCCAATTTTGTTCAGAAAGAATAGATTTTTATAGGACATCAGCAATAAATAAAGCTAAGTATTAAACTTTCAAGAACAAGAAGTCCCAACATAACGTGTTCATTAGCAATGAACACCTTCATCTTGCCTTTTTTCTGCCAATGTGTCAAACAAAAAAAAAGATCAGTAATATTGTTCTTGTATAAAGTTCAACACTAAAGAATAACAAAGTTTGGTTTTCTTTAAGATTATAATTTAGCAAAAGAATAAACAAAATTTAAAACTAAATAATACAACTCTTTCTATTAAAGTATGTAAATTAATTCATATCCCATTCATGAATCACAAACATGAATAAGGCAACAATTTTTTTATTTAAAAATTCCTACATAATGGAGTTCTATTTTAATGTCTTAGAAAAAAAAATGTTCTAGCTAAATGAAATGCATCCTTTAGTGAATTAAACCAAAAGTAGGTTGGAGAACTAACCTTGCCAAAATGATGCAGTAAAAATGCCAAAGATAATGATATTAGTTTAAGTAAATCAAGGTGATTACGATGCCTCATCTCATAACCTTTGAGAATTGTTTGAGCTCAATCTAGTTGGTAAATAAATAAAACTAATCATAGGTGAGAGGCATTTGCCAATTCCAAGATGGAATTAATAAGAAAGCACTGGTGTGTTCCAAGAGCAAACAAACTGAATTTGCTTGGTATTTTGCTGAGTTGTCAACTAGATTACTTCTGACATGATAACTGAAAATTGGTAGAAATGAGATAAGTGTCATAAAATGGAAGCATCTCTCCAAGAAAAAGAAATTGGAAATTAAATATGTTGGCACCGAGAAATAAATTCCAAAAGTTGATCCAGAAGAATAAGAATGATTTAATTGCAATCAAAAGCTTGAACTTCTGACACAGTGAAAACTAGGTTAGTTAAGTTTAATTAGACTATAATACAGCAGTTTCATCACTTATGTATCTGCTTCTACACAATGTGTACTGTATACATTTCAAAAGTAGATTAATAATCTTTTTAATTATATAGTCTTAATGTTTGGTTTTTACTTAATTATTTCCAATTTCAAATCCACTGGTTTTCAAATACTAGCATCAATTATTGAATAAAATTAATTTTCCAAATTGATTTTTATCCTTTATTGTTTCTGTAAACACAATGAATGAAACTAGATATCTTCAAAAATCCTCTTCTATTTTTCTTAAGTGAAAAATAGTAGTCAATGTTGTGTATTCTTCATAGTTCATGCCATCAAACATCTTTGGGGATAATCTACTCTTCAACCTATTGTACAGGTATGGAATAAAATACAAGAGAAGTTGGAGAGATTTCTATAAGACAATGATTCAAGTGTAAGGCAATGTATCCATTTTTTTGGTAAATATAATCAAAATGCTTCCAATAATCTTATCTGGTTTTTGTAAAAAAAATCCAATGAAGGCAGCAGGTGATAAATGCAGAGGATTATTTTTGTAGGCAATTAGAATGCTTTCTTATTTACATAACACAAGTACAAGAAAAATAACTAAAAAGGAAACAGAAAAAAAAAAAAAAAAAAAAAAAAAAAAAAAAAAAATCGCCAATGATTTCAGAGAGTTTTAAATAATACAAGTGAGACAGCTGAGGTGTACAAGGTTCTGCAACAGGATCAATAAAGATTTGTGAAAAAACATCAAATCAACAAACAAAACAATTTTAACAATTGCATTCGAAGCATCATTCATAGAAACAATTTCTATGAGTTGACAAGTGTTCTACAATATTTCCGAGATTTCAGAGAATTGTTTCAAATGTTAAACTATAAAAAACTAAAACTTTCATTTCATGTAATGAAGCTGTTCATATCAAAATGAAACAAATTCAGTGACGAAATTTAGATATAGTTTTATGTAACTATTTTATATTAATCACTCCCCCTATATTGAGTGCTTTTCCAGAAAATACTACGGCTTCAGCTGATGTGATGATGTCACTCAAATATGGGAGAAATCATTCAATGGGAAAAAAAGTTTATTTCTCCAAATCTCTCTCTCTCTCATATATATATATATATATATATATATATATATATGTGTGTGTGCGTGTGTGCATGTATTTTGTGTATTTCGGCAGCAATCCCTTTTTCATTAAAAATGACTGACTAGGTACTGACCACATTTGGAAAATAAAACATTCCTATAATCTTAGATACATACATAAAACAATCCATACATTTAGTTAAAATTGAAAATAAAATTCATCATTGATAATGGCTAAAAGGATAGCTGAAAGCACTTGGACATACAAAAGACTTGGAGAATTTCTATATAATTTATGGCCAAAAAAGAAAATTATAGCACATGAAAAATTAAATAAAAAAACTTAACCACATTACATTGTCAGCTGTTTTTAAGAAAAATTTATATATATATATATATATATATATATATATATATATCCTGCCTTCATTCATTTACATTCAAGTCATCTGAAGATTGCATGACCATGAAACTTTATTTTTGTTATTTTTCTTTCTTTATTTTTTTTAGTGCGAGGATCACTCTTTACAAGGCTCATGGGCCACTTGAGATAGAGGGTTATATTTGGAGGTCATTTGTATATATAGGAGTGGAAGATAACAGTTAACCCTAACCTTGAACAGGTTAAGATTGTAGTGACTAGGGAAAATCCTGTTGGGAGTTGGTTCCACAGATCAGTGGTTTGCAGATAGAATATGGAGGAAATGTGGATGGTTTGCTACTATGTAAGTGGAATGGCATGTTCTTGCTCTGAAGGTCTGCCTCAACAGGACCAGGGAATGTAGTTCGTCCAAACACTTTCCATGGTAATAGTAGTAGAGCAGTGAAAGGCTTACCACATCCCACCCTGTCAGAGAGAGGTTGACGGGCGGAGAATAATATATCACATACAAGAGCTCAGAGGTGCTTTTGAACTCTATCAAGGCTGGAGAGCTCCTGCCTAAATATGACAGTAGTACTCGATTTTTGGTTTGATCTGGCACTTTTAAAAGTAGAGGATAGCAGGGGGAGTCACATATTTACTGGAGTACAGAGAGCTGACCATTTTACCTGCATCCTTAGCAATGGATTGTATGTATGAGTTCCACTGGAGGTCAGGTATGAGTTTGAGGTGCAACAGTTTTGCAAGGTATGGTTTTTCCCCAAGAGGATTTCTGCTCATCCTTTTATAGGATTTAATGTTGTTATGCACTTTTGCTCGGTCTAGGCAATCTAGGCTTAGAGCACTTTACTGAGTAGACAAGTTTGCATTTAGTGCTTTTTTTCTTTCTTTTTCAGTATTGTTAGTTTTATTTGAAACTTTAACTGGATAAGAGTTTAAGTTTTGCCAACTTGTCTACTGGTTCTATCATTTTTTTTTGTTTTTCTTTAATATATATAAAAATTTATTTAAAAACAAATATAATTTATCAGTTTGAGTGATGAAGTACCCCCCCAACAGCCACCATCAAGAACAAAAAATGCTTCCTTATTTTAGTGCAGTTTTCCAATGTTGTCTTTTTTTCCAGCTGAAATGGAGAAGTAATGAATCAACTTTAGAATAATCAGGACATGATAATTCTGCAATTTTTGAAAACTTTTCCTCAAAGGACATTTTCAACATTAATTTCTTATCACTCAAGCAGATAAGACCAGCCATTGATTGTTTTTAAATACAATTAGGTAGATTCTACATTCACATTGGCAAGTCATTTACCTGTGGAAGAGGAAAAAGAAAAAAAATATCACCAGTTGAGAAACATATCTAGAGCAGCTGAAGTCAGCATTGGATTATTTTAACACGAAACATGCAGTCATACAAAAGTAATATAAAATGATGGACACATTATATTATTAAAAATTATTCAATTATATATATATATATATATATATATATATATATATATATATATATATATGGGCATGTGGCTGAGTGGTTAGAATATTTCCTTTCTGACCGTGAAACCTGGGTTCACATCTCACCATGGTTGATTTGTCAGGAAGGAGACAGTCAATACCAGACATGGAGGCAATCCCTGCATGTGGCACTTTTAAAAAGTACCTGAAAACCATGCCAGAAGTTGACCCAAGACCTGTGAGTAAAATTGGGTAAATGGAACATTTAGGGGCCGTTGACAGCATGAAGTTATAAGTCATCGTAACTGAGGGTTTCTGTTCAGATTGTTGATCACGCTGGAAAGCACACTCTCTCTCTCAGAAACTGTAACTATGGTCTGCTCATCATAGTTGCAGTATAAACCACAGGTGAGCTCTGTGAGTGTTGAACAAACACAACTACGCTGAGCCACCCTAGTAGACGGGTATCCTTGAATAGAAGTGGCTATATAACAATTATCTTTGGAGAATTTGGAGGCCTGAAGCCAATCTATATGCTGATGGGTGTTGCAGTGTGAAATACTTGACTGCGTTCACAGAAGCTTTTCTCTTTTGTTACAGCTGCTGCTCAAGACTTTCTCTCATTTGTCTTTATTTATTGGCGGCTCCTATAATGTATTTGTTTCTATGCGAGGTCTTCTAAGGAGGTCTTCATAGTCTAGCATATATGCTGATTCTTTTGGTTATTTAACTATCCATTATTTTCATGTCATTTCTCAGTGGCTGATGACTACACTTTTCACTTCATACATAATCAGCCATACCAGATTTCATTGTCTCATCCCTCACTAGGGCTTTTCCATATTCTTTCAGCCTTACTTTCACCTATATATTCTTTGCCATATCTGTAAGGAATGGAGTACATAAAGTTCTTGGTTGTGTTTTCCTCTGTACTTGGCTTTACTTGGCAGACATTCTCCGTAGAATGTATCCAATTCAGAATACTGTTCTGATGTTGTATGGACTGCAGACCTTCTGAATCATTTATGAGAAGCCCTTGATTGAGGTCAGACAGACAGAGCATGGCAATTTTCTGGACTTCTTCCTTTATCCTTCTGTTTTCACTTTCAGATACCGATCTTATATTTGCAGGGTTAGTAGGTGTCTGCTGGTTTTTGCCTGTAGGTTACCTGTGTCAACATGCACCTGATGAAGGTTGGAGGGCATGATGACTGAAACATTGTCATAACAACAATAAAGATGAGGACAACAGTCTGCATGCAAATACCATAAATAAATCATTCTTATTTACACTATTTACTTGAAGTCTATTTTCCTCATCTTTGTTGTTGTTATCACAATGTTTCAGCTATTGAGCCCTCTGGTCTTCATCAGATGTATGTCAATATTAAGGTGAATGTAAAATATTCTGTTTTAGGGTTGATATTTCTATTAACCATTGAATTTCTTCAGCAAATTTTAACAGTGGAGAACTTCTGTGACTCAATATAATTCAAGCACAGCCATTGATTGAGTTAAGAACAAAAATTTGTGCAGTCATTCTGAATTTTACAAACAAAAAAATTACTAAGCTTTACTTATTATTGTCCTGAAGCAACAGAATTAAAAATCACTAACTATATACTTAATATTTATAAGTAAAAGCAATACATTTCAAGAACCCAGAACTTGCCAAACATCATAAAATCTATGGCCAAATCATTAATAAACCTAAAAGAAATATTAAAATACCAGTAAATAAAACATGAAATTATTTCAGGCTACCAAAGTCAAAAACAGAGGAATCAGAAAGAAATCCTTGCCTTACAACAGCTATAAAAGGAATAAGTCAATGTGGATTTGCCTTATGATACCTATAAAGAAACCTTTATTAAAACTTAGAGATGTTGCATTTCCAGCATTATAGTTTTCAGTTAACCAATAATATTACAAAATTTTTTGCTCAGCTTTAAAATGTCAATTTACCCCACCACCCCTAAAAAAAAACCAAAGCTAAATTATCATTTCAATAGCATTAGATGTTATTGATATTTTAAAGAGTGATTAATGAAAAGTTAACTGTAAATTCATGTACTGTTCAGTTTACTGATTTCATGCATTAACCTAAAATATCCAGTGGTCAATGAAATTGTTTACAAAATTATGAGGTTGAGAGAAAAAGCAATAGATCACCTAATTATTCAACAGGTTAAAAGGAATACTTTATTTTTTATTTATTTTTTATTTTTTACGTATAATTATTTAAAAATGCTGTTTCATTGATCAAAACAGACTTGGAAAAAGAAAGTAGTTTTTACAATAGTAAATGTTCACTGTATTATTACATTGTAAACAATGTAGTCTGTAAGGTATCTATACTGACTGTAGACATCAGTGAATGCCAAACTTTTTCCATTAAATGGTGAGGTAGGGACTAAATGATAGATCACCTGTGTCCAAGTGAATCTCAAATCTAAGAGTCGGAAAGCCATGAACACTTGTTAAAACTTTATTGAAAGTAAGCTAAAATTATTTTTTTCTTTTTAAAGATTGAGGTATAAATGTTTTAAAATATTGAATTATCAATTTGAAGATCCTAATCTATATAAAATCCTTTAGTTAAACTTGGCTTAAAATTGTTTTGTGGGAAATTTTAGTGCCAGTTCTTCACCTAAAGTAAATTCAACTTTGAGGAAATATTGATTTCAAACCAAAGAAAGCGAAATTTCTAATTAGTCATCAGTGCAAATTATATATATATATATATATATATATATATAAGTTTTAACCTCTGTTTGTTTTTTATTAAACTCCTAGGATTTTGGAGATAGACCCCCCATAACCATATATATTCTGAAACTACATTACCCAGGGTACTTGGATAAGTATATTTCATTTTGATCAAAGGGAATACCGTTGAAATATGCTCATCTATTCATTCAATCAATTATTGCATCAAATACATATCAAAGAGGTCAGCTCAAGCTCCATCCTGCAACCACTGAATTTTTTTCCCTTTGATTTAAATTAAATTCAAATTTGAACAAGGGAATGACTCCTATCCAAAAATAGAAGGTGAAAGCCAGAAGATGGAGGTCACACTGGCAAGATCATTGAGTAATATTGAAATGCATCATTGTTCTCCACAAATTATAATTGATTTAAAATCAATCATCATTTTCTTAGAAAAAAAAAAAAAAAATATGACATGCAGCAAGGCACAGGTAATTTGGCTAGTACATTATAAAAGTGAATCCATGCCAAAAATCCAAACTTTTATCCCCTCAAAAATGGATAAAATCCCAGTCTCATATAATAAGCTTAAGTAATAGGATTAAATGTAAAGGCCATTCACATGCTATCATATTATATTAAGATAACTTAGACATATATTCGTTGTCATGTATTTGTTTCAAGTGATTCTTCATAATTATGTAAACATAAATAGAGCATGAATTTAAGAGCATGAAATAAATGCATATATTGGAGATTGTGCTTATGGTCTTGATTTGACATTGCACTATATGTATTTGGATACTGTACATAGAAGGAAATATAGTGAATACTAGCTTAAAAGCCACCCTATTGGGCAGCATTTAAGCTAGCTCCTGTATAGAGAACTTCATTGGGCCTTCATAACAACAAGTAGAAATAAGTAGATACAATAAGCAACAATAAACTACAGAAGAACTCAAAATTGATCACTGCATTTAAGTATTGTATTAATATTTAAGCTTACCTTTTAAATGTCCAACAATAATTCTTCTGCTATTTAAAGATAATTTGATGTACGCATGTCCTTACTTTCTGTATAAACAAATATTTTATTTTGTGAGTGACTTGCTGAATTTCACAATTGATTTTAATTATTCCCTAATTTATTTTAAAGTTATAAAAATTGTTATTGTACAAAAACAAATCATGTTTAAAAAAAAAAAAAAAATTACCAAAAACAATCATAGTAATGGAAACTTGGGAATCCCAAATTTCTGGATTGTAGGCCTGAATCCATCACAGAGTGTTTTTATTTGCTAACAGAGTTTGCCTGGTTCCAAAATGGTATGGAATGTTGGAAAATGACCTCTAGGAGTAAAGTTGTAAAAGTGTGACACAGTGACACACTGATATTTGCAGTTATTATATAGATTATTGTTATATCAATTTGGCATTAAAATTTGAATTAAAAGTTTCTTGACTTCTCAATGTTAAATTTCTTTCTTTTTATATACGAGACTTATCTAGGAAACTGGGATTTTGAGATAAAAAGTTGGAATTTCATTCTGTTAACCTATAAAATCATGTGGGATTAAGAAAATTGTAACTTTGTTTTGTGCCCTTTCAGGTTCTACTTAGGCACTGGCTATTTTTGGTGCATTTAACTCTCAAAGTATTTCTATTGAAACAATCTTCAGGGTCTTCCATCTTTAAAACTCATTTAGTACATAATCTGAAAAGGTTTCTAGTTTACAATCAATGAACTAGAGAGAATAATATCAGACTCTTTTCTAGAACTATCTATAATGAAAAAATTATCTGAAATGTCTGACAACAAAGATGAGAAAATATCAAGCAAAGGACATGTGCTAATTTGTACAGTTTTTATCAGCAATAGTCACAAGATTTTTAGAAAAAACATTCAATAAATAATTTAAGAAACATTATTGAAGGGAGGCATAGTGGAGTAATGAATAACAGCTGGGATTGAGGAATCTGAGAGCTGAGTTTGAATTCCAGTTGAATCCATTACATTCCGTTACGTGCCAATACCCTTGGGAAAGGTATGAATCCTCTTCTGACCCCAGCTATGAGTAAATAGGACAGACCAGGTTCTATAGCTTTGGATGGCAACTGGTTTACTGCAGAAAGAAATAGCAACCTACTGTGGAAAAAAAATCTGCCTCGTCAGTCATGTATCAAAAGTTACATGATCACCTAAGCATGTATCATGCATTGCATATAACTGACTGATTATCTAGTAATTACTTTGAAAAGGCAGAAATCATGTATTTGAATAAAATTAACATTCACTAGTTGAAATGAGAAGACAAAGATGACATTCAATTTTTTATTTCCTTTCACAAAGACATATTAATGGAGAATAGAATTATCAACAAACATACTAACAATGGCTTGTCAAATGAGTTTGGAAGCCATTATCCTATAGTTTGTATAATATAAATAAATTAAAAAAAAACTTGATAGAGTCTTTAATAAAGAATTTACCAATAATGGCTAACTTAACTTTTAAAAGGTTTTCAGTTTAAATTTGCACCAAGTTCTAAACAAGTATATGCTACCCTCAAATCTCAGGACATCAAGCTAGAAAAGTGATTATTTCTCTTTGTCACTCTCACATACATAGAGCTCCTACATATCCTTTTACCAGACTTTGTCAAATGAACTCCAACAGGATAATGAGAGTAAGTATTCATATTGGAAAAGCTGATTTTATGTTAAAAGGAGAAGAAAAAAAACCCCAAAAACAAATAAATAATCTCCAAGAGTGACAATAGGACAGGGGAGAAGTAGAAGGTATACTCATGGTTATAACTGTATGCCAAAATCTTCATATAAAAAATTCTGTCTCAATTTTGAAACACACTCTCATAACAAAGGCTTGATTCACACAATCTTCAAATGTGCAAAAGGGAGGGAAAAAAAAAAAAAAATGTCAGTGTCAAAGCCATGTTAACTTGGCCTAACACCATTCTGCCATTTCTCTTAAAAGTCACTCATTCTTGGGAAGGAGATGAAGACACGGTGTAGAGAAGCTACAAGAAATGAATACCAGTTTTATTCAAAGCACGAATGTGCTTGCACACACACGAATTGTCAATTTCTAACTGCCTCCCACAGATCATTAAAAAAAATGTTTTACAGCATTTAACAGACTTTCAGTGTCACCCACTAGAGAGTCATTCAAAGTGGAATAATGAATATCTATACAATGGTCAATACTTGAACAGTTCCAGTTTCTGCAGAAAAGACATCAATAGAAAGATGGAGCAGTGGGGGAGCCAATAAAAACCTATCTTGATTATGGGGCTAGGGGGAGTAATGCAGCAGGTCAAAATTCAGTGATTTGCTTGTTGAAAATAAAGTATGTTGGGCTTTTCCCATTCTTAAAATAAGAATGTTTCCCAACCTGACTATTTACCATTACATTTTTTTTTAAATTTGGAAATGTTCACAATAGTTTTATTTTCATAGCAAAAGCAGAGTGCCCAAAGACTAACTCAAAAGCAACAGAAAGAGATTTAGAAAATATATCTATATAGTTAAGCTAGAAATGATTCATACCGACTCCCCTACAAAACCTGAGATAAAAAAAAAAAAAAAAAAATCAAAAACATTTAAGGAATATTTTTTCTGACCCATACTGACATATAAAAAGAACAAAAGAAACAATACATAAGGAATATTGAGAAAAAAATAATCTGAAATTCACTGATGTATTAGTTATTTATAATATAAAAGCATGTTTGAAATTATTCATGATGCCATTTTATCAATGTGCTGCTCAAGTGCTAGATGAAACGACATGAAAATATGGGTCACGGATCAGAAATTACAACCATTTATGCCACACCATCAACATAATAAAATAGGTGTCATTATTTTTGGAGCAACCCAGGTATAATTGGGCATTAAATAAAGAAAGAAAGAAAAAAAAAAAAAAAAAAAAAAAAGGTGGGGGAAAATGTAATAAGTGCAAGAAAGAAAAATTAAAAAAAAAAAAATTGTGCAGTTTATGGAGATGGTACTGTGAAACTCCAATATGTCAAAGGTAGTTTGTGCAGGTAATTTTTTATTGAACAATACTCCATGATTTGATGTTGATAACAATCAATATATGACATGAGAATAATCAACACGATAGGATGCAGGAGATAGTTAACATACCTAAACTATCCAAATCAAGTACTGAAAAGCATTTACATAATTTTATTTATGTTAGTCACTTTGATGTGTAGCTTTCACATGAAAAACTTATTGAACCATGTTTCTGTGTTCTACTCTTCAAGATGCAGCTGTGTACATATGGTGTGAGTGAAATAGAATCCTCTTCCAAGAGATTCTTCTGCAGAAACATACAATAAATTAGATCAATTTAAGGAATTAATTAATGAAAAACATCCATCTAGAATTAAGGGGTTATAATATTCTGTCAAGATGATGAGAGAGTGCATGCTTTTTTTTTTTTTTTTTTTTAATGATGACCACACAAATGTTGCAGCATGATGGAGAATTTTTCAGTTATCTACAAAAAAATTGTTACAAAAGAATATATTTTCCGCACTTCAATTAATGTAGAATCAGGGAAACTATTGTTTGGTTACATAACCTGTTTCCCAATTGCCACAATGATTAGTAGGCAAGACTGTAGAAATTGCCAGATATCGGGCCCTTCTAACCGGAAATCATCACTATCATCTTCACACTATCAACATCATTATCAACTATTTGCTATTTTCACTGGCCTCACCATTATCACTTTGTAGTTGTCAATGTGGAATCACTAATAAGCTCACAATTATCACCAGGTTTACAGTTATGCCTATCAAATACAACACATTCCTAATTAGTTTCCACCATTAATTAGTATTCACCATTGCAAACACTGTCATAACTCTGGCCATTTTGGTCACCATTGTCATGAAAATTATAAGTATCATTACACTAATCAATGTTATCTTCACTGCACTGTGGACATTTCCACCAGTGTGTCCAACATTATCTTCTTCAACATCATCATTATTATTTTAAAATACATTGTTAACTATCCTCTATTGTTAACATATATGTGAGCCCAGAATCTCTCTTCCACAAGAATAATATATTGATGTGGAAATTGATAAATAAGCCACCACTATTGTCTACATGAAAAGAGAAAAGAGGGAGAGCTGTTAACTATGCCCTTTTACCTTTCAGATGACTATTAAACTGCTAATGCTAATCCTCCAAAGGAATGAACTCTTGGTTGTACAAATATTGTTGAATTACCTCGTCCCACCTGCTAATTAAAAATAAGCCGACCATTTTCCATAAGAGCTTCTAATGATTTGTTCTGTGAGTGAAAAGATTCATTCGCCTCTATGCTGGGCAATTTCACAGAAATTCATTGAATCTATGTTGGACAATTTCACAGGTTAAACATATATGTTGAATATAAGGAAGCCATTTTTAAGCTGCCCTATAGCCAGATTATAGGAAAAAGCATATATATCAGAAGGAGGACTTAAATATATCTGTGTGGGTGGGGAAACCGCTTGAATGAATCATGATAGCATCCCCCCATACCACAAAAAAAAAAAAAAAAAAGTAACAAAGATTTGATGTCACCAGTTAAACTTGCCAACATGATCAATCTAACAGCTTGACAGTGTTAATATTGTGTATTGTTTTATTGTAACCAAAAACCAATGATCAAGAAACATGACAAGAAGGAAACCTGAAGGTTTGGTGGTTGGGTGGGGGTACTGGGATTTCTGACTTCAGAGTAACAAGTCTCTCTCATCAAGGAAAGGGTTAGAATATTCCGATAATTTAATGACATTGGTCACAGTACAACATTTATGCTTGCCTACATGTACATATATCATATTCCCACCATGAAACTGGACATGGATCACATTCAACTGTTAAATATAGAAATAAGAGAAAGAAAAAAAATCTAACCATGATCAAAATTGCCCTAGAGTATGTGCATAAGGCAGGTACTGTTAAATTTTGAATATGCCCAATTTGAAAAAAAAAACAGTTTACTACTACAGTTTGTGCTTATCAGACAGAAATAACCTAGTTCTCAAGAAACAAAACTGTATTTATTATGAGAAGAGTGAAGAAAGCTCCAGTTAAAATAACCTCCCCTACCCAACAACCAAAAAAAAAAAAAAAAAACAAACACCCAACTTTTAGGAAGTACTTTTATCCTGAAGAAATTTCTCATGTAAGATAACACCTGAGATGTGATTACTTTTTCAAAAGCAATATCAAAATCATGAGAGATAAACTGAAATATTAATTCAATGTACAATTTCCCAGCATCTATTTGGCACAATTTTAGGGAAATCTTAGAAGTATTTTGCTCTTTTTATTCAACTCTTGTTTCTACTCTATTACTCAATGGTAGTGCATCATTTAGAAGCCTTAGGAAAACAGGTTACATATGAAATTACATAAAAAAAATAAAATAAAACATTGCTTTTATCTTTTGGCTTAACAGAGAAGAAAGTAATTTGGAGAAAGGATAATCTCTGGTGATGAAGAAATACAAAATTACAATAATCTCAATTTAAAAACAAACAAACATCATGCTTAGAGTTAGAAGAGCTTTCAACTTCTTAACTTAAATAGAATCTAGTAAGGGGAAAAAGAAAAACTGTGTTTGATGACATTCAAAATTGATTCTTTATTGCTGGAAGCCGACAAAACTGCTTCTTATTTGGTTAGCAATTACAGTGTAAGATATTAAAAAACTCCTTTAAATTCCTTAATTGAAAATGGGATCCTCTTTTTCATAACAGAATAAGAAATTTACCTGAAAGTTTGTATAAGGTGATAAAAAATTAGAGAAAATACTTTGAGGATTGAATAATGATGCTATGAATTTAAAACTAGCAAAGTAAAAACTAGAAGCTGGCCCTTTTTTTTTTTAATCAATTTAATAATAACTTACAAAAGAAGTTAATCACGATTAAAAGTAGCATCTGTATCGGTTTTAGTTGTTCTCTCAAATAAGTTGGCTTAGTTGCCAGATGATTAATACAATTGTTTTTTTTAATGGTTTTTTGGAGTTATTTAATACTAAAACATATTTTGGGTTGTAGGGAGTTGAGTATAGTACTGAATGTTTCCAAGTGATTTAGGTACTGACCAGGGGTAGGGGAGACACTACTTAGCCAGTGAGATAGTTCAAAGGAGAAAACTGAAAACATTAAAATGAGTGTCATGGCTATCCCCCTCATCTCCTGAAATTGGACACAAAGCAGGGGATCAGCTACAACAAAAGTGAACATCATCGACTACCATTTAAATATCTGGGAAGTTTTCAAACAGAGGAAGAAATGCGTGACACTGATATCCAAAGACGTATTGTAATGGCCAAAAATGCATTCCAAAATCTAAGCAGAGTATTAAGAGAGAGCAAAATTTCATTAGAAAAAAAGAAAAGAGTACTGAACTGTTAAGGGATATCTGTCCTCCTCCAATATTGCAGTGAAGGCTGGGCACTCTCAAACATGAAGAACAGACTTAAAGCAACAGAAATGTGGTTCTACAGAAAGATCCTGAAGATACCATGGACTAAACATGGTTTTGGAGAAAATGGAAACAAAAAGTAAACATATTTAACATTAGGAAAAGGGAGTTGAAATTTCTGGGGTATATGTAATGAAGGCAGGTTTAAAAAACCTGATACCTTACAGGACAGACTGAGGGAAAGAGAAAATCAATGCATAACATACTTGATCAGCTTCAGTAAATGGATAGCAGAACAGGGTTTGAGAGAAATAACAAAAAGACCAAATTTATTAAGAGCTACAAGGGACAGGAAAATGTGGAGGACCATGATCGCCTACATCTTGAAGGGACATAGAGCATAAAAGAAGAAAATTGTTATCACCATAGACTCATTTTTCTTTCTTTTTATTCTCTGAAGAGAGAATTTCATCCTCCTTTTACTCTTCTGATTTTTAGATAAAATTACTTGTTTACAGAAACACCATGTTGTCTACAAATATCCAAGTCCTAATCAACTCAGGCCATTATACACTTTCACTTGGAAACAAAATCTCCAAAACAGTGACGTTGGCACCAACCAAAGACCTCCCTAATCAAACAAAGTGCAAGGAAGCGACTGTTAATCATTCAGATTGAAATGTCATACAATCCTAGATGATGTCTACAGATAGGAAAAAAGAAAAAGAATGAATTATTTGTTGCTATGTTTGTTCTCAAAAAGACAAATTTTGAAGTCTGTTAGTAACCAAAAGAATAAAGAAAAATAGGTTAATTGGTTGGAAAAAAAGAATTGTGATGCGTTTATTAGCATTGATTCAAAGTTTGAGTAAAATTGAAACAGTTGTTTGTTTTCACTTGAAAACAAAATTCAAGAAAACTATTTCTTTCCTAACAAGTTAAAACATTAAAACGTTTTCTGCATGTCACTTGAATGTGTCAAAATAAAACTGGAGAATATCTTCTTATGGTATAAAATGAGGCTAATTAAACCTAACAAGAAAACTGGTGTGTGTGTGTGTGTAAATTTGGGCAGAGTAGCACAAAGTGAGATGGTGTATATTTGCAGTTACAAAAATAAGTTAAAATATACATACACTTATAAATGCATATGTATGCAAAAAAACCCCCAAAAAACAAAAAAAAAAAAAAAACCCCCCGAAAAAGACTGACAATGTAAAGAGTCCCACAAATATAATGTATTGCAGGTCATTTACTTATCAACTGACCAATTTGCTTTTCGAGGTTGGTGAACAACAATCAACTGGTTATCTTGAGAACTGAACTATTGCTTCGTCTTGGTCAGTGAAACGATAACATTACAATATCAATTCTTCTACCATGAAAGGTATTGTCATGTAGATCTTATTCTGTTTTTGTTTTTTTTAAAATAGCAAAAAGAACTTAATTTATTTTAAAAGCACTGTCAACAGTTTAGAAAATTTCATCCACAATACTTTGTAGGTAAAAAGAAAATTATGACTTTGAAGAAATAAAGCCACCAAAAAATATCAATATTCACTCACATCAAAAATGGCGGGTTGACGGATTTATCTTTCTGTACAATGAATTTGCCTACTGTCAAGCTAGGTGTAATAGAATTACAACATTGAGCTTTCATAAAAGCAATCCATATATTACAAAATAAGAATTGGTCTTGGATTTTGAGTCTTTTTGAAATTTGTGCTTCACTTTTATAGAATTTAATAGATAAACTAAAACAAGAACAGGTGTCTGAAAATAATCAAAACATTATTTTGTTTGTATTCCCCCTTTGATAACATGAATGAGTAAAAAAAGAAAAGCACATAGTCATCCTTCCAGCCATCATAGCCGATGCCAAGCCCATGTTGAGAAAGGAAGAGAGTTTGAACTTTGCTATTCAAGCCATAAGAAAAAAATAAATGATATGATCCAAATGGACACCATACAAGAAGATCTCATTGAGATTGGCCTGAACGGAGATTATCCATGTGACAGAGTAAGAGATTAAACTGAATGAAGGACACTCATGAGCCAATGAGCAGAAGGAACTAAAACTGAGACTTCTATCTCTGAGGTGGGCTCCAAGGAAGCAATAATGTTTGTTCTGGGGACATTTTGAATCAACCTGAGGAATTAACCTAACACTTTACACTCATTTCAAGTCATATATAACAACACCATTTGCATGTAGTTCCTCTCATGAAAAGATAAGCCTCTTGGTGAATAATAGCCAACAGTTGACAAATCTATATTAATTCTTCTTTCATTGATTTATAATCTTGGTAAGTATTCATGATAGACTTGTGGACACTGGAATATATGGTACCTATAATTTCAAGGAGACAGCTCATTGTTTTTATGTTTGATAACTTTGTGCAAATGCCAGCAAATGTTCCACTGAAACAATTTAGATGTTCCTGTTAATTTAAAGGAATTTAAAGGACAGAATTAACTTTTATTTTATTTATAGATTCATGATAATTTTCAGAGTCTAGAATGAAAAAAAAAAAAAACTGATTGCTGGAAGAGGAGCTGGAAAAACACTCTTCTGTATGGTCAGATTTTTTAAACTGGCTGAAGCTAAGAATTTATTGGTACTTATTCCTATCACTATTAAATGAGAAGACAAAAAAAAAAAAAAGTAAAAAAAAGAAAAGATGATTAAGTATTTTTTTGGTTTAAATTTGAAGTCATCAAATGAGATGCAAAAAAGATAATAGAATTACAAAAATTCTGATTGTCATAATTACTATTTACATTGCTCGGAAAAGTTGTCTTCATTTTCATGACATTTCAGTCGTCGTATACTCCAGTGTTCTTTGGCCGATTGGAATTTCAAACCAAACTCTTTATTTCTCCATGGGGATAGATTGTTCTAATTCCATGTGCCATGTCTCTTCTGGTTGTTTCAGTTTCAGTTATTTCCTTTTTAGTAACTCAACTCTCCAAGTTTTTGTTCAGCTCTGCTGTGGTGTATTGAACTCACAACTCTTTAAGTCAATGGATTACTTCAACCAATGCTTTTATCCACTGGGCCATGTGCACTGAAGAAGGCCAGAGCATACAATGGCTGAAACGTTGTGAATATGACAACAAAGATGAGGACAACAATCTGAACAATGTAAATCGTGTAAATAGTTACAATACCTCATTTCAGAAATATAGAGTTATAATTACTATCAAGAAAATGAACTATGGTTAATTGTAGGTTAAAACAAGATAAGCCTTTGGTGGTTATAGAATTGTAGATTGTCTCCTTTTTCAGGAAGTATGCACTAAAATTGAAGCAAAAGAGCAAATAAAACACCTCTGTTTAATCTCTCTGTAATAAATAAGAAAATCATTCTTCTTCTGATTGCAAAAACAAAACTAATCTCTGAATAGCTCTCACTTTATTCAAATGTCATCCATCAAATGCGTGGTGTGCAAAAGTTCTTTGAAAGCAAAAGGTTTACAACAAACAGTTTCTGGCTGATTTCTTTCTCAAATTTTTGCCACGTTGGAAAATCTTTCAGCCATTAAATTTGCAATAAGCAATGTTAATGCAACCAGTGAGACTTATAATCCAAGAGAGTAACAACTTCTACTTGTGTCAAGAAACCATCACCAACTCCTTCACTCTGAACTAATCAGACCACTATCTCCTTTAGTTGTACTACTTACTCCTCTTAGCCTTTTGTGTTTTTACTTTTGCTTAGCTAATGGGATTAAGCCATTCTGGTGTTATCCATCTTCATTTGGCTGGAAAATTGACTTGGGAGGTAAAATGATGAAAACCTGAGCAAGGATTGAGCAAAGAGAGAGAGAGAGAGATAAGGAGATGGAGAAGGTAAACAAGAATGGAAGAGTTGAAATTTCACTTTTGGTTGCAAGAGGGAGAGTGAGGTGGGTGGTTAGAAACAATGTTTTTATATAAAGTTGATTATTTCTATCTTCTGTCATTTCAATAGCTGGTAGCAAGTTATCACTTAGTAATACACCAGCAGCTTCACTTTGATTAAATAAATCACTCGTGTGTATATATATATATATATCAACCTATCTCTCTAAATCTATTTATCTCCTACCGCTCTCAAGTTGTTCACATTTATTGATTTATCTTGGTTTGTTTATATCTATCTATTTCTCTATCTTGGCCTGTTCCGATCTATCTCATTCCAAATGATCTATCTCTCTTGGCCTGTTCCAAGTGATAATTCTGTCTCGGTCTGTTCATGGTGTGGGTCACACAAATATGTATGTGAAGTTGAATAGAAAATAAATTTTCAGCATTTGTTAAAGTAATTTCTTTTACTTACCATATTACTTGAGTATAGTGCAAGTTTTTACGATCAGTTTTTTATGCCAAAAGTAGGTTGGGGTATCAAACTATACACAAGTAATTATTTTTGAAGAGGTTAAAAATCATGCATTTTTGGTGACTGGTTGCACTATACACAAGTAAATATTTTCTGGAAGGGTCAAAATTCATGCAAAAATATTCTGGGATTGCGATATAGATGAAGTTGTCTTATACATAAATAAATACAGAATTTTTCCAAGGCAACAGAAAATGTAAATCATTAAAAAACTGATCAACTCTAATGGAAAATTAGATTCACTAACACTGGTGGGTAACATTTGTCTTAAAATAATAACAGCATTTTACTTTTTATCAAAGTGAAAAGGTGTCAATGCCTGATTATAATACTTTAATTTATTTGAAATATTGTTCTCATCTATATAATAGATGTTATTATAGACAACACATTTCAACCATGTACACACTAGCCCTCTTTAGGTTTGGCTGATGTGGGTCTATCGGTTGATCATGTTATTTTGTCTCTGCGATACCAGTAAAAATTGTTTGATCACAAATCCCACAACATACAAAAGATTACATATAGGAGATGTGCAGGTGGTGCAGTGGTTACTGGTGCAGAAAATGGAATAAGCAGACAGAGTTCAAATTCCAGCTGAGACTCTGGCTCAATTTATACTATTGTCCTTGGGAAAGGAATGAATCCATCTCTTCTCACCAACAGCTATGGATAAAATACTAAGCTAGAGTTGGTTCTTTCGTCTTGACAAGGGAATTCAAACACTCTGAACAGTTTGCCTGATAAACCCCAAGGGAGACCTGAGTCTTACAAAGTGCTGAGAGGGTGGAATTACAATTTTCTCTGGAATTCTGTATAAAAGAAACAAAAATACAACAAAAAAGCAGTCTTTATTTCTTCGAAAATTATTTCCATTGAAAGTTTCAATAATAAATTAACTTAGGCCAGAAAGGAACACACATATTTTGCACAGTATTTTAAGATAACTAAACTTCTAGAAATCTTCCTCTTTTAGTTGCATGCTAGGTTGTTAGGATGAATTATTCATTGGAAATGAGTTTCTTTGATGTTTCTTGCTAGTAGTTATTGATAACTGAAGAATATTCGCAGCATCTGAGCAACATTAAATTGGCCCCAATTTAATAAAACAACTTTAAAACTAAATTAAAACCAGCGGTCAACAGAAACCAGAAATGGTGTTTACTGGTTTGTGGTTTGCTTGGTTGTTTAGATTTTGTTTAAGAGTGTGTCAACTCTGAGGGATCATTTTACACCAACTAGATGTGTGTGTGTGTGTGTATATATATATATATATATATATATATTCCATTACACTTTCTTATTTTCCAATATTTCAAGGGGCTCAGTTTAATAGTTAGAATTTGTTTTAAATCGACTGATTAATCTGCCAATTTTGAACCGTTTAAACCAGTTACTGTGGAATTGTCATTTTTAGCCTTATCTGAAAATGAATCGAAAGATAAAAATCTCATATGTTATTTTACTGATTCTTTTTAAAAGAGCAAAAGGCATTTTTATATACAAATGCCACAGGCATTTATTTTTAAATATACATGCATAAAAATATTCATCAGAGGTTCCAACTTAATGAAAAACATTTTATGAATGAAAAGAAAATCAATCTTCATAATGAAAGAAATTGAAATATGTTTGCTCTTTTGTTTGATTAGTGCCATATCAACTCCTTATGGGTCATTTGATGACGGAATTTAATTTAATTTTCAAGAGAGCATTACTAATTTCATTTATAAAAAAATGTATTACTGGTAATTTTTTTTTTTTTTTTTCCAAAAATGTATTGTTGGTAATTTTTTTTTTAATTATGAAAATGTATTGCATGTATTTTTATACTTTCATAGTGTTTTGACCACAGTTTGGTGGGGTTAACTATAATCCCATTGCTTGCTACCAACTTGTTGTCAGGGTTGACCTGGGGACACCTGCATTTAACAGGTGGTTCCACATTCCTCAAAATCCGCTGATCAGAGACGTTGCTGCTAGATGTAGTTTGTTGTCAGACACAGGATGTGAAATCAGTTATGAGTTTAAAATGATATCCTTGAAAATGACCCATGTTAAGAAAATCTTAATTTTGAAATTATAAATTTTGGACAAGTATTTCTTTTGCTTTATGTTGTTTTATCACAACTTAGGTTGGTGATTTCAACAACAGTTGTGAAAAAGACAATTAAGATAAAAGAAAAAGACCTGATAATTAAGATTGTTATGATCAATTATCTTTTTTTCACATTTGTATGTATTTTGTTTTATTGGGAAAAGGGAGATGATTATTTGGGGAGCAATTTCTATGTTCATGCCTAATTGATTGATTTTTTTTAATCGTTACGTAAAAAGTTTTATTCCCAAAATTAGGAAAGAATAAATAATTGAATGAAATTTGTTTGAAACACAAATGAAAATGATGATAATTAAAAACATAAATAATAACGTAAAAACCAAAAACAAGAAAACAGCACACTTCTCAATGTTCAGTGCTGTGGGCATTCAGAGAGAAAAAATATCATTTATTAAAGTTTTACATCTGCTATCAATCAGAGACAATAGCGACCTTGGTAATTACTCATAATTAATATAATACAAGGGTCAGTCAAAAACTAATGCCTGCTGCAATATAATTTTTAAAATTTTAGAATTTTTTTTTAAATCTGTAAAAAGGGGAAAATTGGCAGAGTTACCTTTTGCATCATCCTCTTTCTAAATGGTTGTACTTCTGGACAAGTGCAAAAACAAAACAAAACAAAAACACAAAACAAAAAAACACAAAACAAAAAAACACAAAACAAAAAAACACAAAACAAAAAAACACAAAACAAAAAAAAACAAAACAAAAAAAACAAAACAAAAAAAAAAACAAAAAACAAACAAAACAAAAAACAAACAAAACAAAAAACAAACAAAACAAAAAACAAACAAAACAAAAAACAAACAAAACAAAAAACAAACAAAACAAAAAACAAACAAAACAAAAAACAAACAAATAGCTGCTGTAGAACTTGTTTTTGGAAGAAGAATGTGTTGCAAAATTTCACAGGTTAGTGAATATTTATAGAGAAGCTGCAATGGTTGTAAGCACAGTAAGGAAGTAATTCAGTAGGGTTAATAGCAATCCTAGGCCTCACAGCAGCTTAATAAACAAATAAACAATCATAATGCAACCTTACCCCATTCACCCTACAATTCTGACCTGGAACCCTCAGGATTTTATCTATTTTGGCTTATGTGGTAGGAACTCAGAAATCACCAGGTGTGCACTGATGCTGAGGTGAAAGAGACAACTGTGAAATGGTTAAGAATGCAGCCATTAAGCTTCTGCAAAGATTAATGAACCTGCACCTTGTAGAAGCTTTGTAGTTGCCATCATTCAAATGGGGGGGGGATATAATGATTGAGAATAAAGGTGACTATAATGAGGAGGAGATTTAGAATTGTTAGAATTGGATTCCTTTGTCCTATTTTGTGTGCTTCTGTTATTAAATACGTTAATTTACTAGGAGTTACTTTGTGTTGCAACTTACTGGGAGTTACTTTGTGTTGCAACTTACTGGGAGTTACTTTGTGTTGCAACTTACTGGGAGTTACTTTGCGTTGCAACTTACTGGGAGTTACTTTGCGTTGCAACTTACTGGGAGTTACTTTGTGTTGCAACTTACTGGGAGTTACTTTGTGTTGCAACTTACTGGGAGTTACTTTGTGTTGCAACTTACTGGGAGTTACTTTGTGTTGCAACTTACTGGGAGTTACTTTGTGTTGCAACTTAATTGGACCATTCTTTTATGATGGTACTGTGGTCCAGTTTACTTGAATTTTTCTGTAACAGTCCATCAAGAGGACTTTGAAAATGAGGAGTTTGATTTTTAGCATGATGGGGCACCCTACACACTATACTATTGTGATGTAAAGGCCTGCCTTGATGAGATTTTGTCAAACAAGTTGACTTGATGAAGATGTTCAGTTGAATATACCCTTGTATTCACCAGACCTTACTCCTGACTTTTTTTTATGGTGATACTTAAAAGATAAAGTTTATGATACAATACCAGCAAAAGTCGATGAACTGAGGGCAGCCACTGAATGAGAATATGCATAGATGTTAAACTGGATACTGATCTCCATTCAGGTCCAAGCACTACTAAAGTAGCTTGGACCTGAATGGGGATCAGTTTGATAACAAGCATTTACAGAAAAAAAAAAAAAAAAAAAATCAAATATTGTCTGTAGATTCTATTACATAGTTTTAATATGAAATTTATTTTAATAAACCATGAGTTTATAATCCTTCAAAGTATCTATACATCATTTTGGGACAAGTTATTTATTTGATATGACCCTTTGTCAAAGGCCTTTAGACTATGAAAATTAATATTTCTGCATTTGTAAAAAACTGACATATGGTTCAGCTGACTATGCATGTTTTTAATGACAGATCATGTGTCAATTTTTAGAGACATGAAAAAAAGAAAAAGACAATTTATAATTAATTTTGTTACTTTGAAATCAGATGTCCATTGGGTCTCTCTTTGCATTCAGCTTTGCAGATATAAATTTTCATCAACATGAAGGTTAATAATAGGCAAATAACATTACAAGTTATCACCTTCCCAATTTTTTTTCACTCATTATCTTTATGCTCTTACAAGTACTCAACCTAAATTTTTGTTATGCTTTGCAGAATCAGGAGATGCAGAGAGTATTTAACAGCTAAGTATTTCCAAAGATGAGCAAAGATTTGAAAACTTCAATATTCTATGCAAAGTCTTAAATTGAAGATCATTCCCATATTCTCACTTTCAACAAATGTCAATCACCTAAGATGAAAATCAAAGGTGCTTAATTACAGTGATCAGCATTGCTTGGAGTGAATTGGGTATGCTGTAAGTTTCTTGTGAGACAACACTTCTTGGTCAGGAGTTATAATACAAGAACATTAGAAATTTTATTAAAAGACAAAGAAAATCTGCATGCAAAACATTTCACTTTGTTAAAAATCCAAATTCTGCTTTCAGTCTCCAGCTGCTTAAGCTAATCAATTTGGCACTTTCTACAAAATCATGAACTTAAAATCCTTAAGGTCTTTCCAGGACCCCCACAAAGCCAAATTTCTAAATGAACCATTTTGTTTCTGAATTCAAACTGATTTTTGTCCTCTTGACAGATAATCATGATAATGAGCATATAAAGCTAAGATATTTGGCATTAAAGATTCAGATCTCTCAACCTTTTGTCCCTTGTCCCTACTGCTGAGCACAAAACAGAAGAGATTGGAATAATATTCAAAATATAATAATTTTGATAGTTTGTAAAGATTTGAGGCATGTCAAAATGTCAAAAACAGAATCAACAAGTAGTGGTGAAAATGCAAGCTTTAAGAAAAAGTCACTGAAAATAAAATCTAAGATTTGTTGGATATAATAATAAAAAAAAGATAATGAAGTAGAAAAATAAATTTTTCATCCAATTGCTGTTGGTTTGAATACATTAAAAAAAGTGAGTGTTTCCAGTGAAAACTAATACATGCAAGTCTTTGCAACAGGTTAAGTCAGTCAACTCAAAAATGCCAGCTTGTCTCCACAAATCTATGACAAGTGAGTGACTACCTTTCTCCAAAGATAGAACTACTGAACTAGAGATAAAAAGCCCTGCCACTATATTAAAACTCCAAACTAACTTCTCTAATATTCTTGTATTTTTTTCTTGTAAATTATGTCTAATGACATTTACTAAAATATATGAAATTTCTCATCTGTCCATATTTCTGTGATGAAGTATTGTAACTATTTACACTATATTGTTTGGGCCGTTATCTTTATCTTTGTCATATTTACAACATTTTGTCCTTCTTCAGATGGAGGAAAGCGGAGAGTTGAGTTAATAAAGAGAAATAACTGAAACTGAGATATCAAGAAAAGGCATGGCATGTGGAATGAGAACAATCTACCCCAGTGGACAAAATAAAGGGTTCAGTTTGAAATTCCAATGTATGTCACCTGATGAAGACAGGAGCATACAACAGCCAAAACACTGTGAATATGACAAAAAAAAAAAAAAAAAAAGAAAGATGAGGGTAACAGTCTGAATAGTATAAATATGAAGTTTCTCTTTGACAAACATATCCATCCATATATATGAAAATTTCAAATCAGATTATTTACTATGAAAAAAAAAAAAAAAAAAGCAACATACCCCTATACATAGAAAAAATATTTGTTGTAAAAATGTAGTATATAAATTGATGTTTGATATTTTATCACAATTATTACAAGTTTATTTACTATATTAATTGTGACTATAATGTAAACCAAATGCTATTAGAAGGTAAAGGAAAAAGTGAACTTTTTCAGAGCTGTGTAATAGGAGTTAGTGTTTTGCATGTCCTTGTAAAAGGAGCATTTAATAGAATCAAAGTGTAACTCAGTGTTAAACAAGAACTGCAACTCATAAAATATCAGGAAATAAAGAAAAAAGTCTTCCTTACTAAGAGGGAGATTATATATAACTTCAAATGTTATTATAATGGACACATTGTATTTGAAAGAGTTGTTCTGTTTCTATTTATTGAATATTATAATAGTATTACAGCTATTGGGCCACATTTGAGAAATGTGTTCTCCAGCATATCCCTTTCTTGGAGAAACCACTATTTGAAACAGTATACTTTACCATTCAGCCTCAAAGAACATCATAGTAACCTTTTTAAGTAATGCACATACTCAACACTCAAATTATTTTCTTAAAAGGTTACATCTGTTCAATGGGAGGTGGGTGTCTATTTCAAATATGAAGTGCCCACCATAATAATGTATGAAATGTTGCATTAAAAATAAATCCATTATGTGTGTGTGTGTGTGATAATATGAATAAAGACAAAAGAAAACTTTTCTTTATCAATGTGTTTTGTCCCATGATGGACTTTAGCTTATTCTTATTTTATTAGATATTAAATTACATCACTTAGTGTCCTCCATACTTTACCCTTACTTACACAGTTAAGGGTAAGAATATTTTAAAGAATTCTTAAATTGAAAATTTTGAAAACTTAACTATTTTTCCTCCAGTTGTTTATAAATACATGTTGCAAAATAAAATCTTTACATTTTTTTTTTTTAAGAGAAAGTGTACATACAGAAATCAACTCTGCATTAGTTTCACACCTAAGCTGATCTTTAGACCATGTGGTCTAGAAAGAACCATTTCCAACACTGAACTTATTTCCCCCATAAATATAACAAATTTTTTTTTTAAATTATATAAAGCAATTATATTTTTTATAATCTGACAGTATTTCTCATTATGAAAAATGTTATTTAAATGGGTACATGTGTTTGATAGAATTCTTTTTTATTTACCAACAGTGAAATTATTGCCTACCAGCCTAGATGATTAAAAGTCTTAAAGAAAATGTACATTATATGAGTTTCTTTTTGTAAAAAGATTGTGTGTGTGTGTGTGTGTGTGTGTGCGTATACATTTGTGTTTGAGTGAAAGGGAATGGAAATATTTGAAAAAAGTCATGTGATACGCAATAAGAGATATAAAAGTGAGAAGTGAAGTAGAAAAGGATATCAAAAAGAAAGGAAAAACCTTGTAGGAAGAAAGAGGTGGAGTTGATGCAGGGAGGGGAGAGTAATCGATTAGAGTTTTCAGTGGTCAATCACATGGTGTCTTCTAATCTCCAGAGGAAAGTGTTTCATTAGTCTTCTTTGACAAAGACTAAATCCTCAAGGCTGACTGTATTCCTTGCACACCCACCACACACCAAAAATGCCACTCATACAGTATCTTACCTACCCACCACCAGTTTTGGTTAGTGTTTGGCACCAAGCCTGCCAAGTAAAAAGAGAAATGGCCAAGCAAAAGACCAAGAAGAAAAAAGGCCACTAAGACTTCAAATGATGGCCCTTGATGCATGGGAGATTTGTTTCCAGAGACACAGATAAAGTTCTGTGGAATGTCCAAACAAACATTGCCTCCAATTTATCCTTCGGAAGAAATAATTCATTTTTCATTTTCAATTCACAACAATGAAAACAACCACACATATGTAAGAGAGCGGAGAGCAATAGTTTATGCAAAAAGCTATAAATGGTGAAGTGATTAGTGACTGAAGTTTTGGGGAAATTTGTATTGTACTGAAGCGGGATAAGTCCAAATAATGGCTTATTCATAAACACAGCCATGGTCATGTAACATATATATATATATATATATATATATATATATATATATATATATATATGTGTGTGTCTGCGCGTCACATTTTTAATAAGATCTATAAAACTGTGTGTGTGTGTGTGTGTCTATATAAAAATAAGTGTGTTATGTTTGATAGAGCTTATTAAAAATGTGATAAGCATATTCATAACTAAAAAATTAACAATAAAATCAAATCAAGCACATGATATAATCTATCAGTGCTTCAGTATATAGATAGAGATAGATTTGACATGTATGCATATTTGAATATGCTTATGGTTGCAACTATATATAAAACGGTGTGTATGTAAAATATTTTACAAGAAAATCAACTCTCTTGCTACCACAGTTTTGCCACCTCTGGTATCATCAAGGCAGTGAATTTGACTTTTCAGAGGTGTGTGGAAACTGATAGTAGCAGGAAGGGTAGTTTTCATGTAAAATTTTATATCTTAAATTGCTCTGCATTTTTGTTATTTGAATTTGCATCAAATACTCTTTATTCATATAACCATTTCTGACAAATAGTTTCTCAATATTTTTTT
Organism: Acanthosepion lycidas; assembly: GCA_963932145.1. Classification (NCBI taxonomy): domain Eukaryota; kingdom Metazoa; phylum Mollusca; class Cephalopoda; order Sepiida; family Sepiidae; genus Acanthosepion; species Acanthosepion lycidas. The sequence continues at coordinate 51,099,139 of OZ010607.1, read as the reverse complement.
TAAATTATGCATCCAAATCAAAACTATAGATAAATGTGTGCGTGCGCAATGTTTTTTTTTTTTTTTTTTTAATAGATCTCACTAAAAACATGACAAGCATCCTTGAAGTATTTTAAGGTTTATAGTAGAAACAAGCATGCAATCTAATTCACCTGTACAATGGGCTACTTACCTATTATAATAAAAAATACAACCACCTTAATTGCCACGGTCATGGAATCAGTGATTACATTGAGGACAGGTTTTCCTGTGGCAGGGACACAAAAAATGAGGACTGATCTCCTGTACATCTGCTTACATGTGGCACTTAGCCATAGTGTCACATTCGTCTGTTCTATATTGTCCTCATGATGAAGGGTTAGTAATCTTCTATTGAATATCAGAGTGGATTGACAATATCCTCAATGAATTTTCCTTTGTCAGCTTTTACATATGTGGTAACTTCAATTTTCAACACAAATCGTGGTTAGTCCACTCTAACAAAATCAACGAGGAAAGCAGATATTGCAGAGACTTCTCCATTGCATATGAACTAACCCAGATCATTAAAGAACCCAGTTGAGTCCTGGGTGTGATTGGACAGCAGGTGAACCTCCTCAAACTTTTTAAAACTTCATGCTGACAAATTCTTAGCAAAAGTTTTACTCTCCTTTGGCATGTCAAGCTATTCCCTAGTCAGTGTCCAAATTGGCTTCAAACCAATGACACCCTTCATTTATTGTTCAATAGAATGGTTTTTCAGAAGGCAGACTGGGACAGATTTTGGTCCTATATAATGGAAGTTCCTCTACCAACCTTCTTCAAACATGTTGCACCTAAAACTGCTGCTCTAGCTTCTGATTGGATCCATTCTGAAATGGAGTGTATTATAGCCACAGAAAAATTCCAATAAAAAAAAAAATAACTGTCAGTCCTGGTTTATCTCTGAATGCACTGCAGCCATAGCTCACTGGAACCACTACTACAAAATCTATTGCAATGATCACTGTAGTATGGCCATTACTACATTCAGAACTGCCCACAATTGTTGTAAGAGAGTTCTGGAAAATGCAAAGTGTAGCTATGCATGAGATGTCCAGGCATAAGTTGAAAAGAAACAAATTGAATATCACGAATTCTGGAAGATCACCAACCAAATTATGAACAGAGGCAAAACGGCTGTGGCCACTGTTATAAATGGCCCCAAGATCATATCCTCTTTGACGGACAAGGTGAAGCTCTTTGCCTTGATCTTTGCCTCAAGCTTAACTTTAGATGACAAAGTCCATCCTCTCCCTAACTTCCCATGTCTCACTGAGCATAATCTCAGTAATATACTCATTTCAGTAAGAGAAGTCTCAAGACTTATCAAAAGCCTTGATGTAAAGAAAGCCACTGGACCAGACAAAATTCTAGTGGTTGGCCTTAAGAATATCAATCCAGAATTATCCCCAATCCCAGCAAAGTTATTTAACAGCAGCTTGAAGGAAAAATCTGTCCCAAGCTCATGAAAGGTTGCAAGCGTATGCCCAGTCTTCAAGAAATTGGGTAACCAATCCTCCCCGTCCCAGTATAAACTCATTAGCCTTCTGAGTATCATTAGTGAGCTTTTTGAGGCCTTAACCATTACCACACCACTGGTGACAATAGTCACCATAGAATTCTCTCCCTTTGCCTGAGGTGGTTGCTATAAATAAACACTTGTCAACTGTTATTTTCGGTATTTTAAGCTGGAAATTGCCTACTTCTGCTTTGGAATAAGGTTAAACTTCCGTTTTCCAACACCATTTTGAATTCTTCTAGACTCTACATGAGGTGTAACATTGATTAAACCCACATTAATATTTTTGCAATTATTTTGTTAATATCCCAACAAAGTCCTTATTCAGGAGTTTTCTTTGCTTAGGACTCCGATGATGATTTTGAAGGCCTTACTCGAGTGGATATTGACGGTGAGGTGGTGGGAGATGATAATCATGCTAGTGACATGGAGGAAATCAATGATGACCACTAGCAACTACTATCATCCATGCCTGAGTAATTTTATGGAAGCTAATGGCAACCATTGATATATCTGATGATAGCCCTTCTGAAGGTAAATTATTTTGTCAATTTATAAACGATGAAATAATAACTTTATTCATCAATGAGACAAATATGAGTCAGGTGAAAGAAAGTGCAAACAAATGCTAATGTCTTCTCATATGTAAACACGGGGAGGCACATCACTTTTTTGACAAAATAAAAGCCTTTTTAACCATTTTGTTTCTTATTACACCCCCAGATCTCCGCAAGCAGTAATAAAAGTTAAAGTATGTTGAATTATTTATGTATTTTTAATGTGTTTGATTTTTAATGTATTTTGATTTTTATCTCACATTTTTTATTTTGCATTTCAGTTTTTTGTTTTCAATGTCAAAATATGCATGCAAAACTTAACGCATTAAATATTGCATTACATCAAAATATTACTCATTCATTCTTTTATTAGTGTACAAAAATTATAATCTATACGTACAATACAAAGAAAGTTATAACAATTTTAAAACAGTAGATGTTCATGTTTTTGCACTATCAAAAAAAAAAAAAAAAAATGCAGAGGCAGGGGGAAACAATTCTAGAAAGAAATTAATGTGGTAAAGATTAATAAACAAGAAGGTTGTCAAGCACCTTATATAGGAACAACCTCCTGTGTGACGAGCAGTATGGGTTTTAATCAGCCTAATCCACTGCTGATGCCCTAACTACCATTATACACAAAATTAGTAGAACCCTTGACAACACACATACCGCAAGGACCATAACATTAGACATCTTGAAGGCCTTTGCCAAGGTGTGGTACAAAGGTTTGTTACAAAAGCTATCTATAGAATCACTGGAAGGGTTTTCTCTATTATAAAATCCTTCCTAATTTCCTGAAAGTAGTTATTAACAGCCAGTTCTCAGAGGCCCTGGCAGTCAACACAGACATCCCCCAGGAATCACTTCTCTCACCAACCCTCTTTCTGAAGTACATAAATTATATAAGCCTAAAAATATACTCTGATCATTCGTAAATATCTAGGCTGAAGATATGATATACAGGTGCACCTCTAAAACTCTTGATTGGCAGCTGACCTCCCTTCCAATCTCACATTAACTTCTAAGTGGGGGGAGGAAAAAACTGGCTGGGGACATTCTGTGCCTCTAAAACCAAGCTGGTTACATGCCATCACCGCTGATCTGACTGCCAGTCACAATGAATGGATGTCCCATCAAGGAGGCCCTGTGCTTGGGAGGATATTGGGCCTCAAGTGGAACTCCTACATATGATCTATCACTAAAGCTTTAATGCAAAGAGGAAAACAAATCAAAAATAAAAAGCACCATAACTTTGTCTTTCATTCTGAGCCTGAAGGTGCCAACCTATCACACAAAGGCAAAATGTGTTGTCATTACAAAGCTTTTCCATTTTGTCTTATTCCTCCACTTTTGTTTGAATTCTATATTTAACACACAATATGTATATTTCGCTTATTTGATTATAGACATTATAAATATTTTATTTTTATTCTCTTCGTACAAATGTTTTTACATATAGTTTAAGGTTATAATACTTTAATCCATCTTAGCCATCTTCATAGACTGATGTTATTTCTTAAGGTTGGGTGTCTGCTTTCTCCAGCATCTTATTCTGATAGTTTTAATGTTTGATAGTTTGAACTTCTTATCATGACACATGTTATGACATCATATTTTTATCACAAGATGTTTATATAGTTCCAAGAGGTTGGCAGGGAAATCCCATATCTACCCCTATTGAGAGTAAATTTATATCCTGAAGAAGACCAAAATAGCTAAAAGTAGTTGGAGAAATAATATTGAAAAATACATTACAATCTTGAACCATCTGTAAAAACAGTTTAATCACAAAAGAGGAAAAACCAAATAAAAACAACTGAAAAAGAAATATTTCTGTGGTCTTTAATCAAATTATATAAATGTAGAATTGAGTGGCCAAGTTTCACTACGTATAGAAAAGGAGAAGGAAAACATTGGAAGGCAAAAGAGAAAATGATTAATTGAAATGTTTCCTGGCAGAAGTGGATAGCACAATAATTCATCAAAGTAAAGACCAATTTATTGGTACACTTTTCATTGCATTCACTCACGAGGAAGTTTCTCCAAACTTTTATCAATGGAGCCAAATGCATCTATCATCTGCATTTATTTTACCTTGTCACAAATTCTGACATCAATTCAATCCTTAACTTTATTTTCAAAAGTGACCTGACATAATTGTATAATTGCATATTGTTTGTCATCATTGTTAATCATGTCTTGTAAAGAACATCAATATAAACACAAACAATATAGGTTTATCATCTACTAGTCGCATCTACCTGTGCTGTACAAGGTTCTTTGGTAAATTGTATTCATTTATTAATCATAAAGAGGAATGCAAATGCAGAAGGATGTATAGCTACATTTTATAAATTATGCAAAAATGTTTGATAAAGTACATCACAAAGAAGTGTGATGTAACCATGAATTGCTTAGGTAATGTTATATATTGGGGAAGGAAATTAGAATAATCTAGAATTTATACTGGCAGCAAATTGCTTGCATATGGATAGAAAATGAATTCAGTAAATATACAAAAATAGAAAGAAGTTTAAGACAAGGATGTGTCTTCTCATCAGACTTATTCAACCTATACAGTGACCTATACCTATATAGGTATATATAGGTACCTAATATAGGTATATATACCTATATTCTGATAGACGTCCTACTAGAATTTATTATGGTGGCTACAATCTTGACAACATAAGATATACAGATGATACAGCGTTGATAGACACTAAAAGGAAATTACAAGAACTCCTACAGAAGGTAGTGAAGGAAAGGAAATGTTTTAACAGAGAATGTAAAGTGTGACACTGGAATCCAAATCTGCAGTGGGTTAGTGAAAGAGCCTTTCAAAACCTATGCAAAGTATTAAGAAACAGGAAAATTTTGTTAGAAACAAAGAAAAGAGTACTGAACTGTTATGTAATATCACTCATCCTATATGGCAGTGAATACTGGACAATCCCTTCACAGATGAAGAAGAGACTGGAAGCAACAGAATCTGGTTCTACAGAAAGATGCTGAGGATACCATGGCCTGAACATGTGAGCAATGATAAAGTTTTAGGGAAAATGGAAACAAAAAAGACACTTCACATCAAAAGAGATTAGAAATTTCTAGGGTACATGAAGAAAGAACAACACCTTCTCAACTTAAAAGGCTTAAAAAAATTCCATAATTTTTATTAAAATATTAGAAATATGTTAAAGTATTTTTCTTCTGTATTAGAGGGGGTTGTGACAATGACACCAAGATTTCTGGAAGAGGCAGCATTTTGGGGGATCATGAATGCTAGGCAATGACAGTGTTGAATGAATTAGCAAGAGGTGATAAAGCAGATAATATTTAAGAGAAAGAGAGAGCATGAAATATTGACAAGCAAGTAGTTTTAATGTCACCACCAGGTAATCTATACATGTTGACCAAATTTAAAGCTGATTCAGCCATGTGTGACAAAAGAAATACACTGAATTACAGGAAAGGCAAATTCAGAAGAGTTGGAAAAAAAAAAAAAAAAGGCAAAAAAAAAAAAAAAAAAAAAAATACAAGACACTTCCATGCATGATAAATCAATAAGCCTTCTCAAGCAACCGAAGTTCACAAAATTTAAAAAAATATTCCAAAAAATTTCTAAGATTGTATGAGACATCACTGAAAGGTTGATAGCTTTCCTTGTTTGCTGCTGTCATCCCCACAAATTGTTTCTGAAATAATTTGGGGAATACTTTCTTTTGTATGACAGAGTTCACATTAAAGTGCCTTAGAGTAGAGATCACAACTTTGAGAGAAGTTTCAGTCCATTTTACACATCAATATTGCCATTAGGAGTTAACAGCAGAAAACCAATAAATCTTTGGAGGAAAGTGTTAATTTCTTTCTACTGTCACCTGATTATTACTGGGTCGCTTTTGTTAGTGAGTTAAAGAACAAAGAATAGTCAAGCAAAGATGGGTGAAAAGGAACACAAATGAGGCAAAGTATATAAAAAAAAGAGAAGAAAATGGCGCAGTGTCCTCCAATAACTGTGTCTTGATGCATAAGATAAATCAAACACAGCAATATTAAATCCATGGCATGAACTGGAAGATGTGAACATATATTGTGGTATATTTGACAATTCTCTGAAAAGCACTATCTTTTTTTAATGACAATTCAGTAATTCAGTGAAGAAGTTCTGTTTGAGACACAGTAAAAAAATATTTTTCCTTTCAGTGACTTTTTCTTTTATCAATCTTTTTAGTTTAACTTGTATCTTTATAGCATCAGTTTTAACTCTCGCCATCATATATTATAAACATTCTGGCAAAAGTTTGTATTTTCTTGACATCAGGTGAAAACTTGAGAATTTTGCTACACATTTTGGGGAAATTTTCAGTTTCTAAAATTCAAGTTTATAATTATAGTTTAGATATGTGGAAATAAAGAAAACAGCAGTTTAAACTGATGCCAAGACGGTATGGTTTAAACTCACCTTTGCCTCTAGTCTTTCCTCTAAGCCACCCTCTCTTTTTCTATATTGTCCCTTTTGCCACTTCTCCTTGCCTTAAGTCTTTCCTCTTTGCATCTTCTCTTTCTATGTCTTTTCCCATTTGTCATTTCTTGCCTCCTCTCTTTATCCTTTATTTCCTATCCTTTCCTCTTGCCTTCCTCCACTTTACTTCGTAGCCTTTCCTCTTGCTCCCCCTCCTATACTTTCTTTGTGCATTTCCTCTTTACCTTCTCACTTCTTTTTCCTAAAAACTTTGGATTCATTGATCCATGTTTCAATTGTCTTTTGTTGTTTCTTTTGTTCATGTCTCTTTCAATTTGCTGTATATCTCTATAGTTCAGGTTTCTCTACTCTTTGTCTCACCTCTAAGTCTATAAAAATCATTTGCGAAGGCATAAAAACTGTCAGTGTATAATGAAATTATATTTGCCACTTGAAAACCATGTGATCTTCTACTTGCCAAAACAATCATATTCTTGAACTCAAGAATGCATTTTCTTTTGTCTTTTTTCACACTTTAAAGCCTCTATTCTTTTTTCCTCCCATATCCAAACAATTTCCTCACCTCTTTCTCGACATTCTAATTTGAGGAGACCTCTGAAATGAACTCACATACACAATTCGACTACTAAATTTCTGTCAGTATGGTTCCTCAAATCTTCAGCCACAATACTGTTCCAAGTAAGATACAGTTGTGCTAATTTCATATCTTTTTCATCTGTCTTAACCTGTACTTCAAATTAAATCCATCTCTTCAGTACAGGTAGAAAATGGTTCATTACATGAAAAGTGGCTCTTTATTCAAGCCCTACATATCTGTCTGCATCAATGAGAGTTTAATTTATAGAGGATAAATTGCAACGGGTTGTCCAAAGACAGACTATAATATAAGGATTATCAAACTTGAGCACTATTCTGAACATTGGCTTAGTCAGAACTGATGAAATCTAATCATTAACTCTCACCTGTAAAAAGTAAAGGTAGAGAGAAGCTTTTCTTGGTGTTCACTTGACAGAAAGAGAAAAAAGCTTAAATATGTTCAGGTCAGCTCAGCAGGCTTAAATCATTGCCCAATCACAAGAGTATTTCACCATCCATTTTTTATTTCTTTCATCTTTCTTCTCATCAACAGAATATTGGATTTATGATTGACTAGCTTTATGTAACAGGTCAGCCAGATTAGAGAAAATTGTCACAACGTCTCTTTCTTTCCTTCTCAAACATGAATAGAATCAAACCAAAACAAAGATTATAAGATGAGCCATTTCCCATTGTTATTCACAGCTACAATATGGCAGAGGGTCTAAGTATGAATAAATATTGTCAAATCATCTCACTGATATCAAAAGTTTGACTGAAATGAAATGTACTTGAACAGCCTTGTGGATAATTTTCAAATTTGTTTTTTTTTGCAATAGATGTATTTAAAAAATGAAAAAATATCAAAGCAAGATTGGTTAATCAATATGATGCACTTTTACATAATATTAATGAATGGATGGATGTTTAAGCTTGTTTTTCTTGGACTCTTGTTGGAGATGTTGACTCAGACTGAGAAATTAGAGAGTCAGGTTTGAATTCCAGTCAGTTTCATTACATTCTCTTATGCACAAATACTCTTGGGAAAGGTATGAATCTATCTACTCCCTCTATCTATAGATTAAATATTAGGACTTGTGTTTGGAAAATTCATTGAATATTCTCAAAAACTTTTTCTTAATGCAATACTCATCCCACCTCCCTCACAAAAAAGAATTATTTCTACAATCACAAATATGGTTCAGCTTTAAAAAAAAACAAAACAAACTAAGTATTGATAAGCTATAATAAAAAAAAGAATAACACAACTGGAATCTTGTTTATCAAAAAACAAAAAAAAAATTCAATATACCAAAATCTTTTCTTTCTCAGTTCAGTGAAAATAATGCCATGTAAGCTGCCCAATGCCTGGTATTTTTCTATATCAAAATGTGTTAAAAAATCCAATGAACACCAAAAGAAATGCTCAAAACTTTGACTCTTCCACTCAGTTCTTTTAACTGCTAATTTTATTTACAATTTACTTTTGATTGAAGAAATAAGAAAAACAAAGTAAGAAAGTAAAGAATTTGTCTACAATGAAAATAATGGGGAGACTGTGCAGTAGCCATGAGCCTATGAAAATTAATTCAAGAATATTTGCATAAAATAGTGTTATTGCTTCTCCTAATTCCAAAGTGAAGGACAGACAGAATTGGAGATATATTTTTGTTTTTATTTGTATGAATCCTCAATCAGTAAAATCTTTTTTCCCCAGACAAATCAAATAACATTACATTGAATTGGTAGCCAGTGGTCAGTTTGACCAATGACATTATTTTATTCAGATGTCTTTTCAAAAGCAGATCTAAAATTTTGTACAAATGGCTGAACCAATCACACTGTACCCAATTGGTTGCCAGTGGCCATTTTGACCAATGACATAACTTGATGATCTTTATTCAAATGTAATTCTAAAAGTAAATCTCACCATACATACACTGAATGGCTAAAACTTATCAAAACCAGCCATCTTTATTTTAGGGTCAAAATTCATCAATAGTTGACAGAACAGATTTCATTTGACCACACTATTGAAAAAGAAATCCTGAAACGAATGAGTTTGCAAAGAACCAACACATTACTTTGCAATTATTCATATCACATTAATCTAATATGAAGCGAGAAAGGCAAAGACTAGAATTACAATTATATTTATAATATTGTATTTTAGAGAGATTGACATTATTGTGAGCAGAGTTTTACAACTTGGACCATTAAGCTATGGCATCATTATTGGCTAATGAGATTTGCTACTAATTATTTTATCTACCATTACTAAAAAGTCATCTCAAATAAAGAAATTACATGTCAGAGTATAAACAAACCCAGAAATGAACATGAAAATCACCTAAAACATTCACTTTTTATAACTTACCTAAATAATTACTAAAGTATTGTTTTACTGGGTGTGGAACTAGTTGATATAAGTAAAAAGAGCTTTGGCACAAAGAACTACCAACTCTCTGGAGTGCAGAGAAGGGCAGTTTTTTTTTCCTTTTTTAACTTCTACCATATTAGGAACCAACCTGTTAATAATTGTGCCTTACAAAATATTTAAAGCCATAATTTATGTTCTCAGTTTATATAAATCAACACAGTGTACAATATTGGCTCACAAGCATCGAAATCTGTACAGCTATACGCTTATCATTAGGCTGCACCAACAAAAGAGATCATGTGGAGTACTGTTATGACACTGTCAGGTATGAGTTTAGCCTAAGACAGGTGCAGGCAAAAATTGCCTTGGTGGACTCCTTAACCATTACCACACTACAGCTACAATTGTTGCGTGGAATTTTCTCTATTTACTACTCTAGGCACATTCTGTTACCTTGAGACGGTTTCTATAAATAAACACTTGTCAACTGTTATTTCCAGTATTTTAAGCTGGAAATTGCCTACTATTGCTTTGGAAGAAAGTAAAACTTCTGTTTTCCAATGCCATTCTGAATTCTTCTAGACTCTACACTGATTAAACCCATGTTTTGTTTTTTTCACAGGTTTTTGTAAACAAAAATGGCCACATCAATATCCAACAATTCAAGAGTTTTTGTTTGATTAGGACTCAGATGATGATTTTGAAGGCTTTACTTGAGTGGATATTGATGGTGAAGTGGTTGAAGATGATAACCATGCTAGTGATGTGAAGGAAAGTGACGATGACCACTATCAGCTACTATCATCCATGCCTGACTAATTTTATAGAAGCTTCTGATATACCTGATAGCCTTTCTGAACGTGAATTATTTTGTCTATTTATAAACGATGAAATAATAACTTTATTCATCAATGAGACAAATAAATGTGAGTCAGGCAAAAGAAAGAGAAAACAAATGCTAGTGTTTTCTCCTATGTACACATGAAGAAACATCATTTTTTGATGAAATGAAAAGCCTTCTTAGTGATTTTGCTTCTTATTGCACCCCCAGAACTCCACAAGGAGTATTAAAAGTTAAAGTACGTTGAATTATGTATGTATTTTTTAATGTTTTTTATTTCGCATTTCTTATTTCAAGTTTCAATTTTTTTTTGTTTTCAACATCAAAACATGCATGCAAAAACGTAATGCATTACATTGAAATATTCATTCTTTTATTAGTGTACAAAAATTAAAATCTATATGCACATTACAAAGAAAGTTATAACAGTTTTAAAACAGTAGGTGTTATGTCTTTGCACTATCAAAAAAAAAAAAAACAACAAAAAATAAAACACAATGGCAGTGGGGAACAATTCTAGAAAGAAATTAGCTTTAGTTAAAAATGAAGGTACCACATCAATGACTAACTAAGGGCAAGGGGATAATTTTTTTTTTTTAAGTTTGCAAAATTTATGTTCTTTTATTTGCAAAAAAGTAATATTAATGGAAATTCTTTAAAAAAAATTGATAAAAATAACCAAAAAGCTTTAGAATCAAATATTTTTATTGACAAATAACAGATTATGATGACTAGAATTATTAGCAATGTTACATTAAAAAAAGAAATCAAACTTTATTAGCTTAGAATATGTTGTGTATTACTGTAAAAATATAAAGCTTTTTCAACATAAAATCAAAACAAATATTGAAACAAAAAAATATGTTCAGTAAAACACTCCTTTAGTTTATTGATTTAGTTTCTTCTACATAAAAATATTTTCATAATTTTTGTTGCTTAGCATTCAGAATAACTTCCTCTACTCAGGCAGTTTGTCAGAATAAAAAAAAACATTAATTTTGTATTATTTTAGAGCGGGAGGGGGGCTGTTTACAATGCAACATGAAACTGATCTCTGACTTGTTGACATATATGTAATTTTCTTTCTCTTTTGAGAGGACCAATCTGTTTAAGTATTGCTGATTTAAAATGAAATTTATTATTACTATGTAATGAGTGTGTATACATATGTTCATTTCATTTCAGGTAGACCTAAATGATGCAAGATTGAAATAACCATGTAACATTAGTTGAAATAACCATGTAACATTAGTTGAAATAACCATGTAACATTAGTTGAAATAACCATGTAACATTAGTTGAAATAACCATGTAACATTAGTTGAAATAACCATGTAACATTAGTTGAAATAACCATGTAACATTAGTTGAAATAACCATGTAACATTAGTTGAAATTCCTTTCATCTCTTTTCTTTGAAAATATATTTACATAGGGTTCTAGTCTATTTTTTTTTGGAAAACATCCATGACCATCTTAAGAAAAATGTAACAAAAAATGTAATCTTAATTGAAAAAAAAAACAAAAAACTTTTTCTTTTTTTGGGGGCACAAGACTTGTTTTTAAAGGGCATCACAATATTTTGCCATAGTACCACAGTCTAAACTCATCCTTGCAATGTGTTGTGCAAGTGAGGGAACTGCTAAGGACAACTGGACCCTCTTTAAATTACAAAAGCTAGCATTTCAGGATATGATGTTTACATCAATAATAAGCGCCTGACTAGAGAAATTCAGCATCTATGATGGAAATATATAGTGTTTAGTTTGTCTCTGGAAATATGAGAGCATTGATGCAGCGGCAGATTTCAGTTCACTGAGCATGTGAATCTGGGCAAATTCATCTAAGCCATAGAACAGGTGAATAAGAATGATATTCTGCAACATACTATGACACTAAAAGATCAAGTAACCAGAAAAGTTTATATTTATGCAAAACAATTTTGATTACAGAACGGAATCCCACATATTTTATTCTTTGATATAAAGTGTATCAAAATGAATATACAGGAAAGTGTGTAACAAAGGAGAAATCACTTTTTAATCTTGGATTAAAGAACTTTTCTACCAAACTGTTTAAGGCAGTGTAAAATATCGACATGAACTCACTTTGTTTAAAAATAATTATTATAATATTAATTATCAATTATAGCATAATCAACTTGATGGCACAGCCATTTACTACTGGGCCGACAGTAAGGTTGATCAGCCCGACAAGGTCAAAATGGCATATGATGTCCAAAATGACCTCAAGTGTGTCATTAACTGGGGGAAAAAGAGGGTTTCTTAATTTTAATGCCTCCAAAACTAAATTAATCATCTAAGAGACCTCTCTCTGCCTTCCCTCAGCAATGTCAGCTGAGAATGTTCAGCTGACATGAAATGGAAATTTTTTATTGAATTTATTGCTAGGTCATCTGCTAAGAAAGTTGGTTCACTGTGTCGTGTGAGACAATTTTTCTCCCCAGAATCTATCTTACATATTTATAAGTGTACCATTCATCCATGCTTAGAATATTGCTGTCATATATTGGTCAGGTGCCTCTGTTATTTACCTTGAGCACCTTGATAAATGTAAAGAAGAATAAGCAATATTATTGGTCCTGATCTGGCAGCTCAGCTTCAGTCACCTTCCCACTGCTGTAAAGCTTCCTTTCTGTGTCTTTTCTACAAATATATTCATGGTAATTGTTCAGATGAGCTCTTTGCTATGGTACCTCGACATTTTGAATTTAAGCACTGTACTAGACTGGCGTCGAGATTTCATTAACATACAGTTGAGCTGGCTAGATGTAGACATAAATTCTATGTTAACAGTTTCTTCTCTCGCACTTCTTGCTTGTGGAACTCCCTTCTGGCTCCATGATTTCCAGCCAATTTTAATCTTCAGAAATTTAAATGCAATGTCAGTCACTATCTACTGTCCTTCTGATTACTCTCTGCCTACCCATTATTAATGTTTCTGTTCCTAATTCTTCCACACACTGTAACCCTCTTGTGGCTTTACTGTCTTGCATGGGGTGATATTGAGAAAAAAAAATAAATACAAAAATTTATAATTTTATGCTTTAAAATTAGTGTCAGGTTGTGAGAAAAAAACTTGTTTGACAGTTTCCATTGTTTGTGAACGAGTAAGAAGTTCCTTAGAAAAATTAATTTGCTAAACATGTGAAATCGAATCTAGTGTGGGCTTATATCTATATATGACAAATACATAATGAATATGCAACTATTCATTCAATGGATTTTCTCTTTTCTGGTGTATGACAGAAATCATTATTTCATATTATAATTGGGCTTATTAATTTGCACTGGAGTTGACATCATCAGCTTTGATCATGGAAAGAACATAGAAAAAAAAATGGTAGCAAGCCAACAGAATCATCATCACTACCACACTGATGAAAATCCTATATTCATTATGCCACAACATCTTTCTCTTTCTATATATACTTACATATTGACGCACACATACAAGGTTTCTTAAAAAGGAAATGGCTCCTATTTTATTATACTGGCATAGGGTGCCTAAGTTGTCGATTCTTCCCACCAATAACCTCTCTCTCTCTCTCTCTCTATATATATATATATATATAAACTTGTTAAATATAGTAGCTGAGTAGCTTTCTGGAAAATGAAGGTGTGCAGAAAATAGAGTTATATCATTGAATTCCTTTGTGTGAAAAAATTCCATTCACTGACACTTACTGAATGTTTATGGAGAATAAGCAGAGGATGTGAGCACAGTTAAGTAGTGGATAATGTGTTTCAGCAGTAGCAAAAGCAATGTGTGTGACAAGGCATATTCCAAGTTTCTTTGCAGTTGTCAATCCAAGAATATCTAGTCTTCGTGTCTATACAGACATTATTTTATAGCTAAAAACTCACTATATCCAATAATGTGGTTATATAAAACTATCTAGTATTCCTTTGACCATAGATTACCGTTGCTAGACATCATTATATAGACATCAAATATAATTTTGTAGAATAAACAATTGGCAATGAGATACTGGCAAAATTGTAAATGGTAATTAACAGCTACTCAAAAGACGATATGTTACAGTCATGTTCTGGAAGAGAGATATGTGAGTTTTGTTTATGGTAGTCCATAAAAAAACATTGTAATCATAGCTCCTGGCTACTAAATGAATACATAAAATATTCCTTGGTTTAGTACTGTATCAATGTGCACAGGAAAGACTTATTACTTCCATTTTTTAATTTATTTTACATGTCCTCTAAGCAGACATCATAATTTTTACAGTTGGATTTTGATGCATGTGCCAATATGCATGCATTCATTGAGGTAATGAATGTTCATTACCTCAATGCACTTAAGACATGATAATTATGAGGTTATTTTCAAGGAGGAAGTATGAATTAAGACCCAAATCTGCCTTAGTAATTTTACCATTGGTTGCTGTTTAGTTTAGTTTGTGAGATTGTGTCTATTTTCTAATATTTATATTTACATAGATGAAAGACTATGTGTGCATATATATATAACAGTAGCACAACTCCGTTTCATGCACAGTGCAAGCTTCTGAGTATAGACTGACCATTATACAATTGTAATTTTAATAAAAATTGGTTACTACACTCAATATATATATAGTCTTAAAATGTCAGAAAAGGAACTTTTTTTGGGTCCAATACTTCTTCAGAAAGATTTGTTGGGAAAAAAAATGCAAACATGCAAAAAAAATAATAACTATAAACAGTGAAACGGAAAAGTTTTTTTTATTATCATCAGGGCTCGTTCATAACCCTCTACCCATACACTTTTTCAGTTTCACCATTTATGATTTTACTTTTGAATGTTTGGGTTTTTTTTTTTTTTCCCCAATGAATCTTTCGGAAGAAGAGTTGGACAAAAAAAAAAAAAAAATTCCTTTTACGTAATCTGTCATTGTTAAAATATATAAATTCTGTGGTATAAAAGTTTTGTTCAAATATATATATATATATATATACACACACACACACACACACATATATATATATATATATATATATATATATATATATATATATATATATATATATATGGCAACTCAGACCAAAAGTAATTAATTAGTTAAGATTCAAGATATCATTAGGAACCATGAAATGTGAACTAATAATGCATGATTTACTTTCGTTGTATTTTTCTAGAAAAGACTCAACTGAGATGGAACAAACAATTCCCTATGATTTAAAGATCAGTGTCAAAAGTTGTTAAGTATGATATGATGTAATCTTCCATTAAGAAATTAGAAAATATTTGCAGCTCAAAAAGAATTGCGGATCTTCAGGAATATTGAAAGTACCATAGTGCCAAGAGGGAATCAACATAATTCCTTATTCAGACCATAAAAAGAACATGGACTGGAAAAAGTGAAAAATGAGAAATGTTTCAAATAAAAAAAAAAATTAAAGATCTTACTTACTTTACGCAGGAAAAAACATTTCATGAAAATTGTACTCACCTGTAAGAAGAAAAAAAAAAAAGAGTAAAAGTTAACATGACAAGAATATTTTCAATTGTTTTTGTTAATTTTTATTTTATTAATATTTTGAGCCTAGCTTTTAAAAAAAAAAAAGGATAATTCAGAATTTAAAATTTAGATTTATTAGATTCTTCAAAATATGCCATAAAAAATGTTGACATTGTTTATTTTCCTTTACTCTCAAGCTGTGATCTAAATGCTGAGATCATAACTTTCATAGCAGAAAATGTGTCTTAGTAAGCAAATTTAATTATCAAAACAATTGCCTATATGACATCGAGCAGTTCTTTTTGAAGTTAAAAAACGTGATTTGAAATGAATAACAATAAAGTGATTCTTCAAAATTGGATTTTTAAAAATTATCAACCAGGAAGAAGAATATCAGTGCAAGATATAAAACACACACACTATGACATGTAAATGATAAGATGCTATTTATTTTATATCACTGTTTTGCAACATATTTGCACACACAACAGAAAATTTATACTTTTCATTTTTTAAATTACATGGACATGCAGACAAACAAACTAAGCTTTATATATAGATGTATATTACACACCAAGTAGAGAGCAATGGTTATCTAATTTGTCAATTCACTAGTATGAGCAAATTTGCCTCTTATCAGCTGCTCTTCTTTTGTAGGTGTGCACCTGTCCAAGTTAAACCTAGTGTGTGTTTGTTACTCTCCCTCATCGTGTGTGTGTATATATATATATATATATATATATGTGTGTGTGTGCGTGGTACTTATTGAAATGTACTCAATATCAGTAATAGAGCTAACATATTTAGTTGGAATGATGTGAGTTTGTGGCCCTGGGTTATATAGGTGTTTTATTGTAGTAGGAGGAAAAAATGTTGTTGGAATGCCACTCATATGTACACAGACACACATACATGCATTGCAGCTTACACAAATAAACATATATGAACAGTGTGGGACTGGATGTATATGCGCATTCATGCGTAGTTGTGTGCATGCATATGCAATTCATTGCTTATATCGGTGTTTTATGGTATTGTGAAAAATTGTTGTCAGGACACCACTCATATGTATGCAGACATACATAAATGCATGTTCATATACGCCCAGTCCTGCACTCTTCATACATGTTTATGTTTGTGTGAGCTGCAATGCGTGAATATGCGTGTATGTGTCTGTGTACATAAGAGTGTGAAACCCATGGTCACAAACAAAGTCACATCAATCCAACTAAATATTTTATATATATATATATATATATATATATATATATATATATTTCAGACACATTAGATTGTATATTAATATTTTTTTTGTTTTATTATTTCAGTTAGGTTCCCGAACTAGTTTTAACTATTTTATAATATAACCTATCTGCTTCAGGGTTCTGACGTGGGTACAGAGATGCTGTTCTGCATAATGCCATTGTAAAAAGTGGTTATTCGAGTTCCTGTTGCCTTTCTATCAGCTTCAACATTTCTAGGCATTCTTCTCTGATCTCTTTCATCAACAAGGGTTTACTGCCCACAGAATGAACTGTTTTCTTTTTCTGACATTCTTAGTAGATGAACAATTTTTAAATACTTGCTCATCAGATACTGACAACCATGCTACCTTCAAAGTCACATAAATTACCATTCTTTTGCATACTAATGCATGAAATGAAATTCAGTAGGTCACTTATAATCATGTGTAAATGCTGATATCCCTTAAATTTCTGCTACATCATTGACTAATAAGAAATTTGTGTAAAAGTGCATTTGTTCACATACTTAAGTGGCCAATGGTTCAAAAGATTTTCTCTAGATTTAATAAGGATGTCATTCATTTTCAGAGGTGTGTGTGAAATCTGTTAAAAATTGATGGCTTTTGTCAATAGCTTCACATGAACACAAATTGCATTAAGAATGTTATCATAAAAGTACTTATGAAACAGTAAAAACTCAATAAAGAAATTCTATCATTTTTTCCCCTTTTTTAAAAAAACACTGAATATAATTTCATGGCATATTTCCATCCCGGTCTGATTTGTGTAACTTTGGAGTCCCATGAGATTTAAAAATAGCACAAACTTTATATAGAACTATTTTTTTTTTTTTTTTTTTGAAGAAAGTGATTTTAGCCAATATTCTGCTATCAATGACAAAAACACCAATGACGAGCTGAATGTCCAAACCAGATAGAAAATGGTCAGTCTATTGATCTTTGATTTAACTATCAGTAATTATTTATGTGGTTTAAATTTATTTTTAAAACTTAAATATCTTACTTTTGCCAAGTGGCTTGTTATTCACATTGAGGAATTAAATTTTTTTCTTTTAAAATCTTTGGACAATTAATTGGAAATATGAAATCATTATCTTAAATCTCAGCATCTGTTTTTAGTCTATTTTATGGTCAAGGTTATTATATTTTAAAGGTCTAGACAGATTTATTTTTAAAAGCATTTTGATCAATAGATTCAGCCTATTTTTATCAAACCTCTTCATGTAAGGTAGTGGTTACCAAACTTTCTCTGGGACGCATTTTTGGGATGAAAATTTACTTGTGCCTCACCAAATTTTACGTGATAAAAAGTACATTTAAAAATAAAAAAAAAAAAAACAGAGAGAGTTAAAGGGAGATAACCACAGATTCAAAGTCTAAACATTATCATTGATAACTCTCGCCTACAATTTGCGGACCCTAGTACTATATACTTAAAACTTGATATAATGTAAAAATATCACACTGATAAAATCGGTCAATAATTATTTATAACTATTTATACTGGGACTCATGCATGAAATTGCAAGTAATCCATAATAATATTTTAAATTTTTTTGAAATCATATGAAGTTTTTTAATCTATTTTCAAATCTTTGATTGTATTTCAATCATTCCACCTCACCTGCTATCATCTTCTGCTGCACCTATGAGGTGTGCCACATCATTTGGCAACCACTGATGTAAAGCATCAATTACTGTACTGAAATATATATATATATATATATATATATATATATATATTTTAGTTAATATTTTTTGAGTTGAAAATAAAGATAAGGAATTTATTTTTCCTGCAATGTCTGTGAAATCTTTTCAATGATGTTCTACTATATTGGACTGTTACATTGTTTTTATTCTTCAAGCACAATTTTACAATATATAATTCCCTATGTATAATGCACATTTTCTTCTAAAAAAATAATTAGCAAAATCAGGGCTACATATTATGCACAACTACAAAAAATCTTTAAAAACATTGCCATTTCATAGGTGAATTTCAGTTGCAAAATGACTACACATCACAAACATACAACAATTTGACACTAACATTTGGCGATTACAACCTCATAAGGATGTCAAATATAATCATATGTACCTAACAATACTTACAAATGTAAAATAAAACAAGAATTATCATAAAACTAAATTAGAATATTATTCTATGTATAAAATCATTTTTTTAATAAGTGTAGCAAACGGAAATTGGAAAGGTACCATTTATAGGGTAGATTACCAAACAATGGGTGCATATTATGTGTGGTGTAGAAGCATTTTCCCTCATTTTGGCACAATTTTAGGGATGCGTATTATGGATGAGGGCGTCTTATACATAGGAAATTATGGTAATTTGTTCCTGCATTCAAAAAAACAAAAACACTAGTGGCAGGTTCAATTTATTTATTTTTTTAAAAACTTATCCACATATTTACAAAATACTTTATTACAGAAATATTCTTTTAATTTGTTTTTCAATGAGGACCCTTCAAGAGTAGAAGTATAACTTTACCACATACAAGATAAACTCTTAATACTCTTCAATCCAATGGATATTTGATAGGCAACAATTTTAAATTTATCGACTGCAATAGTATACCAATGATGTGGTCTTTCAGAAAATACAATCTGCAAACAAATGTATAATGTGCAATGGTCATAATATGTCCAACTTATGTAAATTGATTCAGTTCATTTAAGCATAATTGTACAACCACTCCTGGACAGATGAATATTTTAGTAGAATTGTCCACAGTAACAACTACCTAACTCTCCAAATCAGGTGAAATGAGTCCATAGGGAATTCAACCATACAACTTTTTGTGTAACCTGACTACCAGATAAATTCAATAATGGCATGAAATATTTAGGGAAGAAGTCACACTAATGACACAAAGTGTTTGGGTCTGGATAAATAACAAATGTTTTTAGGTATAATCAAGGTGAGAACAAAGTTGGGGAATGGGGAAAGTGAAAAAGTAACTGAAATCTCCACCACCATAACACTTTGCTTCACAGACCCCCCCCCCAAAAAAAAATCAGCTAACAGGCATTCATCAATGAAAACTCGATTTCACCTGACATTACCCACACTGATGTTTTATAAAAAAATTGTTTTATTGTTCCTCTTTCCAACCACCAAAAAGAAAAAGGTGTGAAAATTAAAATAAGTCTATGGATACATATGGACTATTCTGGGCACTTTGACGTGGTGTAATAGTTTAGCAAGTTTGTCTCCCTAGAACAATTACGACTCAGTAGTGAGTTTCATACTCAATGAGCGCCCCCAAACTCTCAGCCTTGTGCCACATCTAAGTTACTCTTAGAAAATCATTAAGGGCACTCTGATGTGGTGTAATGCTTAGCAAGCTTGTCTTGCTAGATCAATTACAACTGAATTGTAAGTCCGATCCTCACTAGGTGTCCTATACTTTCGGCCTTGTGCCACATCTAAGCTATGCTTAGTAAATCATTTATGGGCATTTTGATGTGGTGTAATGGTTAGTAAGCTTGTCTCGCTAGATCAATTATGACTGAATTGTGAGTTCCATCCTTACTGAATGCTCTATACTTTCAGCCTTGTGCCACATCATAGATATGATTAGAAAAATCACAATCAAGAGTATTCTTGTAATCCTTGCACAATAGTAATAATTATATATTTTTCCTGGTTTCTTGCCAAGGTGGGATCATAAAACTAAGATGGAATGTTACAAAAGAATTTTCAAAACAGTTATAACCAAAAAATTTTTGAAACCTCATTTGACTTTTGCAAAAGGTTTTCTTGTACCCCTTATTTTTCAAAAGTACACAACTGCCAGTGATGTTCCACTAAAATGTTTGCTTTTGATATTATGACGTGTTGATGGTAAAGACAGAAACCTAATTATATTATTAACTAATAGGAGTTGATATAGAATCTTTTAAGGCATTATTAAATCTTATTCTGAGGAAAGCCATAATTTGCATGAATTACACTCACATTTCAAAGTATTATGTTATTTTGTTGAAACTTATACCGAGATAGCACAAGAAGTTAACTTATATTAAAAAATGCAATGTATTTGAAAGAATTACAATGCAAAGGCTTAAAGAGCAGTTCAAGAAATCATGCATTATTCTCAAATAAAAGATAAAAATATTAATAAAAACTGATTGTCTGAGCAATTTTTTTTAATTACAATGACAACTGAGATTGAAACCTTGCTTAGATTTCCAAATGCTGAAAAAATTCCAAAAGCAAAACAAGTCAAGTTTGGATATTGATCAAGAGGACTATTTTTCCCCTCATGATGCCAGATAGCCTTTCTAGCAATATAATTTTATTAGTATTACTGAAGATTGATCTTGGTGGTAAGGATGCCACTCATCAGAACCAGTACAGTGGACTGGGATTGAACCTAGAATTTTAATTGAATTGTAGACACCTGATGTGTCAAATTTAGTCAGTAAATTTGACAATCTGACATTATTATTTCTTTGGGAGTTTGTAGTTGCTGCAATGTCTCTATTTCAAAATGTGATAATCAGATCTTAAGGAAAAAAAATTTCAGAATGAGGAGGTAGAAAGAATTTTTTTTTTCTTTCTTTCATTTGTTCATTATTTAACTTCATTGTGTCAATTATGTAATATCAAATAAAATTGACTCATTTAATGTCATCTGCTGTTTGTCTTCTCAAATTTGAGCAGAAATTTAAGATTGGAATGGTTGTTAGACAACCAGTGTTTTTCTTCTTTGTTTTTTCTCCACCCCAAATTATTTTCACACTTTTTGCCAAGCAAATAATTGGAGGAAATTTTTTTTTTTACAAACCAATTGTCACTAGTAACATTAAAAAACAAAGATGAATAAAATAAATTAAATTTATTCTGATAAAGATAAAAGGAAAAATTTAAAAGAAAATATTTAGGAATACTAAAATGTAATTTTGGGTATATTAACACCAATATGTGCTATACAGAATCTTTTCATCAAACAAACTTTACAACCAGAAGTGTAAAACAAGTTAATATTAACAAATAACTGACTGCAGAAGATGACTTTTGCAGTTTATATTAATTTATGAATTTAAAAATAAAATCTCATGAAAGTACTAAGGGGCCGATACTCAAGTAGATACACAAAATGAATACGGACAACCTGGTACATTCTTGTCTAGGGGAAAACGATTTAGAGAAGTGTTTCTCAACTTTTCAAGTAATGGCACACCTAGGAGCAAAAGAAAATATCACAGCACACTTAGCAAAACTTTTAAAGGTTATATATTTAAATGTTAAGAAATAAAACCATAGATTTAAAAAAAAAAAATACAGACACAAATATGAACTTCATTTCAATGCTTCTATTTAAGAATTTGTGCAAATTTATTTTCTGTGAGACCTGTGCCTAAGTTTTTTTGCGAATTCTTCAATGTTTGGTTGAAAGTGCGATAAGCAAACTCTTGTTTCCTCTTCAGTTAAGTGTAGTCTTTTTTTGCTTCTTATTTTTTGGGTTATTTTGGATTGAGAAGCCTAATTCACATAAATAAAAATTAGAAAATTGCAATAAAAATGATAAAGCCTTTTTAGCTAATCTGGGACATTCCTTTTGTATTGAAATTCAAAATGTATCAATGGGTATTGTTGAATATTTTATTTTGAACCTCAATCATGAGAAATGTTGACCAATTCTTCCTCTTTAGAAAATTGAAGTCAAATATTAGAATGAACATTTATGGAGAGATTTTGAATCCATTCATACTTCTCTGTACTCAATGACAGACAATAATACTTACATATGTATATGCTGTGACTATTTTGTGGCACAGTGCCTCAGCATGGCAATTGAGAATATGTAAATTATAGTCTTCACATATTTAAATTTGACTAACACTACAAAAAGAGTATGAAATATAAAAAGAGCTTGATTGAAATTTGAGATTAAGGAGAGGAAAATGGAAGAGTTTTCTTTTTTTTGGAAAAAGAAAATATTTTTAGAATTCTTTCTTCATGTCATTTCCTTTGGAGGTCTCCTAGGTATATTTCTGTTTTCAAGGTTTGCTGATTGATGTTTGTTCTTGAGGTAAAAGAACTTGGTCACTTGGCTTTGGGACTGATTAAATTTCCAATGAGGAGAGGAAGCAGGAGAAATAGATAATAGCCATGAATTTTATATGAGTCTCTTCCATAAGAGTTTAATCACTTTCTCGATAAAGGTTATTGGAGAGATATAACCAATATCTTTCAACTTGTTTTCAGCAGGTGGAACATTATGATCATGGACTGAATGTTACAAGATTCTCAACTGAGAGGGAAAGTGATTTAAAGCAGATTTAACCCTTTAGCATTCAATCTGCTCAAAGCCATCCCATAAACATTGTTGATCAAAGTCTCACTGTTTGTAGTGAAAGTCTCACCATTTGTGGGTCTTCCCATATTATTTGCAATAACATTGTCATATATTATGGCAGAATATACATGGGGCCTGCTAATGGTGGGTTGAACATTGAGAGCTGATGTCTATGGGGCAGATTGAATGCTAAAAGGTTAAGTGATGAATGATTTCCTGTTTGAAGATTTGCAAAAATTCACTGAACTCCAAATCAGTGCACATGACCAAAGTGAAACGACAACTAGTGTTAGTAGTACTGTCTTCAATGTCTTTACCTCTTATTTTTATTTCTATCATTGCCTTTTGAGGGCAATTTTGTTGTTTTTTTTTTTTTTTTTTTTTTTTTAAATAAAACATTTTAGATTTTATCAATAGATTTACAAAAATTGAAAAGCATCCAACAACTGTGTTGTGAAATCAGTACTTTGATGTTGGGCTAAAAATGTCTGCATGTTTTCCATTGTTGGACACGAGAAGTCTTCCTCAGGGATCAATAGGCAGAGGTAAATATGTACCCCTTCATTGTTTGGTCAGTGTTAGTACCAGCAAACATGACTAATTGGATGATACATCATTGAATGATCACAATACTAAAACCAACACTAAATTAAAGAATTGAACTCAATATTAAACATAATTATTATTTATCATTTCTTTGTATAAAACAAATCACAAACAGTTGTTCATTGTTACTACAATTACAAAGCAAAAAGTTAAAAAAAAAAAAGAAAAAAAAAAAAAAGATTCCATCTAACTTGTCCAGCTTGTCTATCACATTTTATCTCCTATGTGAATTCTTCACTAAAGTTAAGAAAACTTATTCAGCTATGACTAAACAAATCAAACTAAAAAAAAAAGAAAAAGATTATCAAATTTCTGAAGACAATGACACAAATACAGCTGAAGGGAAGAGGACAATATGTACGTAATGGTAGGAGAGAGAATTGAAACGATTTGTCCATCTTGTAGCCTGCCCGAAGGTGCACTTACTACTGGGATTGGCTGACTACTGACCAATAAGTTGGTGATTCCAACATTGGAAATCAGATGTAAGAAGTCTACTAAACTGCATTGTAAACAATGAGTGAGTTGTCAGGCAGCCCCCCTGATGAGAACACATGTTTGTGGCATTGTCCAGCAGGGTGAACACAAACTCAATCTAATTGTGTTAGAGAAGCCAAAAGACGCAGGACAAAGCAAGACAGATGATTGCAGAAGAAGTTGATTCAATTGTATATTATTGCAGAGGCTGACACATCATTTGTAGAGAAGGGGCAGGGAACTCTTGATGTAATAAGAAAGAAAAAAAAATGTCCGCAAGCCAGGGGATAGGGATAGAGTTTGTTAATAGTTAGACCTTTTCTAAAGGAAGACTTTGTATCAAAACAGTAAGTGTATGGCTTGGCAATAATTTCTCAGTTCACCACTAGCCCTTACATGTAGTGGGAGGGGATACACCTTGTCCTTTCTCCAACTTCTCCGTCCAGCACCTGTCAACCAATTATACCCTGGTGAGAATTCAACTCAATAAATATTAGCTAAAAGCAGGAATTCTCCTTGACACATTAACAAGTAATTGTACAATATTATAGAAGCAGCAGATTGCATAGTTGAAAAGGATTTCATTTGAGAGAATATGTGTGTGTGTGTGTGTGTGTGTGTGTGTGATAATCAGGTACAAATTCAGAACCCTTAGCTATATCTAAATAAATTAAATAAATACAAAAGAAAGATAGATTATATATTAAGATTGTGGGCTGGCACGTTTTCTTTTGATAAATGATCAGCCCTACCAAAAAGTCAAAATGAAGTGTTGATTTTCAGTTTTCAGTCTGTACCAACAGATTAATAAGACAATAAAAATGTAAAAAAACAAACAAAAAAAACATTACATATATATATATATATATATATATATATATATATATATATATATAATACTTGTGGTAATAAACAAACAGTAGTCCACTTGCAACTTTTGAATTACTTGATTGTGATGGGTAGTGTTTATATTGAAAAAGACACGTATGATTAATTTTCAGGGAATAGCTGATATAATTCAAGTTTCAAGTACAATTTTATAGGCAAGATGTAGATTTCTTATTTTATTGATCCCTATAAAAGCTTATTCATGGCTTTTAAAGTAGTAGGAATGATCATCTTTCTTACATAATGATGCAGCCTACAAGAAAGTTATATAATGCCTTCTAAAATATGTCCTTTTTGGTTCTTGCGATAAGTTTCAAAACTGAATACTAGTATTTTGTTTTAATGGATGGTGTAAAAAGATTCCCAATAAATAAAATGAGATTTCTGTTTATGATATAAACTAAGTGAATAAATTCTTTAAATTTCCTACAATCATTCCAATTCATTTGAATTCTTTATTATTAGTGATGACTTGAATATTTAGGATGAGTGTGCATTTGTGAAGTTCATAGATTTAACAACATAATGAATATTAAGTAGTTAAAACTCAAAGGGTATCCAGGTTTTTTTTTTGTCAATTTTACATACTGGGCATACAATGAGAGAAGTCAGACTTTAACAAAATGAAGACTTTGTGATGTTTAATTAATCTTTTTTTTTTATGATTATTTAGTTTTTTTTTGCCATTTGTTCTTGTGATGTATTTATTTCATAACTTCAGTACAGTGTTTCTCAACCTTTTTAAGCAATGGCACATCTAAGAGAAAATGAAAATATGTTATAAAAATATACCCATAGATTTAAAAGAAAAACACACACACAAATGTGAACTTAATTTATTTCAATGTTTCTATTCAACTATTTGTGCAGCTTATTTAGTGTGAAACCTGTGCTTAGTGTTTTTCGGCCATTTTTTCAATGTTCGATAAGCAGACTCTCATTTCTCCTTCAGCTGAGTGTAGCCTTTTTTTTCTTATTATTTTTGATGTTATTTAGTATTGAGAAGCCTAATTAAAAAAGAAGTAGAAAATTGCAATAAAACTAATAAAGCATTTTAACTAATGTGGTAGAGTCCTTTTGTATCGAAGTCCAAAATGTATCAATGGGTACCATCAAAAGTTTTATTTTGAGCACTTTATCAATAGAAATGGTGGCTAATTCTTCTCCTTTGCATAACTGTACTCCAATATTAGAAGGAATATAGTCAAAAGAATTATTTGGAAAAAAAAAAAAAAAGTTTAATACTTATTCATTTATTTAAATACTAATGCTGTACCGTTACTACTTCCAATCTGTGACAATATTTTGCAGCACATTTAAGAGGATTGCATGGCAGTTGAAAATCAATGCTCTAGTAGAATGAAAAATTGTTTTATGAGAAAATAAAGAAAATGAAAACATTTTTAGGGAATTAAAGAGGAACATTTCCTCATCTGGGTAGGAAGAAATGAAGCAAATGGAAAGGAAATCAGAATACAGAAAATTTAATGAATTTCCTTGGAGTTTCAAATTTGAAAAATAGTTTCTTAAAGAAGAGGTGATTAAATGCGTCATTTTAATGAAGACCATCATAGAATAAAAAATGCACAGGAAAAGAATGATTATTGAGAAGAATTAACTTTATCACTGATTATTTGTTTAAGACTAAAATATTCAGAAAGATCAGCAAACTTAGAATGTCTGTTAATTAAATTAGCTTTATAACTGATTATTATTTTAAGTCAAAAATATAAAAAAGATAAAGAAAATGATAGTTATAAATGTATTTCTTTGCAATTCTATTCAGAGAGACTTATTAATCTTTTTTTTTTTTTCTTAAAATAATAATCACTGTTATAAAGTTATTTCTTCTCAATTCAATTAACAGAGACATTCTAAGATGACTGACCTTTCTGAATATATCAGCTTTAAAATAATAATCACAGTTATAAAGTTATTTCTTCTCAATTCAATTAGTGGAAACATTCTAATCTTGCTGATATTTTGTGAATAATTTATGTAATTTCAGCACAGAAGTCTGCATATGCATGCCATCGACTGCTACCTTTCCACATAAAGCAGCCAATATATCTCGATGAAATCAGCCTTGATGAGCCAATCACTCATCACCACAACTGTCATATAAATTAGTTGTAAGTCCCACATACCTAGATAAACTACAAACAGGCTTTTATTAAGGTAGACAATTCGACATTTACTGACAGGTGTATGGTTTCCCTTGGGGGAAAGCAGGTTCAAATCCAGCCAGAGAATGCATATTTTTCTAATAAGATTTCTCAAATATTCAGGATGGTTGATAGAAATAAATAAATATTATATTTAATAAATAAAGCATCTACTCAAATATGGGTATCCATTAAAAAAACAAAACAAAACAAAGAAAACTAAAACAAAAAAAAAAAACAATAAATTAAAAATGACAGATTAATAAATGTAAAATCCATTCCTATATATATAAGTGAACATACACTATCTCTGATATTGAGCACTTTATCCATAAATATAAAGCACACCTTAAAACTATATATATATATATATATATATATATATATATAATAAATATTTCATTGAATAATACAGACATATTATGTCTATTTATTTTTATAATGATTCTTTCTAGTTCTGTAATCATATTCTTGATGTTATTTGAAATCCATCAAGAAATGCACCAGAGTTCTTGTTAACCCAAATAGTTTGGATCTCTTCTGAGATAATTGTCAGGGACACAATTTCTATTGCACAACATTTCAGTATAAATTCCTGTCCATCTTCACAATATAAGAAAATACTTGTTGACAACATCAATATACTACACCATGAAAATAATAAACAAAAACTTCTTGAGGTATTCTATATCAAAAGCAACAAAACAACACTGAACAAAATTTATTATGACTATAGTAGTAATGTTTTAAAATACATTTGAATTGACTAACATTTAATGGTATGTTTCATTTTTATAATCTCAGGTTAGCTTCCTTATATTGTGAATGATTGTTTACAAAAAACATTATAGCTACAACAGTTAATTTTAAAATAATTATAACGGAGTGTTTTCACGCATGTTTACAGTTACATTGACTTTGCAATTCAATTGTGAGGATGATCTCAGAGGAGATTGAAAGTACTTAGGTCAACAAGAACTACATCGAAAATATGTTGTTTCTTTGCATGAATGGGTAGGTGTACATGTGTGAGTGGTTTGAGTACTTCTGATGTTATGAAGTTTGTTGTCTCTCTTTGTTGGGTGTGCTTTTCAGGGCTGGCTCTGAACACGTGTCTACATCGACCAATGAGAGCCGGTCCTTGTTTTCTGAACTCTGCTTTTACGAAAAAGGACCATTCATCGATCTCTTTTACCAAGACTGCCTTGAAGTATGGACATCAGCTTGTCTTATTGCCGAATTTGTTGCTATGCCTATTCGAGTATCAAGAAAAGGTTGATAGGCCAGAAAAAAAGACATTTCTCTTCCCAGCAAAAGACAAGACCCAAGAAATAGTGGGAAAGGCATTTTCCTGAAGATTCTCCAAATTCTTGGTTAGGCCTTGTGTTAATTTTACATATTTCTGCTGATGCCAGAATTCCTACTGGCAACTGTGTTTGTTCAATTGAAATGTTGGTAAGAGCAGCATCCTTTTGCTTCTTGTAGAAGTCCTTTGATTGGAAGCTTCCTTTCTTCAAGGAACCTTTTAAAACCACACCTTCCTAAGAGCACAAACTCTGCCAGAGAGGTTTTTCCTTTCTTCTTTTAGTAAGGACTATTTTCTTTGTGAACTTTGGGTAGGTTTCAACAACCCTACTTTCTACTTTTTGTGTGTTACTTGATGCCAAGAAGTATACTCATAGCCACCTACAGGAAATTGTTTGCAAGCCGGCCTCCTTTTTGCGTTAACTATTTTATTTTTTTACTGTGATTTACCTTAATACTCCATTTCAGAGTCTCCTTTTATTTAATAAAATTATTTGTGAGTCTCAATCAAGAACTTTTAGTGTGTTAAACCCTTTTGCTTTCCTTTTTCTTATTTGCCACTCAGAATTTCTGTTTCAACAGTTGAATTTATCAGGAAGAAGATAAATTCTGATAAATATGGCATCTTCCTTGATGAATTTCAACTTAACATGAAGAAGCTAATTAGAGAACTAGAAAGGATTATTATAAAAACAAAAGAAAATATATCTATATTATTCAACGAAACATGCTTGAATAAAAACATGCTACCTCTGATATATGGATGAGTTTATTACCAATAATTCTGTATTATCTCTTTTCCTTTGACTAAAGTTACCTCTTGATTGTTTTTTCACGATTTTGTTAATTTCTGTGAATTCCCGTGGAATTAAATTTTGGCTGTGTGACCATTGGGATGTAGGTCAGCTCATCAGTCTTCCTCCTACCTGCATAATATAATTCCAGTAATGGTAACTACTTCTCTCTATACTTCCCGATAAGTCCCCTATAAAATCCTCTTGCTCTTTCTTTCTCCAACTAACCAGTATCCCACTACAAAATGATAGCATAAACAGTTTGAAAAATCCTGCAAATTTTAAAATTAAAATTCATAGGTTAAAATGGTCATTAAATAAAATTATCTTAATTTCAATTGTAAAGAAAATTTGCTCTATTTAATGAAAATAAACACTGAGCACTCTTTTGTGAGTCAGTTTTAATATATTTCAAATTCTATGTTATATTAATAGGACTTGCCTGGATTATACCAATGGATTACTACCTCTGTGTGTGTGTGTGTGTGTGTGTGTGTGTGTATATATATATATATATATATATATATATATATATATACATACACGCACACACATTATATATAAAACCCCACAACAAAGCAAATAATAAGCTTAAAATACAGGAAAATTGTTAGCATTCTTAAATTTCATGTAATTAATGTGAGGTGGTATAAATTCAGAAAGGATACTGTTTAAAATATTTTGGTCAGTTATAGAAAACTTTTTCTCAATGTGTGCTCTTAGGTATTTAATGTCGGACTAAAAGAAAAACAATTATTCTATAAATATTTTAAAAAGATTAATAGCAAAATAAATGGAAATAAAAAAAAGGAAAAACAGAAGCTAAAATAAAGAGGAGCCTGAACAAACCAAAAACCAAACTGAAAGCTGTCAATACTTTAAAAAAAGAAATATGGTTAAGTAGATCAGTATGCAGAAAATCCCTTCTAAGTGCCAGTTTCAAAGTAAAAATACAAGAGTAGCAAAGAAAAACTTTCCTGATTCATAATTGAATTTCAAAAGACTTCCAGGCAACACTGATGTCCAAAAATGACGAAGCATTGCTTCCCAACCACCATTCAGTATTCAAGATACTGACAGACCAAAATGAAATATTCAGGAATTATAGCAGAGGAATCAGATTAAAACACTTGTATACATGGATAAAATACACTAATTTGGTGTTGGCCAGAAATGGCGCTGGCTTTCATTTGTGCTACACGTCTTTGGCTTTTCATTATGTATTCTGCCAAGCAAAAGGAGAGTTAATCATGCAATCCCAGGGGCCTTCACTGAGTTATCAACAACACAACCATTTTGAATCAGAGAGAGAGAGAGAGATGCAAGAATTGACTGAGAGAATTGTCAGATCTTTTCCTACAAATGGTAAATGCTAACACGCATCAAACTGCCATAAACCACTTGTAGAAGATGCTTTATTTCATTTCAAGGAAAGGGCTTCATGTCATATAAGAAAATTACCATAACTTGTAAAAAGAGGGGAAAGCAAAGGAATTTCTTCAAGACTTGAATACATAACAGAGGAGCATTAACAATATTATTATATAATGATTATAATAAACTGAAGAATATATGAATGCCATTTTGAGTGGGAAGTGTGCTGAAATTTTATAAGTAATTCTAAGTATTGCAAACTGCAGAAGATATACGGTATTTAATATTAACTGAAGAAAGTAAATAAAGAAATTGTTCCCATATTCTGATATTTCTTACTAAACTAACAGAATGCTATGTTAGTGGATAACAGATTTTACAAGTTTGGGGTACCCAGAAAAATTACCAAAGTACCTATATTCATAGACCTACACAAATTGAACCCAGATTAGAAAAACACAAAAATTAACCTGCTATACAAACAATACTTAAAATTATGTTTTTCTTTACTTTTCCCACATCTAGAATATATGTAACAATTAAAATAATTATCATCTTTAAATAATAATGGCGTCATCTTCTATGTGTCACATCCCTTCAGGACATAGGAAGTTATGGAGAGCTATGATTGCCTATCTTGTATGGCTTAGGGTTGCGTAAATACAAATGCAATTTTATTCTGTTACTAAACATTTATTAATTAGCTGACATTTTGTGAAAAATTATTTTTATAATATTTTTTATGTAGTAAAATAAAACGATCGAGATCATAGTAAGAAATAGTCATAACTAATGCTAGTAAAGCAATTTATTACTCGAATGATCGACAGGCATTCACTTATCAGAGATAGCTTAGCTAAGCAGAAGGACTTTTTCAAGTATTTGTCAAAATTCAACAAAGATCAAAGTCACCATAAAATACAACTTTTAACCAAAGGGCTTCTGTGTAGAAAAAACAGGGAAGCAGACAGAGAAAATAAAGTTGTTTAAAAAAAAAAAAAAAAAAAAAAAAAAAAAAAAAAAGAAAAATATCCAATTTTGTACAGTAGACAGTTTTTTTATTGTCATGACTGGCTTTAAAAAAATTAATCTTATCACTCACTGCAAACAAGTGACTACCATTAATTTAAAGAAGAAAAATACTTGTTTTTTAACAGTATCTTGTAATTACAATGTTTTAATATTTGAAAATATTATGAGAGAATGATAATGATTAGAAAACCTCATAATATGGATCAAGAATTTATGGATAAAATAAATATTCCTTTGCTGTATGTCTTTTTTTATCAGAATTTTGCTTCAAGAATAGAATTAAACACACAAAGACAAAAAAAAAAAAAAAAATAGGAAAAATAATCAAAGATATAACACATAATCCAGCGATAGAATCAATAGGGAAACTGGTCTAACTCAATATCCCTAGCCCTATACTCTTCAGATTCAGAGCTGACCTTTTGCTAAAACAAATTAAAGTTATTAAACATCAAAGACAGGAACAACAAAGAATGTAAGCACTCACTGATCTCACTCAGAACTCTCGAATTTCTACCTAAACCTAGAAAATTTCGGCCTGAATTTCTAGGAGGAGGGGTTACGATTATTTACATGTGGATTACTTTGCTGTTGTTGTTAACACAACATTTCAGGCATTATGTCTTCCGACATTCATTAAGTATACAGTAAAACCTCAAATTAATGCCCCCCAGAATTAATGGACTCGTGATTTAACCTTAAAACTTTTCAAAATTTATTTAAAGGTATATAGTAACTTAAAAATAAAATATGCATACATATATACTGTATTTACATTTATTTACAATAAATTTGTACTGTACTGGGTGTTTTTAGGACACAAAAATAGTGCTTCAAATTAACGGACAAACGGCTTCAATGAAAGACTTTCCCCTATTAGTCAGTTAAATTGAGGTTCCAATGTATATCAAGCTGGGTAACCTATGGGACAATAGCTAAGTGGAGTAAAGTGATGGTTTATGAATTTGGTGAGATAGTAACTGTGAGTTCAATCCCTAAGCCAGGCAGTGTATATTTGGACCCCATGGAAAACAAGTCAAACAATAACTGAGGAGTACTAAAAATAAGAACTAGATAAAAGATATTCCAAGATAAGAAACAAAAACAGTCTACCCATTAAAAAGATATTCCAAGATAAGAAACAAAAACAGTCTACCCATTAAAAATGAAAATTAAATAACAGGTTCAGTTTGGAATTTTTTATACATTACCTGGATCAATGTATAAACATGAAGAAGGTTGGAGGGCAAAACATCTGAACCAACAACAAAAATGAAAATGATAATCTACATGTAAATAGTGTAAATAAACCTAGAGATGTTAAAATATTTTGGGAAGTTTTTTTTTTCTTCTGAATATTGCAATTTGATCCTTATCAAACTTTAATCAAAGCTTTTTTTATTTGTAAGCAATAATAATTTAAATAATTTTATATCTCTTATTGTAAATGTATCTAAATTATTATCAATCTTACAAACCACTGAAAATAAGTTAAGTCAACACTGGCTGCTCCCCAAATTCACCTTGTGCCACAATATGTGAGTAAACATCTTTTTAATTTGACAACATTATTTAGTTCCGTGTTGATGGCAGTTAAACGGATAAGAAACATTTCCATAATAGAAAAGAGTAAGCGCCAAAAATTATTTCAGGACAACATTGTCTGGCACTAATCCAACAGCATCGGAACAATGGCTTTGGTTATGGGACTCAACATGAAACAAATTTTAATGAACAGTTTGCAAGTTTGTTTTTCACTTTCTGTCATGTTTCCTTTAACAAAACTGACAAAGATTTTAAAATAGGTTCTCAAAGTTCTGTTTATAACAGAACTTGATTTAATCATGGTGCGTGTTTATGCATATGTGTATGTGTGGGGGGGGATTCCTTTAGAAGTTTTATTAGTATTATTATCATTATCAA
Organism: Acanthosepion lycidas; assembly: GCA_963932145.1. Taxonomy (NCBI): domain Eukaryota; kingdom Metazoa; phylum Mollusca; class Cephalopoda; order Sepiida; family Sepiidae; genus Acanthosepion; species Acanthosepion lycidas. The sequence continues at coordinate 51,065,126 of OZ010607.1, read as the reverse complement.
ACATTGATTCATTTGGATCAGTTTCCTAATCTTTGTTGTTTTTATCATACTATTTTTGTATGCTGTACACTTCAGCCTTTCTATAATATTACTAAATATGACAAACAGCCAACAGATTGTACCATAGCCAAAATGATGCAATAAAAATAAAAATACTGGTCAGAATAAATCAATGTTTAATAACAACAGCTTATTTCAGTAATTTATAAAAAGATAAATTTTTTTTTTAAAACTCAAATATTTCAATAACCAAAGCATTTCAATGTTACCTGGACTTTATTTTTCAGTTTGCAATTCATTTTAGATCATCATAAATTCATCCCCTTAAAACTGAAGATGTTAATTTGCTTTTTTATTTTTTTAAAAATTTAAAGTTATTTCCATGTCCTGCTGGAATAGACAGTATTCTGAAAGGTGAATGTATTTTCTTTTTGCTTAAAGTGGATACCATTCCATTTCTAAGAAATGCAATAATTGGATTATCATTCTGCTTCACTTGAAACAAAAACCTTTGAATGTCAGATGAAGAATCCACTATGCCACCACAAAATGCAATCAAATTTAATTCGGATTTGAAGTGAAGAGGAAATTGAGACTGAAGAATCAGTTGAAATTTCCATTTCCAAAATATGTATCTACTTAATCTGAGCTTTAAGGCTCTTCACCTAGTACGTTCAGCTAGATTGGAAAGATTTGCTCAAGCTATACACTCCCACATGGATGTAGAGTTCTTTGAAATATTTTTATTATGTAGAAGAAAAAGAAATAAATTTTTTCTACCCGACCTCCCATCATGCTTCCATAAAAAAACAAACTTTAGAATGGTTCAGAAAATAGTTCACTCTTCAGAAAATAATTAGAGTAAAATATTTATGGATGAAAAGGGAATTGGCATGCCTATGTCGTGCTTGCATACATGTGTGTGTTCTCTGACATAGATATCTGAAATGTTCAAATATGTATAAATAACATACGTGCAATTTGTACAAAAGTGTGTATAAGCATGTGTTTACAGATTGGAAGACTAACTGATGCACACTAGTATGCGTGTAAATTTTATGCAGCATTTGCATACATATCAAATACATGTATTTGTGATGTAAACCCCTGTGTGTATACAAGTACAATACCTGTACTTATATAGGGATTTGCTTTTGTGTTAGAAATATATCAGTTCCTTATATATTGTGTGAAGCTTCCTGCTTTTTTTGGTCTTTCTTCTTCTGGCCTCAAGCCATCTCGAAAAAAAAAAAAAAAAAAAAAAAAAAAAAATATTAATAAAAATCTAAACCTTTTTCTTTTTATCTACAAATCATGTATACATAAGAAAATACTATGGGACAAAGTATTACTGTACAATATCTTACTTTGCTTTTTTCAAACAGAAAAAAAAATCATTTGAGAGAAAGGTTTTCTCAGATCAAAACAAAATAAAATGATTGAAAATATACAAATTCGAAACTGATGCATAAATTTATACCTTATGCTTGGTGAAAAATCAAACTTCTGAATTGATAGACAAGTCAATAACTCCTATTCCACAAAATCTCCAAATATACACACTTCTTCATAGACAATTTGTGTTTGAAAGATTTCCTATCTAAGCTCCAGGAAATGTTTCAACAATCACAAGTTAGCTGACAATCTATAAATCTGCACCAGGGGCTCAACACAAAACTGAATTATTTAGTGGCATGAGAATAAAAAAAAAAAAAAAAAAAAAAAAAAAAAAAAGATAGTTTAATAAATAGTGGGTTTTGAAAATGGTCAGCAAAAACAGAGAGGATTTCTGTAGAAGTTTAAAAAATTCTTCTTGTAAGGAAGACATTTTAATTGGCTTAAAGTAAAAACTGCTGTGAGCTATAATTTTATATACAATAAAAACAAGGCACATTTTAACTCAAGATCTAAGCTATATATAAAGTGCTGATAGTAAACTTCTGTTTGGTCACTAGAATACTGATTTTGTAAAGTGGGTTTTGTTAAGTTTTCAGCACCCCCTGATATATTGTATCAGCTGGAACAAAAAAAAAAAAAGTTTGCTCATCCTGATTTGGATTGAAGAAAGTGAATTTGTCATTGTTGCTGGATAAATTAAAAGGCTTCCTTCACTGAATAAAAAGCAGCAAATTTAAGTCAATCTTAGTACCTCTAACAGATTATATAAAAACAGGTAGGCAGGAATATTGAATGATGAGAACTAGGTTAGGTAGGGTATGGGGATGAAGACTATGATACTCACTAGAAGGATGGTAAGCATCTCTGATGGACTTAGCTGTTAACTACTTTGTAAAAGGAGTGAAGAGAATGAGAGGACATGAGAGAAGGAAGAACAATGATGAGCCCAGAATAGAAGAAATACATTACAGAATACAAATCTGAAAATGGTTTTGAACAATGCAAAAACATCTTCTCCAAGACAGAAAGCAGCAAGAGGTTGCTTGCAAGGCTCCACGTAAGTATAGCCATTCTGTAGAGATTTGGTGGTGCCATTCAACACGATGAAAAACATGCAGTGGCCAAAAAAAGTACCATGTGGACAAACAAAAGACACTGACAATGTGAATGTCAAAGAAGATGGGAAGAGATGGAAGCAGAGTTGAGTGGTGGATATCATGGTGAAAACAGATGAGGGAGGTTTCTCATAAAAAGACTGACAAAAGAAAGCCGGCAAGAGGAGATAGGGTAATAAAGTAGAAGAGGATCTGGAAGAAGAAGTGACAATAGAGAGGAAGAGGATGAAGACAAAACAGAGAGAGGGGACATTAGAGGAGGGAAATAAGGAAAGGAGAATAGAGTGGAAGGATGCACAGTGAGAGAGAGAGAGAGAGAGAGAGAGAGAGTAAAAAATAGTTTGTTGCAAGAAAAAATACAGGGAAATGTAAGTACAAGAATGAGGAACAAAAAACATTTTTGTCCTATCATTGGCTCAAAGTAGTTGATAAGAAAAACTGAGAATAAAAAGAGTGAAAGAATAGCAAAGTAGAAAGGAAGCACAAAAAAAAAAAAAAAATGAGGGTGTAATAAAGTAGAGAGACGGAATAACGGCGCAGAAAGGGAGACGGAATAACGGCGCAGAAAGGGAGACGGAATAACGGCGCAGAAAGGGAGACGGAATAACGGCGCAGAAAGGGAGACGGAATAACAACACAGAACAGGAATAATAATGCAGAAATTGAGAAGGAAAATGAGGTAGATAGAATGATCAAGTAGAAAATGTGAAGGAAAATGAATTTGTACATGTTGAAAATATAAAAGAATAAAAAGTGAAAAATGCAAAATATCTTGTATATAAAATAAAATATGAAATAAGAGAGATGAAAAATAAAGACACCTGATTGGACAAAAACCAGTCATGTACCTTTTACTTTAGTAGATGAACATGAGTATTCTGATCATCATGGAAATATTCTGAACTAGTGTCTGTGTATGTGCTCATGTGCATACAAAAGACAGAATTAAATTTCTGACCCAAACATGGAATGAACCCAAGAAAAAAGGGTATAAAGAGTTATTGTATACTCTTTGCAATTACAAGATAAGCTAAGAGTATATGCATACCTGTATAAAAGGAAATCCATATCAGAATAAATATCTACTTGGTTATTCTGCCATTCACAAGTTATATAAAAGTTTTAACCAGCATTTCTTTGATTTAAATCAAAACATTTTGGGAAAAGAAAAACACAATTTTTTAAAAATTTTCATTGAAAGCAAAAGATTTAGAAAAAATATAAATAAAATATATAACATAAATCTTCATTTTTTCATGTAATTTTATGAATGAAGAAAAGCGTTACAAAAATATAAATATCAAATATTTATTAGCCACCAACTGAGTAATTCTCCATTTTTTCCCCCCATTTTTGTTTTTTTTTTACTATAAAATAAAACTTGACAAAGTAACAAATGTTTCGCTTATTTTCTTAAGCATTTTCAAATTCTTCAACAAGAGTAAGTTAACATTCATTGTTTTGAACAGAAATGCAAATTTTGCTGCTTTATTTTTACCAATACCGTTTCTCAGTTTGGAATGTACCAGTCCATGGGATGAGAAAACTCATTCAAAGTCAGATGAGGAGGCCATTGCTGACAGATGTTGTTTAATTGTATAAAGTAAATCATCACTGCTCAACACACTTGCATATGAATTCCATCATTCAACAGCAGAGACCAATTTGCCTACAAAGTCCCTAAATTTAAATTGTTGGAAGGGTGGAAACCTTTATAATAATAGGAAGAAATAGAGAATATTTCTCAATGGCATATTCCATCATAATATTTACTTCCACACTCTTTGCTTAATGACTTTCCTTAAAGATACATATGAACAACATTGGCAAGAAAGTGGGCTTTGGTGATACCTTTCATTCTTTAATAAAATACTTCTTTTGGCACATGGGTGACCATGGCTCTCCATAACTTCCTGTCTTATAAATATTTTACATTTTCAACTTATTCTAACATTTTTTTTTTTTTTTTTAATAATCGGTATCACCCCATAGAAGGCAGTAAAGCCATGAAGACACAAGGGGTTACAGGGTGTGGATGAATTAGGAACAGAAACATTAATAATGAGTGTGAAGAGGAAAGAGTAATCAGGAGGACAGTAGACAGTATTTAAATTTTTGCAGATTAAAGTTGGCTGGAAAACATGGAGCTGGAAGGGAGTTTCACAAGTGAGAAGTGCAAGAAAAAAAAACTTATAGAATTTATGGTTACATCTAGTCAGCTCAACTGTAAATTGATGAGATTTCAATGCCAGTCTAGTACTTTACTTAAATTCAAAAAGTCTAGGTATCATAGTGAAAGGCTCATCTGAGCAATTACCATAAAAATATTTACAGAAAAAACAAAGAGAGGCAGCCTTATGGTGGTGGGAAAGTCACTGAAGCTGAGCTGCCAGATCAGGAGCAATAATATTGCTGATTTGTCTTTAGATTTTATCAAGGAATTAAAGATGCAGGGGCATCAGATTATATGTGTGGCATATTCTAAGCATGGACGAATGGTACTCACATGACTCAGTGAACCAATTTCTTGACAGAAAAATAATATTTCTGACTTTAAATGCTACCATTAAATCAAGTAAGAGATGAAGCAATTTTTAATACTTACTAAACTGTTTGAAATGGAAAGCATTTTTAAAAATTCTCATAGATTCTTTCAATTTGTAACATTGAGAATAATGAACTGATAATACATAATTATTTGTGATATTTATTTAAAAAAAAAAAAAAATGACAGGGAAAAAAACAATGTTGAATCATAACAGAAATTAGTGAATCAATGATAATCAATTTGAACTTTACAAATTTTGTCTCTTTCGATTATAAAGCATTGCTATAAAATAGGTTAATAGATCATTTGTTCCTCACTAGTTGCCACATGTGCCAATATTTACAGTAAAATACAAAGTCTGTCTGAAATATATCCTGCCATTCTGAGTATAACAAGAACCAACTGTGGGGTCTTGATGCAACTTGGTAGCCAATCAAGAACCTTACTGCACAGGCATGAACTGGCATTCTTTAATAGGACTACTCAATAGACAGTGATACATGACTGAATAAAATTTCATAATGTTTGATTGTTGCATTCACAATGACAATCTGAAGAAATTTTTCACATGTAATGCAGGGTTATTTTTGTGCCAAAACATCACCCAAATATGTCAGCACTGTTCCCCCAATTAAGATAGGGCTTTTCTCAATATTAAAATTGTTGTTGAAATACTTTTTTAAAAATCAAGGAGAACATGAAGCAGCTGATGGCAGTCTCAAAATAGGATTCTGTAAATAGTTTTGAAAAATAGAAAGAATGCATGGACAAATAATACAAAACTCTAAGGGGAGTACTTTGAAGGGGAGTACTTTGAAGGGGAGTACTTTGAAGGGGAGTACTTTGAAGGGGAGTACTTTGAAGGGGAGTACTTTGAAGAGGACTACTGCAACATTACCTCGGGTAAACTGCTTTTTTTTTCATTAATATTAATTGGTTGGATCCTTCCCGAATATACTTTGTAGATCTATTCTTGATAAAGGTTGAGCATTTACCTTGTTAGCATCAAGAAAATGATACCCTTAGCTTAAGTAATTTCAATAAACTCAGATAACAAGCTTTGTTTGTCTTCAAGAAATAAAATATGCCAACCATAAGAGGAGTTTTCTTTTCAATTCTTGAAAATTAGTCTTATGAATAAAAGTTTTCATTCATTCAGGTGCAAGATTAAAAGGTATTTTTTTTTTTTAACATTTTCAAAGATTCAAATAATTACCTGGATATAAAGGAAATTAAGTGTGTTTCCAACACATGTACATACCCACATAGATACCATATTAAACACACCCAACTTTTATTTTCTACCTAATAACAGACAATATTACAAGCATGCCAAAATGATTCCACAATACAATTGTTGTAATGTAAACAAAGAATACGTTGAGATTGGGGTGGGGACACTAACCAATTGCTCTTCCAACAACTATGAGGTGTGGGGGGGGTAATAGGTAGAGAGGAGAAAGAAATGAGAGGTAACAAAAATAACACTGCCTTGAAAGCCACAGCAACTTTAGGAACAAAATGACCATGGGACTGACTTCACAAGATACCATGTCTTGCTGACTGCTGGTTTTTCTGTTGCTTTTATTAGCATGAGGCATCTTACAAAACTTGGATCTTGACCAGTTGCAGAGAGGCTCATATCTAGACATGCCAAACTGTCCTACTGATAACTGGGAAAACTCTAATTTAACTGATGTTGACAAACATGAGTACACATGATCCATGGCCACCTTTGTTTCTGTAATGACGCACATTTGCCATAACACACACTGTTTAAATCAAAGTGTCTGTTGGTTAAAAATGATCACCACCATGTGAAATATTTAACCAATCAATATTTAACCCTATTTTTCTAGAGTATATCTTTGGGAAAGATTTCTTAAAAAAACTCACAAATTTTGATTTTCAGGGAGCAGAGTTGTGGCTGTCTCCAAGCTAAACACAAGAGAAGACGTGGCTATATAGCTTTTTCCTTCTCCCAAGTGTGTGGGGAAAAAATGTGTCGATGACTTCAGACAAACTATCTCCAACAATAACAGCAGCAGAGACTGTCAGTGGATCTTCACTGATGATCATGTGTTGGTAACTTCAAATGAATCCTTTCCAACAACACAAACAGATATGGTCAGTGAATCTTAGATTAAGATCAAAGTCTTTCATTTTACAGTGGACCAACTATTTGAAAGCTTTTTTTTTTTTTTTCTAAACTACAGCTTTTTCTGTGGACCAACTACCCACAAACTTTAATTCAAGTAAAGCCTATTTTTATTCCTTTTTGACATTTGAATTCATGTACATATGTTTGTAAATATAAATGATTTATTTAAACAGGCATACCAACATGTTCTCTTTAATGTTATTTTATTATTGTTGTTGTCTGGAATTTGGATATACAAATTTTTAATATAAAAAATCTTGAATGATTGGATGTCTTACAGATATACTTGCATCAAAAGCCAGTAGATACAGAGTTTCATGCATAAAACATCTATCCAACCATTGTGCAACTGAAAAGTCATACAATAAAAGTTACAATACCTTACTATAGAATATATATTTTTTTTAATTTAACCCCCAAAAGTGAGGAGGGCTTGCTTAACAATGCTTACTTTCAGTTACAAACATTGATACATAACCAGCAGCTTTGCAATCGTGACACTGAAGAATGGATACAATTTCCACAAAGTGAACACAAATGTTATTAGAAAAGATTAAAATCTTTGGATGAGACATTTTGAAGGGAAAAACATAACATTCGGCTTCTAATCAGCTATTTTCTGAAAAGAGAAGAAAAAAATTTCACAAAAGATTTAAGAGAAATCCTACTGATAGTTCTGAATTATCATAATGAACAATGGCTGGATGATTAAAAAAACAACAAAAAAAAAAAAAAAACACTTGCTAATGTTATTGAATCTAAATGAATAGTTTACACTTATAGATGAAGTCAAATTATGTTTGAATGTTTTTTTTTGAGATAGCAGCACCAAAATTAAGTTTCTAATACATTTTAAACCTCTTCTAATGACCAAAGTCTGTTATCTTCAACTTATAACTGAGACTTTTCTTTCATATGGCATCAAATAACTGAATAGTAAAGTTATTAGCATCTTTCTACAGATATCTAAAAGCCAGTAAGTATACAAATACTGCCAGAAATTCTTTGGCATGCTTACTACTTTAGATATTTACAAATTTGAAAATTTAGAGCAACTTGTCCCTCATTTTATCCTGTGAGTATCAAATTTTCCAAGCCCTATTTCCTCATTATGTGCCCTAGAAATTTCAACTGTCTCCTCCTGATGTTAAGTATAAGTTTTCATTTTGTTTCCATTTTCTTTAAAACTTTGTTGTTGCTCACATGTTTGGTCCATGGTATCCTCAGCATCTTTCTGTAGAACCACATTTCTGTTGCTTTTAGGCTCTTCTTAATCTTTGAGGAGATTGTGCTGCATTCACTGCCATATAGGAGGACAAACAGTTCAGTACTCTTTTCTTTCTAAGTTTTTTTCCATTTCTCAATACTTTGCTTAGGTTTTGGAATGCATCTTTGGTTATCCCGATGTGTTTTCATATTTTAGGGTCACAATTTCTATTCTCTTGTTAAAACACTTCCTAGATATGTTTGTACTTGTTTGAATTTGGTATCTGATTTGTAATTTGCATTTGGGATTGTCCCTTTTGCTAACAACCATGCAGTTTGTCCTCCTGCAGTTGAAGTTTAATCCTTTCTTTTCACTTTCCTTCACTCCATTCTGTAGGAATTTTCATATTTTCCTTTCTGTGTCTGCTATCAACATTGTGTCATCTGCATATCTTATGTTGCTAAGATTGTGGCCACCAATAATGAATCCTGGTAGGACTTCTATTAGAATCACCTTGCTGTATAGGTTGAATAAATCTGGTGAGAAGACACATCCTTGTCTTACACCCATAGAACATGTCTAATATCACTAACCTAGCAACTGTACAATCTGTTCTTATTTTGTTAGTTTGACTGAAACTGAAACAGAAGTCATATTTTACTCAACAAACAAAAAAGAATCAAAATGTAAATTTGTTCTATATTTTAAAAAAATGTATAAATATTTTAATTATAAACCAGGAATAATAATCATTTTGTGCTGCACTTAAAGAAAAATAAGAAAAAAATTATAAAGCCGACTGGTGTTCCCTCTGAAATGCTAAATATTTTATTGTATTCACTAAATTTGTTTTTTTTTTTTTTTTTTTTCCAATTACAATCATCAAAGATGAATGTAGCAAACTTAAAGTTAATGAGGATCTGTAAAATTATGTTGTGCATTTAATATTGAATAGAGTTTTTCTTTTTTTTTTTTAAAATAGAAAATGAAAAATATTATTTACTGAAGAAAGAAAAAGGAAAGAAAAAAGGAGAAATAGGTAGAAAGAACTGGAATAGGAAAGGATAAAGTCAAAAAACAAACAAGCATGAGAGAAAGAAGAGAATGATAATAGAATGAAAAAGAAAATGATGAAGTGGAATGGAAACAAACAAAAAAGAATCCAAGAATGATAAAAAAAAAAAAAAAAAAAGTCACTGAATAAAAAAGAGAAAATAAGTAATTGTGAAGATCCTTACACCTACACAGCAGTGATATCAATGGACAGTAGTTTTGGTTTCTAATAACATTAGAACAGACACACACATACATCTATACATTGAAGCCACCCACAGATAATCATTATTTTATTACAGACGACTTAATTGTCAGAAAATTTAAAAAAATCTATTAATATTTAGAACTGACAATTAACAGTTCAAGAGGATAGTTCTCTTTAAGCAGAAAAAAATAATTTTAATTAAATATAATGCAGTTTATTTTTTTCTAATGTTACATATGTAGTAGTAGGAATAGTAGTAGTAAATAAAAGATGTCCCCAAATTGTGTGCATTTGTTGGAACAGGTGAATTCATTTTTGAACATACATCTGAACAGACATACACACAATAATACTCTAATTTGGTAGTTGTCAAATTGATTGATAAGTAAATTATGAAAACTGTTGACATTTCTATAACGAATAAATCAAATTATAAAAGTAAATAATTACAAAATGTTGGATGATGAATGGATAGGAATTTATAACCAGCAGTACAAATTTGGTGTTGGAAACTGGTAAAATTAATGGAAAAAAAATTCATGCAAACAGTTTTAATATAAACATTAGTTTTAAAAAGTACAAACAAAATTAAAATTTGTTGAGGCAAGTATTGGCAGCTAAGTGATTTTAAAAAGGACGGGTAGTAAAAAACTTAAATTTTAAAAGTAAAACTCAATTTAAAATTAACTAATCAAAGCTACCCTCTCCATATACACAAACAAATAAAATAAACCATAGAATTTTAAAATGCCTGTGGTATTTTTTTAAAAGTTATCATAAATGATGATTTTACCATTTGAACTTTGCTTCTGGGAGAGCCCTACATACACCCTTTATAGATGTATTTTATATAGGGTATAGGAGAGAGACAGCCACATACCCATTTTTAGTTGGTAATATGAGCAGGGGTCAATTTGTTTTATTATATAAGAAATAAGAAAGACAGTCAAACATATCATCCATCAAGATATAGCTATACATCATAGGTTCATATTTTGCTTACTCAATATAGCCATCACCTCTTTTAATGACAGTTGGTCCACCTAGTAATGACCTTCGTAAAACTCATCTGGCTGCTGCTGATATAGCCAATTCCTTACAGCAGTTTTCATGTCTTCATCAACCCCACTATATCAGATGGAAGGTTGCTAAGACAGTCGATGAGGAATATGTGAAAACTGCTGTAAAGAATCAGCTACAAAGTTGGGATACATGCCCTCATTTGCTAGTGGAACACTGTCAATGACAGAGGTTTGTGCCTATGTTGAGAAGTAGGGATGTGAACCTTTGATGACTAGCTGTATTTTGACATACAATGTTTGATTTCATTCTTTATTTCTTATATAATAGAACAGAGTGCATTACTTTTTAACTCACCTTCGAACTTGTTGATATTTTAGGGCTTCATTGGCATTTTTTCCATTCCCTTTTACACTTCAGATCAAAATTTTTCATGGATGTGGAAATCAGTAATTATTAATCTCTAAAATCATCTTTTTACCAGAAAAAAAACAATAAAAAAAACAAAAAACAAAGAGAATTAATGATTGATAAAATGTGCTTTTTGTGGTCACTAATCTTAATGCACATTTTCATCCTCAACAGAAAGAAACAAAAAAAATTAGTAGTTATTTCCTGATAAAGAATAAAAACTGATAATACAATAAGGTAGCAATGAATGGATTATAACTATTTGGAGAGTAACATTATGATAGGTATCTCTAAGGATCCATAAAAGTTATATAAGAGAGAAAAGAACTTAAGCAGAGACCAGAAATAATAAACAAAGCAGTTCTGAGGAATACACTTTTTTTTTGATGACTTGAGCCAACTGTTTTTATTTATTTTTATAAATATACACATCCACCCACGATAGTACACAGGTAAGTTTGTTGTAAAGCATTTGATTCCCACACAAGTTAGTTACAAAAGTAAGTCTCTGAAATTTGGAAGAGCGGGGCGGGGGGTGGAGAGAAAGAAACTGGAATAAGAAATTGAAAACATCTAAAAAAAAGACAGAAAGAGAGCAATGTACAAGGAAGAAACTTTATGGCAGTGTCGACATTGTGATTTCAATTAAGAAAACATGAAAGATGAGAGAAAAGGAATTCAGGAAATTGTAAACTTAGTGAATAAATGCTGATGAGAAAAATGAAAGACTAGCATTCTTGGAGATGATTGGATCTCAGACAATAATGAGCAGCAGCAGCAGTAGACAGAATTACTCTGTAAGATGGCAGCTGTGTGACGGCAATGTCTCTATCAAGAGTAAGTTTTTCTGAACTTGTATAAACGAAGAAAAATATATATATATATATATATATATATATAAAAAAAAAAAAAAAAAAAATGAAGTGAACAAATAAAACTACATACAAAAGGATTTTTCCTTGTATACACAGATTGGATCATAGACAACAAAATATTACAGACAGAAAGAATTGTTCCTGTAAGGTAGCAGACAGATATAGGAAGAAACGGAACCATGAGCAGACATTTATTTCTTAAAGAAAAAAAAAAAAAAAAAGGCCGTGTGTGTTTTGAACCACAATCACCACGTAAAGGAAATCAGGTGTGAGTTGAGGTAAGAAAATAAAAAAATTCCTTCAAGACATGCAAACAGAAAACTTGACTCATGTAAGAAGATAAACAAGACCAGGATTAATAGAAAACCTCTCAACTGATACAGTCTAATGGATCATTAATTCCAACGAGTCAAATGCTGTTCCTTTAATGTGGATACTTCAGAACATGCCTGTGGCACTTTGATAAGAACTGCACTCATCAGGGAATGCTTCGACCACCATTTTAAGTAATAAAAAAGTGAATCTTTAGTGCTAAAGTATATTACTTTCTAATGTTCAGTCTAAGTGGACATAAGGAAACATTTGCAGAGAAGGAAAAATGTTTAGTTAAACTGAAAGAGGTCAGAATAAGGTACAGCTAGCCTAAAGGCAATAAGCAAGCAAAGCAGTGAAAGAAAGGTAGAATACAGCAGAGAGAGAGAGAGAGAGAGTAGGCAAGTGGAGAATGAGCAGGGGATTGAAGATGAGAGAGAGGCCAAAAGTGAGAGGCCAAAAGGGAGGAGAGAGAGAGAGAGAGAGGCCAAAAGGGAGGAGAGAGAGAGAGAGAGAGGCCAAAAGGGAGGAGAGAGAGAGAGAGAGAGAGAGAGAGGCCAAAAGGGAGGAGAGAGAGAGAGAGAGAGGCCAAAAGGGAGGAGAGAGAGAGAGAGGCCAAAAGGGAGGAGAGAGAGAGAGAGGCCAAAAGGGAGGAGAGAGAGAGACCAAAAGGGAGGAGAGAGAGAGACCAAAAGGGAGGAGAGAGAGAGACCAAAAGGGAGGAGAGAGAGAGAGAGAGAGACCAAAAGGGAGGAGAGAGAGAGAGAGAGAGACCAAAAGGGAGGAGAGAGAGAGAGAGAGAGACCAAAAGGGAGGAGAGAGAGAGAGAGAGAGACCAAAAGGGAGGAGAGAGAGAGACCAAAAGGGAGGAGAGAGAGAGACCAAAAGGGAGGAGAGAGAGAGAGAGAGAGACCAAAAGGGAGGAGAGAGAGAGAGAGAGAGACCAAAAGGGAGGAGAGAGAGAGAGAGAGAGACCAAAAGGGAGGAGAGAGAGAGAGAGAGAGACCAAAAGGGAGGAGAGAGAGAGAGAGAGACCAAAAGGGAGGAGAGAGAGAGAGAGAGACCAAAAGGGAGGAGAGAGAGAGAGAGACCAAAAGGGAGGAGAGAGAGAGACCAAAAGGGAGGAGAGAGAGAGACCAAAAGGGAGGAGAGAGAGAGACCAAAAGGGAGGAGAGAGAGAGACCAAAAGGGAGGAGAGAGAGAGACCAAAAGGGAGGAGAGAGAGAGACCAAAAGGGAGGAGAGAGAGAGACCAAAAGGGAGGAGAGAGAGAGACCAAAAGGGAGGAGAGAGAGAGACCAAAAGGGAGGAGAGAGAGAGACCAAAAGGGAGGAGAGAGAGAGACCAAAAGGGAGGAGAGAGAGAGAGACCAAAAGGGAGGAGAGAGAGAGACCAAAAGGGAGGAGAGAGAGAGACCAAAAGGGAGGAGAGAGAGAGAGACCAAAAGGGAGGAGAGAGAGAGAGATCAAAAGGGAGGAGAGAGAGAGAGATCAAAAGGGAGGAGAGAGAGAGATCAAAAGGGAGGAGAGAGAGAGATCAAAAGGGAGGAGAGAGAGAGAGAGACCAAAAGGGAGGAGAGAGAGAGAGACCAAAAGGGAAGAGAGAGAGAGACCAAAAGGGAGGAGAGAGAGAGAAGTAGAGGCCAAAAGGTTGAAGAGAGAGATCAACAGTTTAAGATTAGGAGAGAAAACTGTAGTGCCACAAAGTAATCTTTTAATGTAAAAGTAATTTTTGTGCAAGCACAACTTGTCTGGTTTGTTCATTTTGCAAATAAGCCGCCTTGACAGAGAGGTGTATGATGTGGGGGGCAGGGTGTAGCCACTTAAAAGGAATAAAACAAGAGTCTAGCGAGGCAAAGGTATAAGATAATCTCTTAATTGAATTGAATAATAATTGGCATCACTTAGTTATTACAGCCTATTAATGACAGAGGAATCAAGAGATTTGGGATTTTAATTGTCAGAAAAATAAAGAGAAAAATCAGAGAGACAACATTAAGAGATTTGTGATACAAAACATCAGTAGCAATTAATAATTTTTGTGGATCAACATTCTTATCTTCTGTGTTTAGTAGCCATAAAATGAGGGATTAATTCTGTATTAGTTAAATTCTCTCACTGACCAGTGTTTCTATAAGAAGTGCCAAGAAGGTAAAACTTAGTAACACAGACAATATTAAGCAAATAAATACTGAAGACTATATCTAGCATTTACAACATCTGGAATATAAGAAACTGTTGTTCATTATTTGTAAGATTGGTCCTAACTGGCATTCATGAAGTACCTTGAATAATTTATAGTAGTCATGGTGTAATTATACTTCCACTTACTAACAAATCTACTATGTCAGCTACTTCAGTCTTGTCTATTCAAGTGTTCAAATATTGAATCAACAATTAAGTTAGTACACCACTTGCAAATGTTTGAGATTTCAATTAAAAAAAAATATACATATATTATTTTTTTATTATTATAAAAGTGAACACTGAGGTCAAGACGGAGTAGCAACAGTCTGCTTTATGCTTTCAATGGAATCTTCAGGTCATGTGCATTGTGTGGTGTCTCGATTATATATGCTGGCCAATGAGATATTATGGATACAGTGGTCAGGTTTTTCCAGTTTTGTATTATTATATTAGTATTATCCTAATGGTTATTGGGTGAGTGCCAACAGTTATATTTCAAATTATTCTAAAGGCTATTCAATAGAAAGAATTCTCGCTCAGAATATAGTTATTTGTACAGTATTTTTTGTTAACATTTTGACATATTATTTATTATTGATTACTTAGGATATTTTGTATCTATTAATTATTGTTGATTATTATTAAATTTACTTAGTTATGGTTATATGTGTATTCATAGTTTTTTTATTTGTTTATTTTTGTTTTAGGGATTGGTTATCTTATTTGTATAGTTTAAAGTATTGGCTTCGTCTAAAGTATGTTACCTGATCTGCATTGTACAAGGTATCCCTAAAATCTGAAGACATAAGAAATCTCATTAACTATATTTTTTTTTGTTTTTGCCTACACAGATTAAACATGGTCTTGTCGAAAGAAAGAATTGGCTTCTTTTTCTGTGGTATGCTAAAGAAGTGTATTCGATGAAAATCACAGATGCAACACACCTGATTGAATGCATAGAGAGTGAATGTGCTAAAATTGATGGCTATGTGCGGTTATTGCATTGACTTCACATGAATCTTGCAAAGTGCATCAACCTCTTCAATACCAAAACAAATCGTAAATCCAAACTTGAAAATCCAGGGCCAGAAAGAAATGTCAAAATCATGAATTGCAGGTCCAATGTCAAAAATTCCAAGACACGTAAATAGTCAGACATCCAATGCACAATGCAATAGTCACTCGGAAGCTGATGGACAGAGAAAAATAGATTACCCCAATTAGCAAACACCAACCACTTTTATCAAAAGAACAATTTCTTAATTGGTCGACAGTTGAAGAGGACAAACAATATTAGCATATCCAAGATATATTTGTGCTAACCTATGCGACTGACTTATTTCTATTTTGCTTATTTTGTCTTTGGCATATTCATTCAGAACACAGGTGCCCCCCCCTTTTTTTTAGTGACTCACTCTTTCACCACACAACCTTTCCATCGCAATTGATGGAAATCATATTGAAGATGTTATTTGTTAATATTCCAATTCAATTTAATTTCTTGAAAATATGCATTTTTGCTTAGGCATCCACACTATAGGGACATCCTGTGTATAGTCTGCATATTTGCATTTTTCTTGATAATGTTTTATTTTAAGAGCTGCATCTACTACAAGGAATGTTGAGTTAGTGTGTTGCGCCAGAAAATTGCACATTTTCAAATCTACCATTCACCCATGCATTGAATATTGCTGCCATATCTGATCTGGTGTCCGTGCTGTACATCTTGAGATTCTTGAGAAATCCTAAGAAGAGTCTGCAATGTAATTGATCCTGACTTGGCATTTTGACTTTAGTCATTTTCTAACTGAGGTGATGTGTCCTCTCTCTTTCTTTTCTACAAATATTTTCATGGCGACTGCTCTGACCAGCTTTTTTTCTCCTGGTGTCCCAATTACATGAATTTAAGTGTGCTACTAGATTGGCATCAAGGTCCCACCCATTTACAATTGTAATAGCTAAATGCAATCATCACTTCTACTCCAACAGTTTTTCTCGACTTCTAGTCTGTGGATCTCCCTTCCATTTATTACCTCTATGTCAATCGCCATCTTCTCTCTTCTTGAATCTTGCTCATCTTTTATCCTTTCCTCAATCCCCTTATACTCAGTCTTTTCTCTCATTTTCACTCCCTGTAACTCTGTGTACTAGTGGCATTCCCACCTTGCTTGGGATGAAATGATTAAAAAAAAAAAAAAAAAAAAAAGAAGTGGTAAACTATATTTATAAACTTCAAAGCATATCTTTATATATTAAAGTACATCAATGAACACATAATTGACCTGAATAATTGGTAAGCATGAAAAAGGAATGTAAGTCTGAAAGAGAGAGAGAGAGACCCAATAGTGAATGAAAGTTAGCTGATTAATATATTTTGATTCTTATTTCCATTAAAGACAATGAAATATTGGGCTATCTTGTCTTTGTTAATCAAATATTAATAATCTCTACATTTCACAGAGTTGCTTCCATTCTTTAGTTTATAAATACATAATCATATAACTTTCAGTTTCAACTAGACAGGTCAGAAGATCAATTTTTATAAATAGCCACCTGGATATCCTTTATATAGCTTATCAACCCTTTACAGGTTTTTAAAACCAGAAAATATTTTCAGATTGGAAGAATATTTTGGAAATAATAAAGACTTACTGATACAAGTCCTGTTAATTAACTCATGGCTGTTATCCGGGTTGGGTGGGGATTTTTGTGGAAAAGAGGTGGATTCATACCGTTTCCCAAGGGTATTTACATGTAAGTGAATATAACAAACCCAACTGGAATTGAAAATCAAGCCATTAACCACTATACCACTTGCCCATCCAAGTTTACAGCAGCCATATGGCAGTAAAGCAAAGTATATAAGTTCCTAGTGAGTATAAAACAAAAAAAATCTCACTCATCCCTACTAACAGAAACAATGAACAAAATTGTATTTCTGTCTACACAGAGATGGTCAATGTAACTTTACATATACTGCCTCCAAGATTTGTAAGTGTTTGGCTAACTGTGCTCTGCCTAAAATGGTAAATGCTGTATCTGTGTACTTGACAGTACAGCCTTGGTTATCTATCAAATGCTGCCTGGTAGCTGACTCAGAAGCTTCTCTATGATATAGATGGGTTGCTTTGGTTTATTTTATGGTACATCAACCTCAATGGACTGCTTAATGCCAACAAGATTTTTATTGTTGGTAATATTTTTTTTTCAGAAATGTATTGCTGGTAATATTTTTTCAAAAAAAAGTATTGATGGTAATAATGTATTGCTAGCAATAATTTCTTAAAAAATTTATTGCTTGCTGATAATATTTTTACAAAAATGTATTACTTGTATTAAAACTCATTTTTGCATGTGTTGACCCCAGTTTGGGTGTTAACTATTTGCCCATAGCTGGGACCCTAACAGGTGCTACCACTTTGGGTGAGGGTAGACCTGAGAACACCAGGAATTAAGAGGTGGTTCCAAACTCCTCAAAACCTTCTGATCAGAGAACTTGCTGCCAGATGCAGTTTATTGTCTTACCCAGGATGCAGATGTAGTTTACCGTCATACTCAGGACACTATACTCACAAGGAACCTATGTACTTTGGTTTATTGCCATATTCCTTTTGTTTCCTTTTCTTTTTTCCTTCTTTTAGTAATAAATTTCAATTTTAGTTATGGTCCCTCATTTAACACTGCTGTATATACGTGGGTTTCACTGTGTGAATTTATTTCATTTTGTTTCTAACAGAAGGTACCAATGTACATTATACACACACTTTTACATCGAGAGAATTACATCTATTGCCAACATCATCATTGTTCTCCTCTTTGCATGTAAGGAAAGAGAAAGCCTGGAAAATCAAAGTGGCAGACCTTTACAGATCAGATTGGATGGCATCAGAAAATCATTTTCTCTTCTACAATCAATAAATAAGAGCTAATATGACAGATAGTAAAGCATCCATATATCAGCTGACCACATGCCATCATCGTTATTTTCACAATTGGCTATATTATATTATATAGGTGTAAATTAGGCAAAGCAAGATTGCCCATAGCACTTAACAGGTGTAATCAATTAAGTAACAAGACCAAAATGTAATTAGTAGATGTTACATGAAGTGAACGATAGGTGGATGCCTTAGATTTAAGACAGGATTGATTTGACTGAATAAAATTGAATCAATTGATTAGAACGTCTTGCCTGGACATGAGGATGGGAAGAACAGCAGAAATGAAGCCAATTCCTGGTTCATTAAATCTAAGATCGACAAGTAGAAATATAAGGTCAAAAGAATATAAAACACATTCAGATGGGCAGAGTGTTCAAGTAAAAGGCTTTAGGGTGAGAAAGAGTTTAAAAAGAATCACCATTTGTTGAGAAATGGGGAAGAGTTAATAAGAGCAACAAGGAAGAGAGAATAAGAAACAGAATAACTGGAAACTCTATTAACCAAAATATTGAAGTCTTAAAAGTATTAGTTCAATATTTATACATTAATTCTATTGTTTTTTTTTTATATGGAGGTGGACAAACCCACAACAGTATATATATATATATATATATATATATATGTGTGTGTGTGTGTGTGAATAGGGCAGGGCTCAAACTACCAACAGGAAATGGGGACTGACAAAACATTGAGAGTATGTGGAGGGAGACAAACCATTGGCAGTATATACAGGTGGACAAACAGTTGACAGTATATGGGGACAGATAAATCTTTGACAATATTTAGAACAACAAAACTGATTGAATTTTGAGCAGACATATTTTCCTGATGCAAACATTAACAAAGTTTATTTCTTCATTTTAGTTTAAAAAAGAATTAGCTACAGGCATTTTGTTTTTATCCTACTCATCTTGAAAGTGCTAGAAAAGATTGAGAATCTTGGGAAGGAAAAACACTGAAAAATGGAGACAAAGGACTTCATATATATTCTTTAAGATGGCAAGAAACATTTCAAGTGTTGGGCGCCATCAGCACCATTTTTGCCATCATCAAGACTTGTATATATATATATATATATATATATATATATATATATATATATATATATATATATATATAAAGATTTTATTCTTCATCAGTTGTCAGAAATGTAGACAATGTTGAACGAGGTTGATAGATGATTTGGGGCGATTTTTTTCTATCAATTCTATCAAAATATATATCATTTTAATTACAACCTTTGGGAAGACATCAGAGAATATAAAAACAGAAAAAAATGATTTCATCATGAAGAAATCAAAACCAGAAAGATTTAACAAAGTTTTTCATACAAATAGTAAATTTAAAACTTCATTTTTTTGCTTAGTTTTTCCTTCTCCCTCATTCTGTTGTTTTGTCATAACTTCTTAGGTTAACCTACTGTTAAAAAGTTTATGTAACACTTGTAGTTTTGATTACTAATACTGTAAGGAAACACTGGAACAAAAGGCTGAATAAAGAACATGTTTAATCACACGAGAAACACGGATTAATAATATAGTAATAGAGAATACTATAGTTCAGCGTGCTAATACATATGACTCAAACACTAAGCTCTTTGACCCATTTTGTGGATGGACAAGTCCAAGTTCAACAAATTAGTGTAGATATGGTTTGTCATCTTTCTATATAACACATACCGTTTGAGTGGGAAATAAGAACCAAGAAGTGCAAAAATTAATAAAAAGTACTTTATCATAGCATTCAAGTAATTTAAATACAATCATAAAGTAGTAACAAAAAAAAAAAAAAAAAAAAAAAAAAATATCTTCTTGGAAGTATTTGATTAAAAAAAAAAAAAAAAAAATATTTTTTAATATTTCAATGTTTACAGCATCTTGAAAAGTATCTTCAAATATCAGTCAATTTAAGCAGTTTTTTGTTTTTAGATAAATATTGATTACTTCCAAATAATTTTTCAAGTATCAGAGCTTCAATATGCTAAATAAGGCAATGCTTCTAGAGTATTCCTTCAGAGACATAACAGATCTATGCACTCAACTTGGCCATCTACCAAGGAGAAGGAAACTACAAGAGAAAACCTTTATTCACAGTACTTTATTGCCAGTGTCACATCTTGTTAGGCCAGAACACAGGTATCACTTATTCAAAAAGTGGAGTCAGTAATATACACGCTGCTTTTCACCTTTTAGATGTTCCAGCCCAATGGTTATTCTCCTGCAATCAATGAAGAAAGGCCCATGACATCTGAAGAAAACTCTAAATCTTCTTGGTGAGAATTCAAAATAAATAATAAGAAAGCTAAAAGAATCATGAAGAATTTACATAGATGCATTGACACAATGGCAGGGTGGTGTTAGAGAAATACTAACAAATTACAAGTGACAAATCCAAAAAGTAATCAATGTTAGGATTTAAATTGCAGCCCAATGACAGTGAAATTAATACGACTCTTCAACAAATTATATTACCTCTTTTCTAATTTGAATTTCTTCATTAAAGATATAAATGTCAAATAAGAAAATGAAAAGTGAAAAAAACTATTGCGACAATTGGAGCTTTGAAACCCTGTTCAAGTTACTGCAGTAAGTTGATATTCCAAGAAAAATATTTAAATAAAAATATCCTCAAAATAAAAAAAAAAAGAACAAAATACATGTGCACACACAGACAGAGAACCTGAAAGCAGATTCCCATTATTTCTTTTGCTATTAGCAATAAATTCTCAAAGAGAAAGCTGGTAGCAGTTTGCGTGATAAGATAGCAGTCAAAGGATTTATCTTGCCAGAGAGCAAAACACTGCCTGACAGACAAAGCAATTGATATTTGGTAAATCAAAAAAATTGTCATAATTAACATTTGAATTGAAGAAAAAAATTAATTTAATATTGCCATTGTCTCCTGAAATGCAGCCAAAAGTCTCGCCTCATTGTTTCAAATTTCTTTCAAATCGGAGAACAAAGCTTCCAGCAAGTGGAACAAATTGAATGGTTTACAGTTTGTAAAACCAGAAATCTTTTGGAATTTGTAGCCTTCTGTCATCCTTAGACTCTTTAATTTGTTATTTTCCATGCAAGTAAGATTAGATAAATTACTGATATACTAAACTGAATCGCTACTACCAAGTGTTTTGATGATTCTACATCAGAGGAAATATTATTAACAGTTGTATATAACAAGATCTTTCCTTTTGTGTGTGTGCAAATCTTGTGCTCACATGCAAGCTGCGGTAGATTTTAATATCAAAGTCAATGTTTTCATAACAAAAATGGAATTGCCAAATTGATGTAGGTATAATTTTCTGTATATTTACATTTTTCAGACTGGTGTGCTCATCTTCACTGTCATATTCATGACATTTCAGCTGTTGTACACTCTGGCCTTCTTCAGGTGATATATGGGGGAATTTTGAATCAAACCCTTTATTTCATTCACCATGATAATTTGTTCTAGTTCCACATGCCATACCTTTTCTTGATATCTCAGTTTCAGTTATTTCTCTGTCACCCCTGCTGTGGCCAGGTAGAGAAGTCACAACTCTTGGTCAAAATGAGTCTGAACAGTGTAAATAGTTACAATACCTCATCTCAGAAATACAGACAAATCTTCTGGATATATTTATATTCGTGATTATTTGTGTTAATGGGAACATACAATGTTGCATTCCAATTCTCAATTTTTTCAGTATATGCCAAAAGCAGGGGGAAGAGTATGCTGCATGCCAACAAGTTAACAAGATGAAAGGCAAAAAGGCACATTAAGAAATAAGAAAGCAAGCTGTGTTTCACATATTATGGGTAGCTGTTTTATTCAGGGCTTTGTCTGCTCATCCGGGAGGGTAGGTAGATGATACTTGCAACTACTATTGTTATATCTGCTCTTCCTTCTAGTAAATTTCCACCAATCTACTTGACGTAGTAGCTGCCAATATGAATGGAGCCTTTGAAACTGTGCAAAGGACATATCTGTCTCCTGTCAAGGACAAACCAAAACACTCCACAAATCCCATGCAGAAGAATATAAACAAGCTTCCGGATATGCCCATTTCCAGTTTTGTTGCCACATGATCTCCGAAAACTGCTAAACCACTCCTTTACTTTCCATTCCTGATCAGTCAAAGTGTATGCCACTTAGAAAATCGAACTTCAAAAGGAGCTATCTGCTGGTCCATCAAACAGAAACAGCTGAGGTCAAGATAAAAGTACCTTTTTTATATGGCTATCCATAGTATCACATTAAATACATCATCTGAATTTCAGATTGTCTTTTTGTATGAGAAATATTTATAAAATCTTATTCAGCAGTGTAACATTTTACTATGCAACTTCTTTATCACATTGGGAGTGTTACACACACACACACACATATATATATATATATATATATATATATATATATATGATGGTTATTGATATTTATTTTTAATTTCAGATATATAAATACTGTACATGGGTTGTACAAAGTTACAACCTAATAAGGGAAAAAATATCGTAAATAAACTGAGTGAATGGGAACACGAAATTGAAAAGTACAAAAAGTTGAACAGAGATTGCAAAACAAACAAAGAAGTTTCGAACAGTGGTAAAAGAAAATCATGCTTTAAGAATGTGACAATAAGAGATTCCAGAAAAATTAAGAGGAGATAATAAACAAGAAAAGTGGAACCAACCTAACAACCATCTTTAAGTAAACATCACAAAGAGAAAACATGTAAGTTGGATAAAGTACATGAAAACTCAGTAGTAAGTTTTAGCAGTGACTGTAGAGCTACATTGGATGGTTGAAAATAGGAAACCCATCATGACTTACAAGTGGGAGAGGTAGAGTTAAATTGGGGGCTCATATTGTAGGCTGTAAAATTATAAATTCCTTCAAATATGATAATAGTAGTATTAAGATAAATGAAGAGAATCATTATAAATTCATTAACAATTTTTTTCAATTGGTACAGGTTATAACTTTATGCTAAAGACTATATTCATGTGAGACGATCCTCTTTCACATTTTACAAAGATGACTATTACCCACCTCGTCAAAAAGACACAAAATTCAGGGAATGCCTTCCAGCCTCTATAAGTATCAATCCAAGAGAAAACTTATGATCCATTATTAAAATAAGTGGATATAAGAATTGAAGTAAAAATAACATCTCCAAGAAGAAATGTAAAATATCAAAAGGTTAAAGCTGAAATCATAAAAAAATGAACAAAAAATAAAAGAATTGAAAGACAGATGAAGGTTATCAAGGGGTTGATATTAACATGTAAAATACAAAAGAATAATTTGTTCAGGTCTGTGGGATACAGAATTTATCAAACAGATTTCTCGAGCCTCTATCTTGGATTTATTTGTAAAAAAAAATTATACTGCACATACATTGTTTGCAAAACTTGGAGACTTCTCCCCACCCTACAAAAATGTTATCAATATTTTAATAAAGAGGTATTATATGACGAAACTCAAATGACAATGATTATATATATATATATATATATATATATATATATATATACACACACACACACACACACACACACAAGTACTCCCAAAGAAAAATGATGCCCAATGATTAAAATGAATTTAAAAAAAAAAAAAAAAAAATCCTTCAAAGTTTTTATTTTAGGTTCAAGGTAATAGATTAAATTTAATATTCCCAATAAACATTTGCTGCATTTCAAAACTAATTTAAATGGCTTGGAAGAAGTTTGTTTTTGGAAATCAGTAAAATGGCTGATTTTAGCCATATTTACAATTCTCTCAGAACAATAATTCTTGTTATTAAAAAAATTCTTCAAAAATAAAATATACATTATACTGTATTAGAGGAAGATTAGCTGATTTAAATTTTAATTAATTTGATTTGAATTAAATATTGCTTACTTTTAGTTTAAAATATCTTACATTTATTAACATGGAGGTATGTGTTTTCATGAGGTGTTGGCAACTATATCAGTATACTTGTTTGGAATTTATCCGGTGGGGGACACAGTGGTAAATGTTACTTGACAAATATAATGTGTATTTTTTATATAATTTTTAACTACCCAGTAATCTAAACAGTTTAGAAAAATATTCAAAGTAATGTTTTATTGAATTTTAGGTAAAGTACATAAAATTCAATAAAACTTTATTATAGTAACTATAAATAAAAACAAATTTTACTATAGTAAAAATTTACTGTAGTTACCTGTGTTATTTTCTGATAATGTCATATATGGACATCTGTGTTTACAAAAATGTTTGGTATGTTTATACATGCACAAATAAAATTTAAATTCTGCAATTTGAGATTTTAATACTGGGGATTACCAAATTGTAGTAAGCTTTTCCATTTATGATTAATAAATACAGTTTTTACTTAACAATATCACCTAGCTGGTACAAATTAATACAGAATTTTAAAAGATTTAAAAAATTATAAATTATTATAATGAACATTAAAAAAAAAAACTGAAGACAATTCTTGTAAAAATTCATTATTCACTGAAAAAAATCTTTCTTAAGACAATAGTGTCCATAATATATCTTCTTCATATGAATAGATTTTATTTATTACATTTTATTTTATTAAATCAAGAACCTATACTGGCAGCAAACTGCCTGCATATAGATGAAAAAATGAGTTCAGCAGATATTAGAAAGGGGTGTAAGACAAGGATGTAGCTTCTTATTGGACTTATTCAACTTATACAGTGAGGTGATTCTGAGAGAACTAAATGTCCTATCAGGATTCATCATTGCCTGCCACAATCTTAACAGTGCAGATGACACAATGCTGATAACAATGTTGATAGCTACAAAAACTCCTACATAAGGTAGTGAATGAAAGTGAGAAGAAAGGATCAAACATTAATTGCAAGAAGACAGAATGCATGGTTGTTAGCAAAAGGGGTAAGCTCAAAGTGTGAATTGTAAATTGGAGATACCAAAACCAAACAAGTGCAAAAATTTAAATATCTGGGATGCGTTTTAACAGAGGACAGAAAGTATGACACTGAAATCTGAAGGCTGATTGGAATAGGCAAGGAAGCATTCCAAAAGGAGAAATAACAGAAGGGCAATGTTTATTAAGAGGGAGAGGAAGTTCTGGAGAGCCGTAATTGTGTACATCTTGAGGACATGGTGTATAAAGAAGTAGAAATACAGAATAGCTATAAAACCAGCAACAATAATGAAACATTTGCAAAATCAACAATTTTGCACTTGTATTAAAATTTCCAGGATTTGAAAATCTCCAAGCCAAAATGAAAATTCCGAGCTAATAAAGTCTGAGGCCAGTCTTTGCTCGGCAAGTGGCAAATAAAATGGCTTGTTTGTTCAGCTTCCGATAGCTGCACAGCCACAACAGCAGTAGAGAAAATGGATTTTCACACCCTGAAATCAATTGCAGCCAACACCCCATCCAGTTTCCTAAACCCTTTCATGTTTCTGCTGAAATCTCACAAGAGATCACGTGAAATCAATATTTAGGTTTCCTATTAGTGTTTGTTTTGTCAATTCTTCTCATCTGCAGCAAAGACCTCTTGCTTGTTATTATCTCTTTAGTACACAAGACTGACTCAATTTCAATTGCAAATTGTTTGCCAAGAAATTATATATTTCTAGTGCTAATGACTCCAATTGTCCTCATTGAGAGTCATTACCTGATGGATGTATTGGACACTTATTTATTGCAGTTATTTCAGGAGATAACAGAAATGAATCTTCTTTCAGCTCTATTAAAAAAACAAAAAAAAAGAAAAGAAAACAAAAAAAAGAAGGTACTAAATTAGTCTCCATATCTTATTTTTTTGCCATTCAGGTGGCATTTTCTGTTCATGACAATAGACTTAAATAATTAGTCTTGTGTATTTTTTTTTTTGTTATTAAGTCATTTATTTATTTTATTTATTTTAATCAGCTATCATTTTCTGCCTAAGGCCTCAAAATAATTATACAAATGCAGAAGGTGATTATCTTCCTTTTGGTAGTACAACTTTATGATAGTCAATTGACAGCCCCGGAATGTCAACAGTTTGTGGAGGTGACAAACATCAGTTGCTGTGTAAACTGCAAGGAAATTAGACATGAGAGCTTGTGGGGTAAGGAGGAAGAATGAAAAACACATGGTCCTAAAAGGAATATATATATAAAAAAAAAAAAAAAAAAAAAAAAAAAAAAAATCACCCAACCCGATTGTTTTACATTAGGAAATATTACAAGCAAAACCCTCGTATATATGTTATAGTTTGTCTGTGTGGGACAAATAGTGACACGTATATACATACTTGTATATAAAATCTTTCTGAGCACAATGATATCTGACATTCATTTCTTACAGTCATCCTGGTCCTGCCTTTCATTGTGCTCAGACATTATTATATCTAATGCATATTTTCTTTTAGTCATTTCATCCCAAGCAAGGCAATAAAACCACTAAGACGCAGTGGTTACCAAGTGTAAGAGAATATGTGAAAAAGAAAACATTAAGGAGAGAAAACAATAAAAGAAGAGGAATTAAAACAAGATAACAATTGACATTGATCATTAAAAATTTAAATGCAAAACTGATCCGAAAGCAAGAAGCCAGAAGAGAGTTCCACAAATGAGAATCGTGAAAAGAGAAACTGTTACAATAGAAATTACGGTTACATCTAGTCATTTAAAGTGCGCCACCAATCTCGTACTGTGCTTAAATTCCTAAAGTCTAGGTACCAAAGAGGAAAGCTGATCAGAACAATTACTATAAAAATATTTATAGAAAAATGGCACAGGGGAGCTATGTTACGGTGTTGGGAAAAATGACCGAAGACAAGTATTTTATCTAGAATCTTTAAATATATAACAGAAGCACCAGACCAAATGTGACAGCAATATCCAGTGTATGAATGAATGGTAGATTTATAAATGTGTAAAATAGATTCTGTCAAGAAAAATTGTATATCACGTCATAGTGAAGTGACATTCATAGCGACAGACTTAGTATAGGTCTATATCCTAGATGAATTGTAGCGAAGGGAGATAACCAAGAGAGTTATTCTCTTTCCAAATACTCTATTATAATGTTCTTATCTCTTTTCTATCTTTTTTAACCTTTTCTGCTAATAGAATATTAACTAATTTGATCGAACTCTAACATCAAAAGATGATTCAATCAAATATAAGAAAGTTTATTAAGAGACACTCCGACATGGAAAAGGAATTAAATTTGAAAATTGCTGGAGTTTGAAATTTGAGAAAAATGACAAAAGCAAAGATTAATTAATTTTTTTTTTTTTTATTACTTTAAATTACAAATAAATTATGAAGTGAAAAAGTCATGAGAACAAGATTAGAATCTATGTTAGCCATACACAGAAGAATTATTGGATTTTCGGCTAATTGAAATTCCTTGTTTTTTAGCCATTTATTAGCCATACATGTATGTATAATATACTTTATTACTTAGTATATATAACTTTTCTAGATTATTATTTATCAGGCTTGAGTCTTGATTAAATTAATTTTTAATTAAATTTATCTAAATATTTGAAATTGCTTTTTTGTAAAGTCTTGAAGCATCTGTGATTTGTGAAGATATTTTCATCAGTTTTTCAAATGAGTTTCAAATTGACGAGAGAGGACATAGAAACATGGACACAAAATCTAGTAAAACTCATCAAATACTGATTAGACATTATTTCTCCCACTCAAATTACCTTCAGAAGTTCTTGTTTTGATGTCTATCACTAAGATTACTAAGCATTAATCAAAGAAATAATTACATTTACTAATCACAAACATGTTTGGTTAAGAAAGAAAAGATACTGAACAAACATAATGGGAACATATCAACAGAAAAAAAAATTGCATGATAATACATTTCCTTCTAATAATTTCTATTTATCTAATTAAAAATGATTTTCGCTTTTATAATCAGAACAAGAGGGCCATCTTATTTTATGTGCAGTATCTCTTCAGGATGTGGGTGATCATGGGCCTTGAAAACTTCCAGTCCCTTGATGCTTTCAGTAACATTTAACTCTTTACCAATCCTCTTTGTCCCTACTCTGCCATCCATTTACATAAATAGATGTCGTGTATTACACTTTGACAAAATCAAAGTGACAAAATCCTAGCTTCTTATCCCAAAAGTGGAAAAAATCCCAGTTTCACAAATAAATTGAAAATTTACAATGAATTTTATTTGCAAACAGAGTGGACACAACACAAACTCATAAAGTACCTGACAGAAATAGATAACTTTATTACTGGCCACTATAAATTATGACATTTTTTCCTGTGACTTTATTATCAGTCAAGGGGAGAAAAAATGGATTCAGGCCTTTCTCCAAGAACATTTGCATGTAAGTGAATATAACAAGATCAACTACAAGTGGAACTTGGCTCATCGATGTCCAATTCTGAGCTGTTATTTATTACACCAGCGGCACATCGAAACTTACAGTACCTGGTATTCCCAAGTGTTCAGCCATCTGGGTACTAACCAGGCTTGATAATGCTTAACTTTGGTGATCTTATGAGAATGAGAACTGGAATCATGATATGGCCTGTAAGCCAAACATAAATCTTCAAATAAATAAATAAATAAATAAAAATATATATATATATATATATATATATATATATATATATATATATATAGAGAGAGAGAGAGAGAGAGAGAGAGGTGTGTCCATTGAAGCAAAGAATTACCATTCATTTTCAAGTTTTAAGAGCCATAATGTGTCATCATTTTACACTAGGTTTCTGGTTGTAGCTACATCTACTGCTGTAAAACTAATGTTCTTTTAAAGGAAACAACTAGTCAGACATCTCTTTAAAAATTATAACAGCTTGATATTGCTAAACCACAAATGCAGAGATGGAAGATAATTTTTGTGATAGAAAAATAAGCAACAATTGAGCCGCCAAGTGGCTAAGAAGGTGGAAAACTAGAGAAAGCCAAGAATGGAAGGAAATAATCACAGACAAAAGATAACAAAAGTCAATTCATACGAATTGAACTGAGAAGAGATGCAATGGAAAATTTAAAACAAAATCAACGTTAAACATTTAATGAAAGAAGGAAAACTAGTTGTGATTTGATATTTAAGAAATATAGGCAGAGGAAAATATGGAAAATGAAAAAAGATGAAGAGGAGGTGACAAAGAAGAAGGCAAGAGAAATGATGTACGGAGAAGAGAAGCAGGTAGAAAGAAGAGAAGTAGAAGTATGAATTAAAGGAAAGAGGTGGAAGAACGAGGAGGAGGAGGAGGAAGAGGTGTCGATGATGAGGGGGAGAAGGTAGAGGATGAGGTGCAAGAGAAGGATGATAATGAGGAGGAAGAGAAGAATGTTAGGACAGAGAGACTGAATGAAAATGAGAAGCAGAATTTAAAAATTGACTGAAAATACAAGATGAAAAATAAGCAAATAGGAAAACTTTATGATGAAAAGGAAGATAGCATCAAAAATGTAAAATGACTGAGCGCCAAACTTTTGCAATCAGATCTGTACAAATCGAAGGCATTTTTTGTTTTCTCTTTAGCTTGGTAATATAGACAGATTTGGTGACAAATGCTGATAAATGTAGGAAAAGATACCGAAAGCACACAAGCATAGAATTAAAGACAAGAACCATAAACATATACTTCAATTTTGATTTCTGGTTTGAGAAGAGAAGATTCAAGACTATTTTATGAGATACAGTTATCAGAGAAATTAATACTTTATCATTCTCTTCCTGTATTTTATAAAATGGAATGTGAGAGTGTAGCATAATGGTTATTAGTGCAGAAAGTGAAGCTGATGAGACAAATTTAATATCCAGCCTCGTCTGTGATATTCATTTCATACTAATTCTCTTAGGAAAGGAATGAATCCATTTAGCCATCCAGCTATGGACTAAATAGCAGTGTAGATTGAGCCTTGGATGGCAACTAGTTTAGGAGAAAAAATAACTTAATTAAAAACCATGGAAAAGCCAATAAACTAATCCAATACCATTTTTAAGAAGTCATAGCAATTCAGAGATATTAAAGAAAACTGTGGAGAGCCATGACAGCTTATCTCATGTAAGGAAACAATTATAAAAACAATTTCTTATTGAAATATAATCTTCAAATTATTGAGAGGAGCAAAGATGATCAAAGTGAGATATTTCACACACATGTATTTACACTTTATGCATAATATAAATAAAAACTAATATAACTTTATATGCACATGGCTGAGTATTCTGACAATGAGTCCAGGGTTCAAATGTCACCAGGGTCAATTTGTCAAGGAGATGACTTCTTGATAATAGGGGCCTGAAGAGATGATCCTAGTTTGAACAAACTATTGGCAAGGGTGTGAAATCTATATCACAGGTTGACCCAAGCTTCATGATTAAAATTGGGTTGACGAAACTGTTCAAGAGTGGTTGATGGTTGTGCTAAAACAAAATCACAAGTCATTGTTACCAAGGTTTAAGCATACCAACATTCATTCCAAGTGGTAATCTGAGAATCTCACCCTGAAACTGTAATTAAGGTCTAGTCAACATTGTTGTAGAATATTTGCACTATTTACATTGTTCAGACTATTGCCCTCATTTTTATTCTCATATTCATGATTTGGCCATCTTCAGGTGACATATGTTGGAATTTCTAACTGAACACTTTATTTTACCAAGGGCACATGGCACAGTGGGTAAAAGTGTTGGTTGAAGTTTAACCCAGTGACTTGACCCAAAGAGTTGTGAGTTCAATACCTGGCCACAGCTGAGGTGAACAAAAACTTGGAGAGTTGATTTACTAAACAAGTAAATAAGTGTAAACTGATATATCCAGAAAAAGCACATAGAACTAGAACAATCTACCTCAGTGGAAGAAATAAAAGGTCTGGTTTGGAATTCAAATGCATATCACCTGAACAAACAGGAATATAACAATGAAGATGAGGACAACAGTCCAAACAATGTAAATAGTATAAATAGTTACAATATCTCCTCTCAGAAATAGAGACAGATATTGTTGCAAAATATACAACACTTTGGATTATGGGTATTGAACAGATAAATGCCTGAGCATATCATTCTCTAAAGAAAAACCTTTTTACCACCCACTATTTTAAATATGCTAAACGACATGAACAAAAAAAGAATTACAAGTTCTTTGCAAGTTGACAACCTTTCAGGAAAGTTCTCAAATATTTTTTGGAAGCAGGTCTGATCAATATTATTATTATTATAAAATATTATATGTGGCTTGCAGCTATGTGCACACCATGTACAAGATGGTAATAAATTCATTGCACACCAGGTACTTAAAAGCAAACAAATATCCTTGGCAGAAAGAGAAAAATTAAAAAAAAAAAAAAAGAAATAATTAAGTAGTCCCTGTTTTCTATCTGCAAAACTATACAGTTCATACAGGTGAAACAGAATTTAACTGCACACATGCAGAGAGAAAACAAATGTCTGGAATTAATCAATATAGACAGAATATTTAAAGACAAAGCAGACAGCCAAATGTCTTGTAGATGGACAGCGTGTCATAAAGCAACGGGAAATGAGAAAATGATAGACAGGAAGACAGAAAGAACTGAGCAGAGTCTATGAATAATAAAATTCCATTCGTGTTCATTTTGGTAAGAAGAGACAAGTTCAAGTAAGGTTCAACTGGCAAACATTTTCTAAATTATAAGAAAACAAATAATTGAGGTAATGTTTCATAATTTCCAAATTAATATGATCAAAAGCCAGGAACTCCGTTTCGAATATATTTTCTTTCTTTTTTTAGTGTAAATGACATCAGGCAATAATAGTTAATTCTTCCAAAAACTAAATCCCCGAGTTTTTAACATTTTATATTTTTGAGTAAATTTTTACCAGCACCATTTTTTGTTATTTACACTAGTTACATTCAGACTATTGTTATTTTCGTTGCTGCTATCATAATGTTTCGGCTGTTGTACCCTCTAGCCTTCATCAGGTGTATATTGATCTGGGTAAGCTACAGGCAATTCCATACTGAACCCTTTATAGAATTTTCAGGGATAGACTGTTTTTGTTTTCCTTAATGTCTTGCAATATATATGGTCTAATTCTTATTTCTAGTACTGCTAAGTTATTGCTTGCCCTGTTTCCACTAACTCCAAGTACACATTGCCCTGCCCAGTGTTCGAATTCACTATGTCATCAAATACATGAATGAACAGATTTAATCCACTATTAAAGAGTTAGTCCTACAGGATAACAGCCTAGTGGATTAAAGTGTTGGTTTGGGAATTTGGTGACAGTAATTGCAAGTTCAATCCCTGGGTTGCACAGTGTGGAAATAGGGTAAGCAATAACTAAGCAGTACTAAAAATAAGATATCCTTAGACCTGGCATTCCTTGGAAATTATATCGATTGATATAAAACTGATGAAGGCTGGTGGGCAGAGCAGCTGAAATGGTGAGATAGCAACAACAAGGATGAGGACAATAGTTTGAATGTAAATAGCGTAAATAATGGTGACTCCTTACTCAGACAAATCACTTTTGTTTTTATTTTATTTAATGAAATTATACAATAACAGTTTTTTATATTCAAAGAAACAATGTAACAAAAGCAACTGGTTTATGAATTTTTTTTTAGTTTTGAATCATTATAAAAAGTATTGTATTAATATGAAAACAATATGAATTTATAACAAAGATGAACTCAATTTTATATTTTGCCTTGATGATTGAAATGTTTCAGGTACTTGGAAATTTTTTCTTTACTTCTCCAATTCAAGGAATTGAGTAAGCCACAGAAACACAAACCTATCTTCATTCTGAATTTTTAAAGAGAAAAGATTTAAATCCATATCAATTTCTATGATATTAGCATTTATATCTGTATTCTCATTCCATAGAAGAAAATAGCATTTTGTTTTGTAATGGATTCATAAATGTATGAAAATCTAACAGAGATCATCGATAGTACAAGGTGAAAATTAGTGTTTTTAGTTACAAATGGCCAGTAGGGACATTGAGGCAAGATAGGAACCATAAGACAAAAGCAATACAATACCATTTAAGAAAAGACATGAAGAAAAGTAAAATAGATCTTGCAACTGATCAACACATGTACACTGCAAGTCATGTGAAACTTGGCAGATGTTGGATTCTTTCATCAAAATCTCATTAAATAAAATGATTGATTCTAACTACAACGCCATAAACTTGGTAACACTTTAGGTCTGTACCAGTAAATATTATGGATCATCGTCAAACCTATTATGAATATCATATGTGTTAATGTGAGATTGTGGATCAATTTCCACTCAAGAAATTAAGATAAAGTGAAACCAGTAGAAATTAACAAGAGGTCATAAAAAGATGTCTATGGGAGATAATTCATTATGATCATTAAATGTTCAATGACTTAGCACTTTTAATATTCTGTATAAACAGTCTTTATATGAGATCAAGAATAGTAAACAGAATCTGCGGCTTAAAGGTGGAGGGATCAAACATCTTTTATTGAGAAGGAAGGATAGCTTAGATTAGGTTTGGACAAATTAAAGCAGAAAATTTCAGAAGGGTTTTTTTTTTTTTTTTAATTCTTTAAAGGCTTTGAAGGAATGATAAGTGATTAGATAATCTATATAATAAATGAAAATGTCACTATGTTACACTTTTCCAATTTTACTCCTAGAGACTGTAGCCCAACATATACCATTTTGGAATCTGTCCAACTCTGTGGGCATATTAAAAAACATTCTGGGCAGGATCCAGGCCAGCAATCCTGAAATTTTGGAATCCAAGTTTTTGGAGTCTATTATCTAGGCTTCTACTAATAAAAACAGTTCAAGGAATACAACTCTCTAACTTTCAATCGCTCATGTTTAAATGAAAAAAAATTACTGTTTTTAAATTACAGTGTTTTTCAAATAAAATTGTTCGTGTTTTCAACTTTATTCCTAGAAGCCCTAGCCCAACAGGTACCATTTTGGAATCAGGCCGACTGTGAGCAAATTAAAAACATTCCTGGCCAGATTCAGACCTGCAATCCTGAAATTTTTGATTTCCAAGTTTTCATTACTGCAATTGATTTTAGCAATTTTTTCCACGTGATTTTTTGCAACAAAATATTTTGTAAGATAACAATTTTTAGAACGTGGAAATAAATTTGGGAATATTTGAAATTAATTCTGAAATCCAGTGAAAGTCCCCCATGGAATAAAAATTCTTTGTATGGAAAGTAAGGATATACATACATCAAATTGTTTTTAAATTAAGCAGCAGCAGAAGAATTATTGTTGAACTTTTAAAAGGTAAGTTTAAACATTAATTCAATACTTAAATGCAGTGATCAATTTTGAGTTCTTTTGTAGTTTGTTGTTGCCTATTGCATCTACTCCTTCCTACCTATTGTGATGAAGGCCCAATCAAGAAGCCTCCACAGAAGCTAGCTTAAATACTGGCCAATAGGGTGGCTTTTAAGCTAGTACAGTACAAATGATAAAGTGGTTAAGCTATTTTTTAATTGGTGTCACCCCATGCAAGGCAGTAAAAGCCACTAATGAGCAGGAAAGGAAAAGATTAACAAAGAGGCCAGTAGATAGCAATTGACATTGTATTTAAATTTTTGTAGATTAAAGTTGGTTGAAAAAGATGGAACCAAATGGGAGTTCCACAAGTGAGAAGTGTGAGAAAAGAAAATGTAAGCATAAAACTTACAATTACATCTAGCCAGCTCAACTGTAAATTGATGAGATCTCTATACTAGTCTAGTAGTGTGCTTAAATTCAAAATGTCTAGGTACCATAGTGAAGAGCTCATCTGAACAATTACCATGAAAGTATTTATGGAAAAGGCACAGCGAGGTAACCTTATCGAAAGTGACAGAATCTGAGCCACCAGATCAGAACCAATAATATTGCTGATTGTTCTTCGGATTTTATCAAGGAGCTCAAGGTCTCTCAAATGATTAATAGAGAGAAGTTTTAGTTAAATGACAAATTTTAGGAAACTAGCACAGACTGAACAACAGAAAAAGAAGAAAGGCACATCCAACCTTAGATGAAATAAATTCATGGTTAGATGGACATTGCTTAAATCTATTTGAATCAGCAGTGTTGTTTTGACATTTGTTGTTAGAAAGAAATAAGAGTTAAGAGTAAAGAATTTATTGCTTTAGTAAGCTTAGTTTAATAAAAGGTTACAAGTATGGAGCATCTAGAGAGGATTATACTCACTACCAAATAGTAATGATTAGTAAAAATTAGCTTGCATACTCTTAGTCTACTCTAAAGTGCTTGGAGAGGTTATGTAGTAAAAGAATGTGAAGCAATCCAATTCATCATTGTCAGTTACAGGGAAAAGCACTGGAAGCTAAATACAGCTAAGAAGAAGATTTAGATATAGAAAGTGCAAAAGCTGGTCAGGAACAACAAAACAAATTATTACAAAGTTGAATTCTGACCTAAATTGAGACAATGCGTGTGTAGAAAAATGTAACAGATTTAAGTAATATTACTAAAAGTCAAAATTAACTCATTTTTGTATAATTTTTAAGCTTCAGTTTGAATTTCCACATTTGCATATATTAACCAATCAATGATGTAATTGTAAACATGCTGAAAGGCTTTGAAATACCAAACAACTATACTATGAAATTTGTAGAATCACTTCAGAAAATGATCAACAATATTTTCCCCTCTTTAAAATAGATATTTAAAAAATAGGAAAAATATTTACTAACCAATAAATTTCTGAGTTTAGTAAAATCTAACTTTTAGATTTTGGGTGCCTATTTTTTCTGTATAAATGCAATCATCTAAATTAACAATGCTTATTTTCATTTTTTTCTGTAAATCTTTGACCAGGGTCAGTTGTTCATTGTTGTGGACAAGCTGAATTCTCAAAAACCTTTTGTATAATTTACTATGTAACCATTCATATATTTTATTTGAGTAACTTTTTACAAAGCCTAGCAATTTTAAAGCAAATTAAGCACATTTGAAACATATGGGCCAGATTTGTTTACAAATGTCAGTAGAGGCTATAATATAGCTTCTCATCTGCTGACATGCGACTGCTAGAAAATTACATGCATTCATAAAACAACATAAATACATGACACTCTCCTTATGTAGACACATTCTGTTTCTTCTGTCATATTAACATAATTGATTCGATTATATTGTAAAGAAAGAAAAACAAAAATATTTTTGTGCAAAGTTGCAAAGAATCTTTGTAATTCATTTATTTCAATTCCAAAGAAAACAAATACTCAATAATAAAATGTATTTAAATTTGTAGAGTTGTTTTTGATGATTATTTATATTTTCATAGAATTAAAGTGATATATATATATATATATATATATATATATATATATATTTGAGTGATATATTCAATATGTTCTCAGTTGATCACATATAATAAAATATGAGCTATAGCTTAATGAGCTATAGTTTAATCTGATGTTAGAATTTTTAATGTTAACTAGTTAAGATTTTTAACACTTTCACTGCTGCATTGTTATAGCATTTACAAAATCTTTATATCTTTACAAAACTTACATTGCTTGCAGTTGAGATGGATTAAGTTTGACAATTATTTAATATATTTTTTGTTTATGCATGTTTTCAAGAGACTGTGCCTCTATATTATAAACAAACTACTACTTAGTGGTATTTCCAATCCAGCACAGATATATAATAGTATAAAATACAATGTATTTCGGGGTTTATTTTTATTATTTGGTGATGTCACTCAGCTTAGTCTGTACTGCAAAATACCTGATTGAAACTCAATTGACCATCAATGTATTTATAGTCATTTTCTATTTATCCCAAAATGGGCCAGTATAGGCAATCAACAATGTTATAACAATGCAGCAGTGAAAGTGTTAATTACCAAAAACATCACTTTGAAAATATTCTGATCATACATCTCTACTAGTTTCTCTTTTACAACTCAAACAGAATCTAAACTGTTTCTTGATACCTCATCTCCATAATATGCAAACTAATGCGCTTCCCCACCCTATGTGTAATCAGTTAATTCTGCAAAATTTAAAATGGTCTTGGAATTTTAATTAAGGTATAGTAAATAAGGAAATGTGCTCATGTAAGCATATATCTGGCATGTGTGTGTGTATTAACTGAGAAAAGGTATGAAGATAAAATTTGAGGTGGTTTGACGTAAAAATCTATTTTCAAAATATATTTGGTAGTGACAGTGTGACTTCTACCAGAAATAACCCCTGAAATTGTTTCACACAGAGTTACAATTTGCTTGAGTGGCAATATATGCATTTTGTATTACACTGATATGTGTATGTGTGTGTGTGTGTGTGTGTGTGTGTGTGTG
Organism: Acanthosepion lycidas; assembly: GCA_963932145.1. Taxonomy (NCBI): domain Eukaryota; kingdom Metazoa; phylum Mollusca; class Cephalopoda; order Sepiida; family Sepiidae; genus Acanthosepion; species Acanthosepion lycidas. Next base: position 51,027,394 of record OZ010607.1, on the reverse strand, counting down.
TGTGTGCACACACACCACATCTCTATGAGAAAGCTAGAGATTTTTTTTATGTACTTATTTTACCAACTCAATATTTTTCATAAAGCTTCAATTTTATTTATTTTTTTTTTTTATTGTGATCTGAGTAAATGCATGCAGTTGGAAACTTCTTTTTTTTTTATCAACTTCCCCCCATTCAGGTATGATAATCATCTTTCTTGCTGACATTTCAAGATCATATTTCATTTCTTCCTCAAAGGCAAAAAAAAAAAAAAAAAAATCTTTTTCTTTTTTCGTAAACAGTTTCAAGAAGCAGCTCTTATCTTCACTTTTTTTAAGTTCCAAATTAAACACATCAACCAACTTCATATACAGTTTAGAGCTTTTACTTGTTTCGTAAAAGAACTCATAGGATATTTCAAGTCTTAAAAATGATACAAAAGTGGTGGGAGAAATAATTAAATGATCTGATAGAGGTTTTTATAACATTGACACCAAATATAATTAAGGAAAGTCATATTTTTAATAACCAGCATTTATTTGGGATCACTGAGGAAATGAAATTCAAAGGAAAAAAAAAAAAATCATAGTTTTTACTCCATTCCTTTATAAGAAAAGCTTTAGCTTTCTGCTCTGATACTTGGTCACATTCTTGCAATGACAAGTCCTTCACAAGAATGGCACTGCCTAGCAGATTTTGCTGATGATGAAACTCATTTTAAACAAGATTATTATCCTCATATTGCACACCTTCTTTTCTCTTATTTTTTTCTGTTCTGGAGAATCATTCCTTCTTCACTATTCCTGATTACTCTGTATAGACAGAGATACTTAGGCAAAATAGCTGAAATGCTACATTGTTTTAACGAGAGGCAGGTCATGAAAATATGGTGTCTTTAATTAGTGAAAATGAGGAAAATTTACTTTTGGACATTTTAGAAATAATTTTCTCGGTTTATTATATAATTTATTTGCAACTATTTTTCTTTAATTTGCAGTGTGATCTATAATTTAGAGGAGTGCATAAAAATGTCTACTGTTTGGATTAATATTTGTCAAAGACGTCATCTGAAAAGCTGCAGTAGGATAAAAATAGAACAACACTTTTTGGGTGTATTAAGATGAACATGAAGCAGGGGGTAATGATGTGGACCTGAGCCCGAAGGGGCCTCACAGTATGACAAAACCAAATCATGGTGGGGATAGATAAAAGAAATCTCAGGAATTTCTCAGCTGGAAGAAAGATCAAAGAAAGAAAAATGATCTCCATGATAAAATTTGTATATCAGGTCATTCATACATTGGATGCAATACTAAAAATTCTTCTACAGAACTAAGAGGATCTTAAAAAAAAAAACCCAAAAAAAAAAAAAAACAAAACAAAAAAACAACTGATTATTTGTATCTTAATAAGAAATGCAGTCTCTCTTAATAATATTAACACTTTTGTAAGCAATACCAACTGAACATACTGTGAATATTTTCAACTCGTCCTCCATGCAACTTAACTCAGAGACAAACTCGCCAACTGCAATCAAGTTACCTGTTCTATAAAACATAATTTACATATCCTTTAAGACTTATGCTGACAATGAGAGTTTATGCAGGTCATACGTGTCATTCTTCTTTTGTACAGGCCAACGTGTGGAATGTTGTTTTCTCAGGTAAACATTTCTTGTTGCCATATTCTTTTTCTGGCTGCTTTTAAACCTTTTCCTGGAAAAAGGTGCACATGACACGGGTTGGTTTTTGAGGATGTTCATTCATATGTTGACTACATTAAAACAGGCCAGTTGTTGATTTTTATCTCCAGTCTGTCTTGAAATTAGAAACTCTATGTTCGCTTGTCTGAAGCTCTTGTGTGACCACCCCATTTCGTAGTTGGTAAATTTTTTGCCATATTACTGTTGCTTTACAATTTTACTGTTAATTTGATTTGCATATTGTTTGCTTGTTTTATATTATTTTTTGCCCTGTTATTTTTTCTCTTGTTATTGCTAACTTTGTCAATTCTGTTTGTTGGGCAGTTCTGTCATTTACTTTACATTTGACCATGGCCACACACTCTATACTGCAAAACTTGAACCAATTAAAAAAAAAAAAAAAAAAAATATTAGCTTTTAGTCAAGAATCTTTTACACATGCTCTTCATAATGACTTGAAATCTTCTCAGGGGTCAAGTGAATTTCATGGCCCTACTGTAAAACTTATATTGCAGGAGACAGGAACAAGCAGTTCTAACTTGCATGTAGCTCAGAATTTGACAGAGATACCTTAATCTATATCTTTATACATTTGATAGAGACAAATAGGTTTCAAACACTTAGAATGACCCAAAAATGAAAAGAGGAAAATCAAAGCCTGCCATATCCACAATTGTCATTACTGTTAGATTCCATCAATAATAGTCATCATGCTAATTTCAGAGTTAAAAATTCAGCTGTAAAAAACGAATATCAATTTTATTGACATCATGGTGATGGCAGATACAGACAGAAAGAAAACTGCAAGAACTCTTAGACAAGGTAGCAAGAAGGACAACCGAAGAGGTAATTAAAGAAAACAGAAACAATAAGGACACTTTTGCTCAGAATCAAAAAGAGTCAGTTGAAATTTCTGGGACACATAATGAGGAATGAAGGCTTGAAGAATCAGACACTCACAAGACATATTGAAGGCCAGTGGGAAATTGTAAGCAAGCTACCTAACAAGTGTGTAAATGGATGAAAGAACAGGGACTGAAAGTGAACATTTCGAGCTATGAAGAATAGTATGTTGTGGAGGGCCATAATTGCCCACATCCTGAAGGAACATGGCACATAAAAGATACTGGAGAAATGCGACAATATTTATTTCTAAATATAAATATTTAATATTGCTAAGTATTTTACAATGTAAATCACATACATATAAAATATCTGTAGTGATGGAAAAAAGTTATCTGCCTTTGACCAAACAAAAATAACGGTAAAAATTAAATAATAATTATCCACAAGAATTAAAAACACGTAAACGACCTGACGAGACCTGCACAAGGCATTGTTAGGCAGAAAAGTCAAGGTACCAGCACATGAAATTCAGGCTTGTGACAAACGAAACTGATAAGTACAAAATTTATATTGGTTTTTAGTAGATTATCTTTTGAAAGTAGATATATACTAACTCTGTATTAAGAATTTCAAATAGAAAATATATATGTATGCAAGTGTTTTTAAAGAAAGACTTTTGTGTCTTATTTGAACTTTCCTATATTTATATTGTCGTATGTTTGTTCACTTTGTAAATGAGGTTGATGTTTTATATTCATACACAACATATTTTTACATATTTAATTGTATAACTGATGACTTTATGAGAAGATGAAGAATGGCTGCACTTATTTTGGTTCAAAACCAGCTTAATGGAAGCGTTAACAAATAAATGCGCAAGTTGCCCTTCTTATGCAACTCCAAAAAAAGAGAGAGAGAGAGAGAGAGAGAGAGAGAAGAAATCTTTTGGTATTTATATAGACATATATACCCAAAGTACTTTGAGTAACTATCAATATTAATCAACATACTTTTTACATTTTCTCTCTTTCATCTATAAACCGAGTCACATATTATTAACCACTTAGTGATATATAAAAATCACTCTAAGTGTCATGCGTGATGCATGCCTGGGCAATCATATCTCTTTTAGATTCATAATTGTTTTGGCAGAAGAATTCTTGTAGTGAGTTTCCATTACTTTATGCAGTAGACAGGTTGCCAACCTAGGCTATAGGACTGTCCTGCTATTTAACCCATAGATAGGGGAAGAAGAAATGGATTTATACTTTTCCCCAGGGTATTTACATGTAAGTGAATGTAATAAACTAAAAATGGAATTTGAACTTGGCTCTCCAATTTCTTATTCTGAGCTACTATCCATCACACCACCTGCACTGAGTATTCCCAAGCAATTACTCATCAAGGAGGTACTGACCAGGCTGTTGCTTAAATTTGATGATTGGACAAGAATTGGTATTTGAGCATAATATAGCTCTAGGCTGATATATAAATTGCATATTGGCATTTAAAAAGGTGCATTTGCTGAAAATGGTAACATTTGTACAGTCTCAATGAAAGCTGCTGGTTGGTTTTGTGCAGATGCAAACATCTCATAGAAGTAGATACACTGCAAGTTTGAAGCTTAAAAATAGATTCAAAAGGTTGACTTGCTGGATAAGGAGACGTTTATTAACTCCAAAGTTTGCAAAATCAAAACCAACATTGGAAATTGAAAGAATGATCAGCAGGTAACTAGGAAAAAATTGTTGACAAAAATGTTAATGAACTGGATAATTGCAATGCAAGTCTAATAAAAAACAAGAAGAAGACTTCATGTTACTGAGCTGTGTGTCCTTCATGAAGGGAGATTATGAAAAATATTCCAACTATCAAAGCGCTATGAGATTTTTTAGACATTGTGGAAGTAAAGTATCAAAAGGCACAAGATGTCTGATCCTAAATTAAATGACAAGACAGGTGAAACAAAATATTCGACCCTCGTTTAAAAGTCACCTGTAAGGAAAATCAAATGAAATGGGTTATGGAATAAATGAAGATTGATTTTTCAAACTTACATTTTGCAAACCAAAGTTGTGATCTGCTTGATGGGATTGATGGATAGAACAAAGGGGGTAACAAAAACTACTCTCATAATCTGAGATATCAACAAGGTAGGGGGTGGTGTGGGATTATAGCTTTTTTTTTTTTTTTTTGAAGGCATACACAAGGCTATGATTTGAGAAGAAACCAAATGCATTCAGAAGGATGATTTATACATGTAAAAAAAGATCCATTTCTTTCAGCTAACAATGAATAATGAAGATGAAAATTTTAATGGGTTTCAAGGACACTTGTTCGATGAAGTAGCAGGGTTGTTCACCTGACAATAACCTGGTTACACAACTTGTGGAGCATTCTGAAGATAAAGGCTTATAGCAATTTAAGAGCAAAGATGCACTTTGGAATAATACTTTGGCTGCAGTGCAGTCTGTCTGATAAACAGAAATATAAGGCCTCACAAAATAAACTTCACAAACAAAAAAAAAACAAAAAGTTTCACAACATGGAACACAAATATTTGACATGTTATCTTTGTAATTATAATTCTTAATTACGTAGAATTTAGAAAATCTAATAAAATTCCTAACACTGTTGCCACATCATAAGAATGGCATAGAATCTACAATAATTTAGAGATATTATAAGAAATATCATGCACATTAATAATGGAAATATTTTCTATTACTTCATTAATTTTCTAGAAAATTCAGAAAAATCTAAAAGTGGTTAATAATGCGAGATTTAGTTTACATATATACGAGAGAGTAGTGGGAAGTTTTTAACTTGAAGAGTTTACAAAATTAATTCTGATGTCTGGTCATTTGGTTGCATTTCACGAAGACCACATCACTTTTAAAAACCAGTTCCCATACAATGACTGAAGTTAAGCAATATTGAACCTAGTCAGTATCCAGATGGGTGACCACTTGGGAATACCAGATGCTGTAAACTTGGATGTGCAGGTGGTGGAATGGATAATATCTCAGAATTGTTAATCTGAGAACTGATTTCCAATTCCTGTTGAATTTGTTATATTCGATAATCTGAAAATATCCTTGGGAAGGACACGAATCTACCTCTTCTCCCTTAGCAATGGTTAAAACTTGGATCACACTAAACCTAAACCATTATTATCTTGAAAAAAAAAACAAAAAAAAACTTACAATCTAAAAAGATTTCCTGGCTTTAAATAACTAGCAAAGTTTTGATAAGCTGTTTGAAAACATATCAATCAATAAAAAATATTTTATGATTGATTTGTATTTATTTATTTATTTTTTTTTTTTTAACGACTTATCAAAGTTTTGTTCGTTATTTAAAGCGGAAAAATTTTTGATTGTAAGAATAAAAATATTTTTTGTGGGTTAATGATGTATTAATTTTTGGGATGTATTAATTTTTTTTTCCAGATACAAGTCTTAACATTTAACCCATAGCTGGGAGGAGAGGAGATAGATTTAAACCTTTCCTAAGGATATTTGCACAAAAGTAAATTTGATGAACTGGTCTCTCCAATTTCTCATCCTGAGTTGCTATCCATTATACCACCCACAAATATCTAGGTTTTATGAAGTGAGAAGGATGGACCAAGAAAATTCCAAAACTATTAAAAAAAATGAAAATAAAATTCTATATATATATATATATATATCATTGACTATGACAGACAAGGTGCTTTGATTTAATTTTTTATACAATTTTTCATGTAATCCAATAATTTTTTTCTTTTCAAATGATAAATTATATAAAAACTGTCTAATTGTTTTGTTTTTTTTATTATTCCAGTACTTTTGGCTATACATTTAGCCATTTTCAAGGTTGAAATATATTAACTGTTAACAAGAAATAGTTTGTTGCATGTATGCATTTATATAATGTTTTCATTTTCAAAACATGGTCAAGATATCATGTCCATGTTTATAGTTGATATTATTGAGTGCTGTTTTTTTTGTTTTTATTAATTTCCATTATTTTTTGTTACCAGTTAATATATTTCAACCTTGAAAATGGTTAAATGTATAGCTGAAAGCACTGGGATAAAAAGAACATTTGGACAGTTTTTATATAATTTATCATCCAAAAGAGAAAAAAAATTATTAGATCAAATGAAAGCACCTTGTCAGTTGTATTAAATGAAATGTATATGAAAGAAGGATTGCTGCCTAAATACACAAATATGTGTGTGTGTGTGTGTGTGTGTGTGTGTGTGTGTGCGCGCATGTTTTGAATAAAAAATATTAAAAAATTAAAATCTTCAGACATACTGTGTTGTATATTAATAGTCTTTCGTTTTTATTATTATTTCAGTTAGATTCCTAAACTAGTTTCAGCAAACATGGCCATCATCATCAGAAAAAAAACTTTCTGCTTGCTCGTAGCAATGAGCTACAGAAATTAATGTCTTGATGGAGAATATATATATATATATATATATATATATATATATATATATATATATGAGAGAGAGTGAGAGTAACCTAATGAGAAATCATTTCACTTTTAGTTATTAGAAGGTATGTGAAGAATTCAGACTTAATTATTAGGTTGGTGCAAAAATAATGATGTAATAATGTTGTTTTTTGACGTATTTTTTTAACGTCAAAAAACGACATTATTACGTCATTATTTTTGCACCAACCTAATAACTTCATACAAAAAGGTCTCTTGAATATATTTTGATATCTGTTATATCAGCAATTTTTGAGAATGAAACAAAATATGCCTAACATTGGAAGGAAATAAGATTATTGGAACGTTGGATTTTTCATTTTTAATTTTCTACTAGAGATTTCTCATTGATAATGTTCCCTATAGGAATAAAACAGGTGATGTTGAGAGTGATCAATTCAGAATATTACTTGAGAATAAAGAAAATTAAACAAGGTGAGAGAAAGTCAACACTTTCCAAATATTCAAACCACATTGAAAATCTTTTGCGTCATCTTGATATATCTGCTTGTAAGAAAAAACAAAAGCAAAAACTTACAAGACTATTATTTCCATATGTATTTTGCTACTCAATTATTCCATTTTAAAAACAAATTGTGAGGTGTGATGAAAAGTGGATACTTTACAACCCCTTGGTATGGAAAAGGTTATGAGACAAGCAAAATGAAGCATGATTAACTTTTTCTGAAGCCATTTTGTATATAAATAGATTGAAAGGGAATTATCAACTATCAGCTGAACTGCTCCTAGTTGGAACAATTGGCAACAGGAATCAATGAAATGTCTCAGAGTTAAAAGAAAATGCATATTTCAACATGTTCCTTTGGTGATTATGAAGTGTTTTCACACATCTACCTTCTTTACCAGATAGTGCACTTTCAATTATTTATCTATGTCTATATTTCTGGAATAAGATGACCAAGTGCAGAAGATGGAACTAAAATGCTGTCAGGAAAAAAAATATTCAATACATCTTACTGTGATGCAAAATCATCCTTAGAACACACCCAAAGTCAGGTATGCCTGAAATGATTTTTGTACGAGTATGAAAGGTCTAATGTTTAATAACTTGGCAGCAAAATCTACAAAGTAAGATTTTCAAATCGGTCACTCACTGACCAAAAGAATGGAAGCCAGTTCCAACTCAGAGGGGTATAGGCCAGCTTTCAGAGTGGGCAGAGGGATCATAGGATGGAGTCCTTGCTAGCTGAAGGTAAGAACTGATTCTTTAGTCTTTTGTAGCAAGAGCTGTCCCGAGTGCCATGTACCATACAAGTGAATCTCTGAATAAACAATTGAATATATGCAAAAGAGGATTCATGTTTTTCATTTCACATCTTGGAATATCTCCCCACTTTCCCTTCTTTGTGAATGTACAATGGGTCTTTCCCAGTTTAAGAAGCAAAACACAAAATGTAGTGTTGTGGTTCTTGCAATGGGTCTTATTTGGTGAAAAGCTGAAAGAGAGACCCATTGAATGTTTACATCAACAAAAAAAAAAAAGTTTCTTGCATGAGTTACCCCCCACTTCAGATGTTTATCTGAAAATTACACCACATATAAGTTTCATCTTTACAAGAGGAAATATGAGTCAATATCTCAACAAATACATTTGTATGAAATTCTGAAAGATATCATAGGAATCTTTCTACTTGTTTTTTTTTGTTAAACATCAAAATTCAGAGTGTTGATACAATAACAAAAAAATATTGTTGTGGGACTGCTCGTAATTTGTCTGTTTAGAATAATCCTAGAACTTTCAGTGAAGGAATAAAATCCAGTAGGAAAAGACAATATAGTCTTAACAAATAAACATTAATCGAACAACCGACAAGAATACAAGAATTTGGTTGAATGTATTGAATGAGCAATGTTTTTACTTTTTTTTGGTTGTTTATAGAGTTCTTGGATAGAATATAAACAGTGAGAACAATGCAAATGTAGTTACCTGTGTGTTTGTGTGAAAGAGACAATACGTGTATGTGTGTATAGTAGTAACATGGATAAAGGAGATAATTAGAATATAGTTCTTACTGTGGATGGTGGCATCGTAGTCTGAGGCAGTCTCTGTAGTTTGATCAGTTCTGTTGATTTTGCAAATGGATATAAATGGGCTCTTGAATATTAGCAACTAGAGTGACATGGACCTTAATGACATCTGTGTGTTTTATTTAGGGGGCTGGATTTCATCATTTTTATACCCCCCCCTAAGAAATTGGTTTCAGAATTATATTTTATTCCTAATTGGACCTAAAAAGCCACATGCTATTTTTTATTACTGAATCCACATAATATTTTGGCAATATCTACCTAAATTATGATGACTAATAAAACAACTTTTCTGATTTCTATTCTGTGCTTTTGTATTGTACGGTTTAATTAGTATGTTTTAAGATGTAAATCACTTTATTGTGTGTTATTGGTGTGTAAATATTTTGTAGGTGTGTTTTAATGTTCATGTAGCTATTGTTGGCTGAAAAGGCATCTGACGTTTAAAATTAATAAGTTTATAATTAACATAATAATTAGTTTTAGTGTGTGAAATATGTTGCATATTTTATTAGATATTTTAGTGGACACTACAATATATTCAACAAAGATGGACTAAAACTAAATCTCAACACAAAGTAGAAATACAGATGTTAACATTTTGTGGAATAATAAATATAGGTATTTATTGCAAGCATTAAGTGCTATCTTTCAACAAAGTAAATTTTTAATAACTTCAATTTCTTTATAGTTCGGGTGCCTTCGGTTACAATAAAAGAAATGAGGCTTTTATTTTTTTTATTAGATTAGAATTGTTCTGTATGCTATGTTTCTATAAAATGCTTTTAAACTAATTTTAATTGCTTGCTAAAAATATGTTTTCGGAAATTTGTCCAGTATTTTTTATTCTGCTTGTTTCTTTTGTGCAAAGAAATATGTTTATCATAGTTGATAATGATAACTATTGCTGAAGGCATTTGATTTGTTTATTAAGCAGACGAGAATTTTAACTATTAAGTAGACAAGATTTTTTGATTGTGAGTTTTTTTAGAAAGTGAAGTAATAAGATTATGGCTATTCACAGGCATAAGTACCATTATCCCTGAGGGTCATAGGGTCAGCACTGTAGCCACAACAGCAGTGGTGTGTCTTGGGCAAGGCAGCTTGATAGAGCCCAATCCTCTCCAGGCTGGTTTGAATTCAGTTTTCCTTATCCCAGACTGGTTGCTAGCCAAGGCTATAGGGCCTGGTCTGTCCTGATATTTAGCCATAGCTGGGAGGAGAAGAGATGAATTCATGCCTTTCTCAAGGGTATTAACACATAAGTGAATGCAATGAACTCAATTAGAATTTGAACCCTGCTCCCTGATTCTTCAACCCGAGACACTATCCATTACTCCACTATGCCTCCTTAACTATAAGAGTATATATATATATATATATATATATATATATATAAAAAATCAAAGAGAGAGATTCTATTAAGTTTATAGGGTTAGAACAGAATTTTCCTCAAAGTTTTTCATTTATTTCAGGTCAGTTTTTCACTAATAGACAACCAAGATATTATATATATATATATATATATATATATTTTTATATCAGTCTTCACAAAACTGTTAAAGAATTTTTTTATGTGATAAAATACGACTGAGAGATGAAATCATGGCTATACCATGTTACTATAATAATAAAAAGGTACTTTTGCTGTACAGTATAGAATATGTTCATGTAGAATTGTTGGTTTAATAGTTGGAGGTAGGAATGAAGACATTTTTAAAAATATATTTTGTATTATATCTAGTTACTTCGATGGGGAATTAGTAGAGATAATTTCAACATCTAATGAAGTAAGTATGCCCTTATATTTAAGTGATTAGAGTATTAGTGTAACTATGACGAGAACAATCCTAACAGGGCAAACAAATATAACACTATATATTGCATGTCTTTCAAGGTCAAAATTCTTGTTCCTGATTTCAATTATAACAATATAGGCAAAGGACAGGCTTTTGCCCTCTTTTGTTCTGGCCACTGGTTTAGTGACCTTGAACTGGAGACTCCTCCAGCCAAATTCTCTTTAGATGATCTGAAGAAGCCCCAATCTTTGTACTGAAATATAAACCTGAGCCAGCAACGTGTCACAAAATAACTGAAGCTAATGAATTCAGAGTGACTTATATCTTGGAATCAGAATACATTTAGCAAGATATTGATAAAATATAGTCTGTTCTAGTCATTGAGTATGCATCTGTTTCAAACTAGTGTCTTCCTTTTTACAATTTTTATTGCTTGACAGTGGTTTGAACTTTGAATTGCAGCATTGGCAGCTGTTATGCTGATAATGATAAAACAACAATTGTCTGTTTTGGTTAATTTGCTTTTAAGGTATAGAAACTTTGGCATGTAATGATGATCTCAGTTTGTCTATTTATTCACATGCCTTGCACCTGCCTGTGTCTGTTTATTTGGACATTCTCTCACTCTTCAAAGGTTAAAAATCTGGGAGCCTGATCTTATGGTTGCTACTGCATTTCTATTCTCTTCCCATGTTTTTCTTCTGCTTGCATGTAACATATGTTGCCCTCTCACAGACTCCCCCCCCCCCCACTACCTCTTCTCTCTTTCCACCTTACTCGACTCACATTCATTTATATAGGAATTCAACTGACCAACTGGTCACCAATGACACCGGTATGATTTGATGATTAATTTTCTTCTCTAAAAGTCTCTTTTGATCGACCACCACATTGCGTGTTCTTGCACTTGACCAAGCTTCTGATAACTGACTCCCCAAAAATTATTGTTCCTATAAGACCACTGGCAAAGATATCATTATGGAAGCAAACCACACTGCCCAGTGACTTTGGCCAACTTTTTTTTTTTTCTTTGGTAAATCATTTTCTTGCAAATTATTATATCTAAGAAAGGACACCAGTCTAATAGAGGTATTTATATCAAGGCTTTTTAGGGATAATTTTGATTTTGGTTGGTAATAATTTATTGTTATAACTTTTATCCAATTATCTCCAATATTCAGGTTGAATTCTTTAAGAATCCCTTACCACAACTGATTTCTTGAAAGTAATTAACTTAAGTAATTCCTTTTCCACATTTAATTCCAATAATCATTAAATACAATCAAGCTTCCTCTTACATTCGTTCCACCCCCATAAACCAAGACTTTCTAAAGTTAACTGTCAACTACTGTCAAGCCGCCTTGGGATTCTGCTTGCCGTGCACACTAAATGTATTTGAGAAGTACAGTCAGAACAGTTTGAAGTTTTAGACATGTTATATAAGAGAGTAGAAAATTTTAAAATTATAGGATCCAGAGGTGAGCAGGTATCATGTGTATATAAATTCTCATATAAGCAACTGAGGTAATATTCACCCACAATTCTGGAGCATTTAATGAATCCAATTTCAGCATTGTGTCTTGAGGTGACCAACAATGTTTATAATGATTTTTATTTTTTGTAAAGCATAATTTTGTTTTCAAGAATTAAGTCTAGTTTTGAATTGTTATCAATCCTGTTGAAAATAAAAAAATGTTAGATTTCTAATTTTCTAAATTATGATATTCTTATTTCTAATTTAATATTTCTTATTTTAAAGTTGTTATAACATTTTGGTTAAGAAAAGGTTACATTTCCAAAAGAACTTTTTATGCTTCCACTTTTAATTAAGGTCTGTAAATCCAGAGCGAGTTGTGAGCTGATTATTGATCTGTAAGTTGTTGAATCTTTTAGTCAAGTATTTTAGTTTTTTTTTATTTTATGTTACTTTCCAAATAATAATTTAGATGACAGTTCGGTCAGCATTTAAAAATCCCTTTTATGGTTTTGTAAGGTTATCAGCAAAAGGATGACCCACAATGCAAATTACAAATCAAAGATAGTAAAATCAAACAAGTACAGAAATTTAATTATGTGGGAAGTGTTCTAACAGGATGGAAGAGATCCAAAGACACACTGAGATAGCCAAAGATGCATTCCAAAACCTAAGCAGAGTATTAAGAGACAGAAAAATTTTTTTTATTAGAAACAAAGAAAAGAGTACTGAACTGTTACATGATATCTGTCCTCCTATATGCCATTGAATGCTGGACAATCTCCTCAAAGATGAAGAAGAAACTTGAAGCAACAGAAATGTGGTTCTATAGAAATATGTTGAGGACACGAGCAACAAAATTTTGGAGAAAATGGAAACAAAAACGAAACTTATAGAAAGCATCAGGAAGAGGCAGTTGAAATTTCTGGGGAATGTAATGAGAAAGGCAGGCTTAGAAAACTTGATACTCACAGGACAGATTGAGGGAAAGGAGGACAGAAAACAGCTGTGTATAACGTACTTGATGAGCTTCAGCAAATGGGTGGTGGAACAGGGTTTGGGAGAAATAACAAAAAGACAAAAATTATCAAGATCTGCAAGGGGCAGAAAGGGCCATAATCACCTACATCCTGAACAGATATGGTACATAAAAAAAGAAAATATTGGAGAGATTGATAAAGTTATTGGAAGAATCTGAAAAATATTTTTTCATTGATTTAGGGGGGGGGGGGAAGAAAAACATTGTTGAAGAGAGAGAACAATAAAAGAAGAGGAATTAAGAAGAGAGAAGATAATAGTTAACAAGGCATTTAAATTTTTCAAGATCAAAGTTGACTGGAAAGCAAGAAGCTGCCACATCTGTGAAGTGCGAGAGAAGAAACTGTTAGCTGTATCTAGCCATTTCAACTGTAAAATAATGAGACCTATCTGCCAATCTAGTACTGTACTTAAATTTGTAAAGTCGAGGTACCAAAGAGGAAAATTCATCAGAACAATTACCATGAAAGTATTTATTTAAAAAAAAAAAAAAAAGGCATGAGGATGCTGTATTACAGCAGTGGGAAAGTGACTGAAGTCGGGAGCTCAGGTCAGGATCGAAGACATTGCAGATTCTTCTTTGGATTTTGTTAAGTATCTGTAGATACATGAAAGGTATGTAATCCAACATACGCATTATAACTCTTTTTAACTAAGCAAAACAATAGAGAAAAATAATCAAGTAAGTGGTGATATCAATTTGCCTTACATATTGGGTTTATTTGAAAGAGACAAGAAGTGCTGAATAATCGAGTCAAGCCACTAAAATGAAGCAAGTAGGATTCTGTAATCACTTGCCTTAACAAGCCTTCAGTGTATGTAAATCACATGACCATAATCATATTTAATGAGGACACAAGATTGGATCACAGAGACAAGGTGGATGAAATAATGTTAATTATATTTAATAGGCAAGAAACATCAGGAGAAAAATATAGCTGTAGGCAAGCACTAATAAATCATACAGGGTTGGCAATAAGAAACAATATTGCTTTAGAAGGATGATTAAATGTGGAGACAATTTGTGGGTCATGAAGCAAACGGGTACGACAACAATATTCAGCAGGTAATGATCAATATCATACCTGTAGAATTTTTAACAATTTTGTTTATGTAATGATCAAACAAATAAATTACTCCAATATTCTTCTTTTAATCATTTCACCCTTAGCAAGACAGTAAAGCCACTAAGACACAAGGGATTACTGTGTGTGAAAGAATAAGAAATAAAAGAGAAAGATTATTGAGGAGTGAGAACAATAGAAGAATAATCAAGAAGACTGTACATAAAGATTGATATTGCATTAAAATTTTTCAAGATCAAAGTTGACTAGAAAGCATGGAACCTGGAAGAGAGTTACACAAGCAAGAAGTGCGAAAAAGAAACTGCTAGTATACAACTTAATGTTAAATCTAGCCAATTCAACTGTAAATTAGTGAGACCTTGTTACCAATCTAGTACTGTGCTTAAATTCATAAAATCTACGTACAAGAGTTCATCCTAATAATTACCATGAAAGTATTTACTGAAATGGTACAGGAAGCTACATTACAACAGAGTAAAGTAACTGAAGCCAAAATGCCAGGTCAGGACTTATAATATTGCAGATTCTTTTTGGATTTTATCAAGAATCTGTAAATGTGTAACTGGAGCACCAGACCATATGAGGCAGCAATATTCAAAGTAACGATGATTGGTAGACTTATAAATATGTAAGATAGATTCTGGTAAGAAAAATTGTCTAGCACAGCACAATGAACCAACTTTCCTAGCAACTGATTCAATATAATCTGTCCACTGCATTTCATTGAGAATGTTAGCCTGAAAAGGCACAATGAGTTATTCTCTTGGAGGTGAGCATCAGCCATCCTGATGGAATGCAGAAAGGAGTTTCTGAAATAATTAGAGAAATTTCGTTTTGGAGATGTTAAAATTAACAAGCCATTCCTTGTACTAGTTAACAGCAAATTATAGGTCATTTCTGAGATCAGCTGCCAATTTGATGCTACTAAATTATGAAATTTTCCAAAATGCTATAAATTAAGCAGAAAGATTTATTTTTTTTAACCCTTACATAACATTAGTGCTATATACCTGACTTGTTAGAAGGATTATCATTTCTTGACATTTTATATATATATATATATATATATATATATATATATATATATATATAAATAAAAATGAATATTTTGAATATTTATAAGAAAATTGCTTACAACTTCAACTCTGATTTTCATGCAGAAAGAAATGTATTCCAAGTATAAAATACATGTCTGTCAGTTAAGTGCAAAACATGATACATGCTTGGGGGATCATGTTTCTTTTGATTCACGACTGATAAGGCAGAAAATTTTTTCTCTAGTAGGTTACCATTTCTTTTTGGGATAGACTAGATGCCAACGAAGGCTAGTGGACCCCAGTCTGTCCTGCCATTTAAACTTTAGCTGGGGAGGGTGGGGTGAAATGTAGGTGACTGGACTAGACTCTCAGAGGTCTCATTCCGAGTTGATATCCATTATACCACAATGCACATGTGCATTTTGAAAAGTAACAAAATTTCAACATAATATTACGTCACTTCATAGCATATCTTTCGATAATCCTTAATAGAGAATAATTATGAAAAAATGGTTAGGTTGAGAGTGGAGAGAAAGAAAATCTCAAATTGGTCTAATTTGAAGATGAAAGTAGAGAATTTGATAAAAAAAAAGAAAAAAAAAAAGAAATAAACTGCACATTGCTTATTAACTGACTAATTTAAGTTACACTAGTAATTATGCTATTTTTATTAAAACTTCAAGAAATGTGGCCTAAGGTAACAAAAAAAAATATTTTGTCTTTAAACTTACAATGTTGCAAAATTGAATATCGCAACTGGATAGGAAAAAAAAAGAAAAAAAAAAATTAAGAATGTACAAGTATCATTCTCATTTCAAAGGTCCTCCAAGAAACGAAGAATTGAAACCAAATAAGCCAATGAAGATCATCTCTTTTAGATTTCATTTCTTACATCCAAAGATTATCATGCAAGAAAGAAAAACCTCTTGGCAGGATCTAGAGAGATAAACTGGAGAAAGTATTTCCCTAAAAATCATTAGTGCAGGACTTAATTGAAAATCATAAAAAACAGTATAAGATAGAAACAAGTATGAACATCTTGGAAGAGAAGGACAAATATAGTCAGGTCCTGCTATTATTTCTTAAGCCCTGCTAAAAAGCTGGATTAAGGGATTAGATTAAGGTATCTCTCTAGGGGAAGTAACCGAGTTCTGCTCTGATTTATCTTCACAAGATTTATATTCAACTAAAACAAATGGATTACTGCTGCCATATCTAGGCTGGATCAGCTCAATCCTCAACTTCTAGCTTTGACAGAGTAAAAAAAACAAAAACAAAAAACGTTTATGCAGTTTTGTGGGTGGATGAATTATTTTTCACACTGTAACCTTTTCCCAACCCTGCTGCTACCATTGCTATTTCCATGGCAAATGTTCAGACCTTTACATCAAAGACACACCATGCTACTTCCATGAAGTTGAAGCACCCTCATTTCCTCTATGATCCATATGTATGAACAAAGTTTCATCAGCAGCCTTTTTTTCCTCAAGAAGTGTCACTTTGTGGAACAGGTTGCTGCATGGGTTTTTTCCCCCAGAACATACCATATTAACATCTTCAAGTTAAGGGTCAATCAATATCTATCATCCTTATCCTCATAATCTTTAATTGTTTATTGTGAACTTTGTCAATACAAATGGTTGAGCATTTTTGTCAATTATTCTTAACCATGACCAATTACCCCACAGTATTTATTTTACATATCAATAAGACATGAAGTGATTAAAGTTGTGAGTATATACTATAGACAGAGCGCAAAGTTAAAGATATGGCACTGTAATATGATAAACGCCTTTCTTTAGTTCCACCAGTTCAGATCTTTACTGCTAGGAGACACCGTGCTACTTCCACAGAGTCAAATCACCCTCATTTCTTCCATATTCCAAATCTAGTATGAAAGTTCTACTAAAACAATTTTTCTTCAAGAACTAGAAATTTTGTGGATGCTTCCTTGAATACTCTAATCATGACCTCTTCAACACAAAGGTCAATCTTTCTTATCCTCATGATCTACACTTCCTACCACTTTATCTTCAATTGATATACGACATCACATTCATTCCCTGATGAGATGTTCCTTATAGCCATGTGTCGTGAATTGATGCTCGAGATTTTGAGTGTGCTTATTTAGTTCTTCATTGTTGGAACATATCCTTCTGAGTTTAAGTGCCTGTGAATAGAGAAGGTTCTCCTTGAGGTGTTTAGGGTGGGAAGACAAAGTGTACATAGTTGTGGGTGTCTGCAATTTTAATGTGTAAGTGGCATTTGTAGTTTTCCGTTTTTATTGATGTAATTACTGGTGTCTAAAAATGTTACCAATCTTGTTGATTTTCGTGGTTGAATTTAACTGAGTTGTGTAACATGTTTAGGGTCATACGGAATTCAGTGAGTTTCTCCTCACACACACACACACACACACACACACACACACACACACACACACACATCCCATCAGACTTGGGTTCAAATCTCACCATATTTGATTTGTCTGGAAGGTAACGTCTTGATAATATCAACCTGGGAAGATGATCACTACATGTAGCACTTTTAGGAACAAAAGCCTTGGAAGTGAAATTGAGTCAGCAGAACTGTTTAGAAGCCATCGTCATAGGTTGTACCAGTATGAAGTCACAGGTCAATGTGACCAAGGGCTTGAGTGTACAGGCCTTGTTCAAATTGTTGATCATGCCAGATCATTTTTCTCTCCCAGAAACTAGATACTGTTTGCTCAAAGCTGCAGTGGCGCTCACAGGTTGTGAATTTTGAACAAACACAAAAGTACCTGAGCAGTTGTCTGCAAAGGGAATGAACTACCTGGGCAACCAGTTTTATATATAAATATATGTGCACAAGTTGACTATGAGGGTAGATATGAAGATATAATTATTTTTCCAACCATCCATGAAAATTTAGAAAATACAGGAATACGAATTCAAATATTACAAGGTGAACTGAGTTAGAAAGCTAGATCTCTTATGGTTTTTATGAAAAATCACGTGAAGAAAGACTTTCAATGCAAACACTTAATTACCATAGATATAAGAAAAAAACAGAAGCTTGAATCTTTTCTTTTAGTTAAATGGTAAGGTTCAATCTAAGGTAAATGACACTACTATTGAATACACTTGATATTCTGTAAAGAGATAGGGGGGGGGTCAAATAAAAATCAGGGACAACCTTTCCTTCCAAAAAGGAATTAAATGTACTTAAATTTTTCAGCATGCCATTATCAGAATATACTAAGCTAAAAAACGTTTTTAAAAGAATGAAATTGACCTGAAAACAAATCTTGGTGTTGCCTATATTTCAGGAGTACCAATTTTTGGGTTATTATTATTGTAAAGCATGAAAGTAATACTAATTCCCATGGACAGAATTCTAAAGAAACAAAGAAAAAAAAAACAAAAAGGAAAAAAAGTCAAATGCCTGTGGATTTGATATTCAGTGCCAAAGGTGAAAGAAATTAAGAAAAAAAAAAAAATGTTAAAATGGTAAAATGGGAAACTTTTCTCTATCCGAAACAAAATATTTTTTTTTATTCATGTGTTTTAAAATATTTTGTTGCCAAGAGAAAAGTCAATAAGTTTAAATAAGAACCAAGATAAGTAATTAATAAGGAAAAATGTTGTTGTTGTTGCACACCTGTGGAAACTATGAGGAAAAGCAAAAGAGAAAAATGTTTAATATTGCACAAACAACCACATCCATTAAAATCTAGTTATATTAATAAAACAGCAATAAAAATTTTTTTTTTATTCAAAACAAGTTTTTGTTTCTCATTTATATTGCTCTAAGTTATCTACACTTTATAATGTGTTCTGAATCCCAAATAATTCAACACCTGAAATCTATCACAAAGAATAAAAATCACTTAGACATGAGTTTTTATAGAAAAGAAATTTTTCTTGCTGTTTCACCTGATCGAAAAAAAATCCCAAAATCAAAGACGAAACAAGAATATCCCTGGCATCAGATGGAGTTTAATATTAATTAAGGTCATTTAAATTTTATTTATTATTAATTACTCAGCCTTGTTTATATTTTGTTGTTTGTTTACTGAAGAACAAGCAAATTCTAAGGGGAAAAAAGAAAAAGAAAAAAAGGGGACTTTTTATATCTCAGTATTAAATGTAAGCTTGCATCTTATAAATTCTTCTTAGTTGTTCAGTATTTTTTGTGCAGATTTCTGTAAAAGGATCGAAGAAACTTAAATTCTCTCTATGTCAGATTGTTTTTGTTTTAGTCAAATGTGTTAAGATTTTTGTTTTAGTTGAAAAGAATTTGAACAATTTGAATTAGGGAAGAACATTTAAGAGAAGCTTCATTTAGTTAGTGCCACCAGTTTAGACATTAACAACTTTGCTACTTCAACAGCATCAAATCATCCTTAAGAGAAATAGTTCCATCAGTTTTTTTTTCACCCCCCACAAGAATTGCCACTTTGTGGTTTAGAGATGCCAGTGTAGATGCTTTTTTGAACACTAATACATCAACATTTATTATATTAGGTTGGTGCAAAAATAATGACGTAATAATGTCGTTTTTTGACGTATTTTTTAACATCAAAAAACGACATTATTACGTCATTATTTTTGCACCAACCTAATAGATTGAATATCAGGACAGAAAATGTTTTTCTTTTTTTAGAAGAGTGATTTAAATTATCTTCAGTTGATGAAAAGGTAAAATGATCAAGCAAAATAGGTTAAAAAAAAACAAAAAAATGAGATTGCCAATACAAAAAGAAAAATTGACTAGTTTTTATAAATTTAACGTTTTCTCTTAAGTTAATGATCAAATAAGTGACTTGCGAGTTCCATCACTATAAAATACCTGTGGAAATTGCTTTATTTGTGCTTAACAACTTTAACAAAATATTGCATTAACAATCATAAGTATGAATATCTCACTAAAACTAAAACAACATGTATATCTTTTTCTTCCCTCACAATCAAAAACAGAAGGATCCATTATTTATCTGTGGTAATGGCCAAGAATAATGTTTGTGTTAACTAATCGCAGAACAAGTAGAATTAAAGTATGGGTAACTCGGACCATTTAATTAATTTAAAAACATAACAGATACAACAGCTTCATCATGTAAGATTAAAAGCTCTAAATATTGAGTCATATGATTTAGATTATAGTCAACCTTATCTAGTGATCCTACTTGACACTATTAAAAAAATAAATAAATAAATAAAAAATAACCCTACATAAAAAGAAAAAAAAAGAATGAAATCTACCTAAAGAAACTTAATGCCTTCAATCTTATGAAGTGACACTATTATTCTGAACATATCTAGTAAGCAAGCATAACTGCTTGATATATCAAATTGATTAACATCATTAATTCTTTAAGGAAATTCAGAACACAACTGCTAACAGCAAACTAAATTTGCATTATCAATTCCTTCTACAAATATGTCGAGCTGATTGCTGGTAAATGGGAGAGGTTGGAGAAGAGGACAACAAAGTGGCAAATCCGTTTTGAAAATCGGAAAGCCAGGAAGAAGCAAAAAATTTCAAAATCGGCAATTCTGGCACTTTTCGCATCAGCATTTAACAAAGCAAATCAATTGCTGGCGAACTAATTAATTTGGTCATTTGAGATAATTAAAACAATGGACAAAACAGAATTGGTTTTATTTTTTCTCACAACTTGTGCTGACAAACAAATACGCACACAATCATTTAAATACGCAAGTACACAAGGAAGCTTAATGAAGATGGCAAAATTACAAGTGGCGGCAAAAAAAAAAAAAGAAAAAAAAGAATTTCTTTGAGTCATTTTAGTCAAAAAGAAGTTGAACAGTTTTGAATTAGGTAAGAACACTTAAGATGAGCTTCATTTTCTAGAAGTTTACACATTAGTATATCTTGCTACTTTCATGGCATCAAATCACCTTCATTTCCTCCATGTTCTAGATACAAGGAGAGAGTTCCACTCAGGTTTTTTTCCACAAGAACTGTCACTTTGTGGAACAGACTCCATTTGGAATGCTTTAATGAACACTAAAACATTAACATCTTCGAATCAAGGATTAATTAGTATCTATCCTGTGTCATCATAATCCTCACTTACTACTATCTCTTTTCATTCAGGTCACATACTTCATTCATCATAACCATTTTCACAATAACCCTCTACCATGAATGACACTTGAGACTTGTATTTGGTTAATTTTACTATTAAAAAAAAAAAAAAAAAAAAAAAGAGAGAGAAAGAGGCAAAGTGTAAAATTCTTTCACTGCAACCAGTTGATATATGTTTGAATGAAAATTCTGTTATCAAAAGAATCTCAGAACTTTTATATTTTGGTAGATTTGTTTGTGTATTAAATTCAAACTGCTATGTAAATATTTTGAGTGAATTATGAGTTTTGGAAAAGGGGAGGGTAATAAACAATAATAATCATTTGATGTGATTGTTTTAGTGTACATTTTATATCATTAAATTTTACATTTGGAATCAGAAAATTTTATGTTTCAAAATCTTTTATGCATACAATTTTTTTTTTTTTTTTTAGGAAAAAAAAAACAAACCTTTCATTCTTGCTGATTATTGCTTCATGTCATTGTTTTTATTGAACACTTAGATGTTTTTGCCTTTTTGGTAATACACTTTCAAAAATGATTCCATTTAATCATTGACCGGGATGATATTCTATTTACTTCTTTGAAAGTTTAAGGCCCTAATTTTTTTTCAGTGGTATGAAGCAAAATAAAAATGTAAAAAGAAGACAAAGAAAAATGTAAAAAATATTTTTTAAAAGTCTTCTGCATTCCCTTGTAAAATAAATGGTTTTGCACATGGAAAAATAAATCTGGACAATTCACAAGATCAAAAATATTGACTTTGAGAGAGAAAGAGAGAGGGTGGAGAGTGAGAAACAGGACATTTAATCTATGGAATTAAAAAAAAAAAAAAAGATCTATCTACAAATACAAGAAATACAAAAATCAAAACATTAAATTTTCTTGTTTTTCATAAACCCACTGAAATAGATTGTCAGTCAGTACCATTTTTCACCAGTTACCTTAATGTTTTCAGTTTGTGTGTGTGTGTGTGTGTGTGTGTGTATCTGTGAAGCCAAGGTTCTGAACAATTAACATCTGGATTGATGTTAGCAGATCTGTCCAAAAGATGCAGAAATTTGACATCCCCAAAAAGTGAACTAGAATTAAACAATTCTTTACACAATAGATATTCAATAAAGTCTTCACTTGTAATGTTTTAAGCATTTGCTTCAGTTTGTCAAGAATCTTCATGAGAAAGTACTACAGATTAACAAGTCCATTTGTTACAACCAACCAAGCAATGCTTCCTGTTTAGTAGCTTTTGGGGGTTTTTAAATAAAAATAATAGAAAAATTTACAACTATACAATATTACAATAAATTTAATATTTTTTAGCCAAACAAAATTTTTAATGAAAGTGAAAATATCTGTTGATTCAAAGAGAAGGAAAAATAAACAGAAGTGTAATGACAAATAAGAATGTTGCAGTGAAAGTTGTCAGATCCAAATATGGATGTCGCAGTGAAAGTTGTCAGATCCAAATATGGATGTCACAGTGAAAATTGTCAGATCCAAATATGGATGTTGCAGTGAAAATTGTCAGATCCAAATATGGATGTCGTAGTGAAAGTTGTCAATACAAATAGAATGAAAAAGAAAGCGTAGTGTAAAAGCAAATATTCTATAAAAGACAATGGATAAATAACTGCAAACATTTTCCTGCCATCAATAAAAGAGGAACTTCAGATATAAGCAATCAGTTATATGGCAATTTTCTTGTGCCGACAATTGCAATCAGCAAGTGTATTTCCTGAGGACAATCGTCTGTGAACAGAATACATTTTCTTACAATGTTCATGTTCTACTCATGACAAAGAGAATTTGTTAAGTCAGCTTCTGAAGAGAAGACAACATTCAGAAACACATTCCCATCAACAATGGGTATTGGAGATCATAAAACTAGACAGAGGGCCTTATAAAACAGAGTTGGGACTCAGCCTGAAAATCAATCAATGCAATTATGCCAGAAGTTTTTAGAAAAAAAAAAACTTTTGGACAGAGGGTATCAGAATAAAATAAAGTGCTACCAATTTAGCAAAAGAAGTCATTTTTTTTTTTTTTAATTTCCTGAGTGATTCTTTCTTTTCTTTCTCATTTCTTCTGGGAACAATATCATCAGATTTATATATATATATATATATATATATATATATATATATATATATATATAAAAAGAAAAAAAAAAAAAGAAGAAAAGATTGGAAAGGAAAAGTTTTATTTTCAGCCATAACAATAACTTTCCTCAGTTTTTTTTTTTTTTTTTTTTTATTCTTTATATTTTTCTTTTTTCTTTTTTTTCTTTAAGAAGTTCCCAAACTGGCCAGTAAACAATAAAGCCTTTTAGATTATGGAGCAGAGCCCTGACCAGTCATTAACAAAGTAATATAAATAAATGCTATTCATCTTGGTACCAAGGTGAAACTAATAGACCAACAACTGTACAAGTTAAGCGTCTATTGGCTTGGCCAGCCAACATTCACCTCACAGATCAATCTCATGTGCATAAACACTCATGTATATTGATAAATAAATAAAAAATAGCAAGTACTTAAAGCATAAAAGCCAATATGAATTGGCTTAATTCAATAGAAGACCTAAACTTAAATGTTTTATGTAAGTCTGAATAAGAGATCAATAGTGGAATAGGAACCAAAAGGTGTTTAGTTTAATTATCAACAGCCAAATAAAGTTTTAAATGGGCTGTACAATAGATTAATATTTTATAGGTGATGATATTATGATCTCTTCAGATAATGTTTAAGACGAGAACTTAATTCCATTTTGAAATTTGTGGAAGTGCCATTTCCACACTATTTCTTATCATATTTTAAATCAAATTAGAAGTGATATTTCAACTCACATGTTTGACTTCATTGACAAAGTCTGCCCAAATAAAAGTTGACTTACCTGCAAAACAAAAAAGGGTGAAAATGAGTGACTGTAGAGAAAGAACAAGCGTTTTATACAAATGTCAAATAAATAGACAACTGCTCAAAATAGAATGGTATATATATAAGAAATAAATATTGTGTATATACGGAAAATAGAGAATTTGCATAGATATAAAAGGCACATACCCAAGATCATTTAGTAAAGAATTCATATCTGAAACATGTATAGCATTAGAAAAATGAAGGCTTATCAGTGGATTTTTTTTTTTTAAAAGTTTTGATTAATTCAGACTGTTCCATAGTCTATTTAAGAAAACTAAATACCAGACAAATCAATTTTTTTTCTATGTCTAATCTCATAGGGGGTCTTCTTGTCAATAGCCACTGATGGATTAAAGATTTGATTGATTCATTTGTTTGGTATAGCTTATCAATCCTTTGCAGGTTATTTAAAGCTAGAAAATATTTCTAGATGATAGCTCAAAAAGAGAACAAAGAGGATTCCACATTCATGTGATTGATACAGGCATTCATATTTGAATCTCTATGCAATTAGGAATACCGAACATGACCTTTTTAATGCGGGTTAGAGGTGAGCATAAATACTGACCCCAATTTGAAAATTAGTTCACATTTATGACATTGGCAAAGGTTAACTCAACTAAATTGCAATCAAAAGTTGCCTACTGTGAATGGTGAATGATATGCCTTGGTCTCTTAAAATAAAGACTGCTAACAAATTGAAATATAAATGACTGCTTGGCACAAATGCCAAGAGGAAAGTGAACCAGAACTTTCATGTTCTCTCATCCAACACCCTGTCAGACTTGTATCTAATTCAAAGTGAATACAGTTAAGTGTTAGCCTTTTATAGTATCTAATCCAGTCATCTAAACACACAATCAACCACTACTAAACAGTTTTGAAGTCTTAACATCAGATTAGTTTTGATAGGATACTTGAGGGAAAGAGAGCTCTTCAGGAAATTCTCTGATTGTTAGAAACTGATTAACAATGTATATTTGTAGTAAGTACTTTTTTGACAAAATTATCCAACAGTGAAGAAAATGATTTTTGTATCTGTTGCAGTTGACAAGTCTTGATTTTGTACATATAATATTCCAGTGCATTTCCAACATGAAAGCATAAATACATAAAGTGGTTATTAGCAGAGCTTTTCAATACACAATTAATTCAGTTAATTTTCCCTTGTAATATGATACCAGAAACATCTTTTAAAACAGTTTCCAAAAATAGGCTTTGTTTTTCTTTAATGGAGATTTTACAACCATAACAATCTCAGTAATCACTAGGCTCAATTACATTCTGAGCTAGTTTTGAAATCAGATACTCTCTTTGTCTCATAATAATTGTTACATTTAGTACATAAGATGCATAGGCAAATATAGCAACTATTAGGTTGGTGCAAAAATGTCGTTTTCTCACATAGTAACATATGTGAGAAAACGACATTATCTTTGCACCAACCTAATATAATGGAACAGAGTTAGGATTTAATTCCATTTGATATCAATGACTTTAACAGAAAATTCTCCAGTGTGTGTGTGCATATAACCCAATATAAGGAAAAGCTATTTCTAAAAGTGGTCAAAAATACAAAAAACTTTAATGAAGAAAATACAAAAAAATCTGCAAAATTTCAATAACTAGCTTCCAATATATATATATATATATATATATATATATATATATATATATAAATAAATAAATAAAACTTGTTCATATGAAAGAAGTTGAGAGATTCATTAAAAGTGGCTAAAAAAATATTGAAGGGAAATACTGAAAGAAATTTTCCCTTTGAGTAAAAAAATAGTTTGATCTTGAATGAAAATTCTTAAAGGACGACAGCTGATTAGAGAGAAATGGTAATTTCCGTGCTGAAAACATTCTTTTGACCATTTCAAAGTAAATTTACTTTGCAGAAAACTTTATCTTAAAAATGCCAGTTCAGCTCAAGGGAATTCTGAATGCAGAATGTATATTTGCAGATGAAAATTACAAGAGTCTTTTCTATCACATTATGAAAACCAGATTCTGAAGATAGCTATAAAGAAAAAGCATGAAAAATATTTTGGACAACATCAGATGCACATCTTTATGGGAACTTGTTTAGTAAAAAAACAAAATAATCCTTTTTTTTTCCCTTTCACTCATCAAAGCTTGAATATTTGAATATGTAAAAATGTTTGCATCCACTGATATATATATATATATATGTTTCATTAAATAATATACAAGTGTCTATTTATATATATATATATAGTAAACTACGTATTAGACACATCAAAAATATTTTTCTTTATAATCACGACTATTAAAAATGTCCATTTTAAGAGTTTGATAATTTATAATCAACTATGTTTGCAGGCATAATGAAGAGTTGCTAATTTTTCAGAACAAAAATTTCACTATGTGCTCCATGTGTTTAAAATATATTGATAAGAATCTCTGAATTTAGTGATAATATTGTTGATTAACAGTAGAATCATTGACAAAGATATCAACTAATTATTACTGCAGTCTATTGCTCCATCAACTAGCTATATCATATCCTGGGTCCATAAACTGTTAAACTTTTAGAAATAATGGTAAAAATGAACACCAGCAGCAGAACTCACAACACTAAAGCAAATACACATGGTAAGAGGGATTTATTTTTGTATATAAAAAAAAAAAAAAAAATTTTTTTCATTATTGTTTTCATGATAACATTGTTGCATGAAAGATTACAGAATAAATGCAATCACCAAAAAGTCATGTTCTCATTATGACAATTTTAACCTAATACTTGCAATTTCTTGAGGAGGAGAGGTGTGTTAATAAATAAATAAATAAAAAAAAAAAAAAAAAAAAAAAAATCACTCCATTTATATATTACAGTTAAAATTATTTTACATGATGTATAGCCTGTATAGGTGCCTTTGGTGAGATTAGCTTTTACTAGAGTAATAATTCTAATCATTATTTTGAGAGAAAACAGGAGAGGAAAGAAAGCCATCATCTCAACTGACCTATTCTTTATTATTTTGAACTTTTTTTTTAATTCAAGATCAGCAAAGCCTCTATTTTCCCTTCCCAAGACTGGTACATAGTATACAACTGTGGGGAGTTTCCTCTGGTGGCTATTGAAATGAGGGGCCAAAAGAGATTGATGAACTGCTGTCTTTTATTAGACTTCTTTGGGTTTGCCATGACCTTTTTAGGCAATGGAGACATTTGGCAAAGCTGTAGCTGGATTTTTCAGCCAGAGTTGGTATGAAAGGTTATGATAGCCTAATTTTTCATAGCTGAAGTGAGCAGAAAGTGATCTTGCCACTTGAATATCAGTTTCACTGGGACCTATTAAGGGGAGTTGACCAAATTCCTCACACTGCAAGTCTTCTTCCAAAGATAATGACTGGCATCTTCCAGTAATGTTTTAACATTTGTGAACAGAGCACTTTCTCATCAATCATGAGGACAAACTTCCACTCCCCATGCATATGACCAGGTAAGAGGCCCTTGTAATTAACTTGGAAATCCTTGTACCTTTTTGTTGTTTGTAAATGTCCAACTCATTATTACTTTTTTTTTTTTTTTTTTTGTTTTTGTTTCCGATGTTTTCACTTATCCTTCCTTCTGTTATCTTCTCATTTGCTATTAATTATCAAACTTTAATTCCACCCCATCCAATTTGTTTAATTATGCTTACCCACTGTGACTTATCAATGCTGAAAAATTAAGAGTGAATTAACTTTTACCATTCTGATGTTTTTAGTTGGTAATAGATATCAAACTAAGTCATTACTTAATATGAATTCTTTCATATTTTATGTTATTTTCTTATTTTTTTTTTTTTATAGATTAATAGGAGTAGATAGGCTCATCTATCATCCAGCCTACACTCCTTCCATGTCTATTGAACAGGAGTAGAGGTTCATCCCTTGTTTCCTGTTCAGGATATAGTTTACCGGTTCCCTCTTTCTTTTACCAGAGAAAAGTTATCCTGAATGGCTACTTGTCTACATCCTTTCATACTAAGGTGGGTGTCTCCCAGGGCTCCATCTTTTGTCATTCTCTGTTTTTAATTTTCATTAATGATCTTCTAGATAACAAAAGAAAAAATACACAGTTACACTAGTCTCCAAGATACAGTTGTGCATCATATATTCTGGTCATTCACTATCACATATGTTGTTTTTTTCCCTACAATTTCTTTTTTTGTCAAGTCTTAACAGTCTTCAGCGGTGGGGAAACACTATACTCCAAATAAGCAGAGTCATGTCTTTTTATGATTTTTTGGTCTCTTACACTATCAAAATCAACAGTGATTTAATTGTGAGACAATCTGGTTTGTTTTTCTGTCAACCACAAAGTTAGATGATTTTTTTCTCACTAATCCTGAATTAGAGCACAGTAACCAACTTCTTTATAAGATGCCTAACATGGCTTGACTTGTATGAATTCTGTGATATGCATAATAATAATGGATATAGCAGCAATATTGAATTAGTTTTATGAAATGAATCCAATACGGCCTCAAACTCAATATGGTTTTGTCTTTTTATATATATATATATATATATATATATATATATATATATATATACGAGAGAGAGAGAGAATAATAAGAGTTGGAAAAACACAATATTTTTATATATTTATATGTAATATTTATAATACATCTATGTTTACAGATAATTATTAAAATTAAAATTGTTTTACTTACAAGAGGGTCTCCAGAATTTTTTTTTTTTTTTTACTTTAACTGGTTTCGCTTTTAGCTTTTCAAAAAGCTTACAAATGTTTCTTAAATTCCTACATGTGGATATGTGTGTGTGTGTGTGTGTGTGTGTGTTTGGGCAGCAATCCCTCTTTTATACAAGTTTAAATAGCAGTACATTGTCAATCATCTTTAATGACAACTATGTGTGTGCGTATTATAAAGTGCAGCACCACACACTCAATTTTGCATGTGTCTAATCTTTAGTTGAAATATACCATCAATATATGATCACTTATATTCATATTGTAACATGTCTAGACATACAAAATTTTAAATTAACAAATATGAATGTTGAAAATGAGTTATTCTACATTGAAATTGAAGAAAGAAAAAAATTTTTTCTATGCACAAATGACAGCCTTTTTTTTTTTTGCTTTAGACATTCAATTTCCTTGTTTCTCAAAAACTTTCAAAATTGTGTACACACAAACATTTTTTTCATGTTTAGGGAAAATGAAATATTTTTTTGGGAACAGAAAAAGTTTCATAATTGAGAAGAAAATTTTACATGGTGTGTTCATAAACTTTTTTTTTTTTTTTTTTTTTAACGTAACATTAAAAAAATCCTAAATTATGCACTCATTAAACCAAACTTCCATGATGTTACAAACAAACGTTTTATTTCTTTTCCTTGCACGAGTAAACAGACCCCAACTGGTACATACATTTTATAAGAACTAACTCCAGAGAAAAGACTAATTTCTTTCTTCAACATGCAGAGTTTGTAAATCTCGTTAGAAATCTTTCACTGAGAATAAAATATTAAATCTGTCAATTTTTTTATTTTTTATTTTTTTATTTATCCTTATCTGAAGCCATAAGTGTTTCTTTTGCTAAAGTAAAATCCTCTTTCTTCTTTCCAAGCCATTAACTCTGTGGGGATTACAGCATTTGGACAAGAGTTCCTACTTCTTGGTCTTTCAGATAAAAGAGAAAAGTAAAAGAAAAAAAAAAAAATCTTTATGTAAAGAAAGTTTAGCTTTTTCCAAGTTTTACTTTCACCATACAACTTTTGTAGACAATCCAGGTAGGAGGTATGTTTTCTTTGAGGAGTCCTGCCATTTTCATATAGGTCAATATGTGTGTGTGACTTGAGAAAATAGATTTTGGAAATTTTGTCTTTCTTGAACAGGAGACAAGCAAAAGGAAGGCAACAAGTTAAAAACTGTTAGAAGAAATTATTAAAATTATATGTAACAGATCTTATATGTTTGTGCGTACATGTATGCATATAAATGTATGGGAAAACGATATATAAATTGTCATACATCAAGAACAATTTTAGGTAAAACTATGACAAAGTGGAAAAAGTTTTTGTAGGACATAATTCATCCTACAGGACATCATCAGACTAAAATGATGTTTACATTGATGCAACTATATGTCTACATG
>OZ010607.1:50864243-50991743 GCA_963932145.1 Acanthosepion lycidas | reverse complement strand
GAATATCCAACTTTATATTCCCTCATTGTCAAAAATAATTACAAGTGACTTGATCATGCCGTGTTCTCATTGGACCACATTCTAACATTGATACACAACACTGACAGGTTAGCGTACAAGGAGGTCAAGACAGATTTTCATACAAATTACAAGACATATATGAACATGCATACATGTGTAAGAAATGAAAATTTTCCATTTTTATATCATTCATTTTCAGATTCATGTAATCTTTTAAAACTGGATTAATAAGGCTTAGCATTGAAGAGATTGGATTAATTTCAAATCAAATTTTCACTAATATCATTCTGTCAGGATGGCTGATCAACAACACACATTAATGTATACTGTAGAAAATGGATTAGGTATTTTACATCACAAAAGTTCTTTAATGATTCTCTTTGGATAAAATATTCTACTTCATTAGATAAAATTAGGTTCAAGGATAAACTTTTAAACAAGACCTGAATAAACTTGACATAATCTGCATTTATCTATGACCACTGTTGTTTCTGGTCCCTGACAGGTGGACATTTATAATACAATGAACACAGCAAAGAAAAATGAGGTAGAACAGTTTTCAGTAGAAATTCAACCTTGCACAAAATTCTTTAAAATCATCTTATTTTTAAAAATAATTTTATTGTTTCATTTTTCTTTTTTGCTAAGCATAAAAATCAATGAATGTCAGTGTTTAAAACTAAAATTATTTTTTTTCTGACTTGAAATTTTCAATGGGTGTTGCAAGAATAAAAAAAAAAAAAAAAAAAAAAAAGAGGCAGGAAAAAAAAAAAGAAAAAATAATTAGGGTAGACCAAAATGCAGGAAATGCCAATAAGCAAGATATTATTCCTTTTTGTTCTGAAAGATTCCGGAAAGGAATTACCGAGGACTCAATTACGGACCTGAAATTGAGGAATAATTTGAAGAATCAAACAGATTGTAAAAAGAGAGGCAAGCTAAATTTGCAAAGATGAATAAGTAAATTGTATGTGACAATCTAGTCAAACAGTTTTGCTGCATTAGTGGTTGGTAAATTACTTAACGAGAAGCAACATAGATAGCAATATTTCTTGGTTTGTCTCTTACGATTAATAGAACAATGAGGAGTGGGAGGATTATAATGGCAGGTTACCAACCCAATAGGTGGACAGGAAGGGGAGAAAATGATAGTTGCAGGGGAAGGGAATGACATCAAAAGGGGTGGGGAAAAAAAGAAGAATAAAACATGGAAAAAGAAAGGAAGAAAAATATATATGATAGAAAGAAAAGAATATAAAGGAAACAAAGGGAGAAAGAGATAGAAAAAAAAAAAAGAATGGAATATGAAGAGAAAAAAAGAAAGCAAAAGGAAGAATAGAGGAGAGAAAAAAGAAAGAAAAGGTTTTGAAAAATAATGAGGAAGTTCAAAGAAAAGTGGATATTAAGAAATAAAATGATCTAAAATAGTGGGGGGGGGGAGAAACTAAAACAACAAGTGAAACTTATAAAAATAAAAATGGAGAAAGAAAAAAAAAAACAAGAGGAAAAATGTTTAAGGAATTCAAAGGTAAAAAAAAAAAAAATTTTGTTATAAAAATAAGTTAAAAAATTGAAAGAAGCAACAGATAAAGAATCAGTAAGAAAAAGAACAATAAAACCATTGTTTCTATTTTGTGTACACTCCTCTTTGTTTTACTTAGACTTGCAGCATCTGTTACAGTGGAGATAGCAGGGTGAAGAGAAATTAACGGATCCTTATGGCTATTTCGTTGGGGATAATTTGGTGAGAATTAAGACAGAGATACAAAAAAAATTATCAGTGAAATTGAGGAAAGAGGTAGTAAATAGAAAATTTGTGCAAAGAATGAAACAAAAGAGTGCAAAGAATAAAAGGTGGGGAAATCATCGGTCTCTTGTTGCAAGAAAAAAAAAAAAAAAATTAACAAAGAAAGTTAATTTCTATTTACTAAATTTGCTAAGAATTCTTGCTTGACAGGCAGACAATCATCTCAAGTATTACTATTTACAGAGAACTATTACCCAATAATAATTGTTTCAGTGCAGATTATATTAGTGTTGTCATTTATTAATGTAGCAGAAAAACAAAGTCAAAAGAAGTCCTTAGATGTATTTTCAATGTAGGCAAAAATAGCTGAAGCAGCAGCAGCTTAGTGTAAAGACAAGTTCTCAAAAGTTCTTCACTACATAACTGGATTACAGTTATTAATAAAACTTATATACCATACCTATAAACATTAATGGGCATGTCCCAATCTTCATAAATTTATTGGACACTATTGTAAGTGGGGGGGGGGGAGGAATAATATGCTGTCTAAGTAGTCCACCACTAGCAGTGGTTTACCTACTTCACACCACTGGCGAGTATTGTATTTTGTTGATGTTATAAAGATTACTATTTCATTTTCAACCTCAGTTTTGGTTATTCCTCATTCAGTAACCTTTTCTAGGTTACAACAAAAATAGTCTGCATTTTTATTTAAGAGAATTTATAACTTCTAAGAATGTGTACGGTCATTGATTTTTACTCTCGACCTTTTGTGATACATTTTTAACTAAAAGGCAGTGATATGTAAAGCCTTTTTATGCACCATCTCTCTGACAACAAACACTGGTTCCATTGTTAATCAACTAACAAGATTACAGATTTCATCAGTAGAGGATTTCTTTTTCCCCTTTTTATTTTGTTTTCATTTCCTTCATTTCGTTTTACATTTCTTTCAGGTGGACTGGAATCTATTGGCCAGTATATTCTTGATAAACAGTGATTGTGTCTCCTCTTTTGGTGGTAAAAAAGGATGAAGACAGTGATGACTAGAGAAAGAGAAAGGGTCATCATGAGTAGTGAAAAAGAGAGGGTGAAGAGAAGAGAGAGAGTGGTCCTACAGTGGCATTGGGTTGAGAGAGAGAAAGACACAAACCAAAAGAGAGACAACATGACTATGAGAGATTAGGAAACATTAACTGACAGATGGCTATGAACAGAGTTTGAGCAAAAATAAAATTGAACTGAACAGGAGAATAACTAACAAAAAGAAAAGTGAGATAAAAAGAAAGCAAAGGAAAAGAAATTGGCAGTGGAATGGTGGAAGTGAGGAAAGAGTTTCTCTTAAATACAAAAGGTTAACCATGATTCCCCTTGCTTAGACTTTTCCTCTTGAGCCATTTGCAAGTGCAAAGGCATTCTCAGTGAGGCACCAACAAATCCGGAAATTAGCAATGAATCGAGTCAAGTTGGAAGGAGGTAATGTCAGTAAATGAATGGCTATTGTGTTCATTCATTTTGACAAGTAGTTCTTCAACACATCGTAAGTCAACCCAATCCAAAAAGCTAAATTCAGCAAACAAACAAGGGATTTGTCATTATTCGCTTTCAATCTTCATTGCTTAGTTTCCTCTGTTTCTACAGACATGACCTGCAGTTACAAGATTTCTTGTCGCTATAGTTTCTATCAAGTAAACAAAGTCAAAAGAATTCTTAAAGAACAAAAAACAAAATACATATCTCTAAACTAAACAGGGATTTAATATTTTCCCTTAACTTACAACCTACTTGTCATGATTAATTGTCGAGTTAAATGCAATAAAGATGACCTTGAATATCTGTCTATGTTTCTGAGATGAGGTATTATGTACCCTATTTACATTATCATCTTTGTCGCCATATTTATTACAACGTTTCGGCCGTTGTATGCTCAGGCCTTCTTCAGGTGGTTGGAATGTCGAACTGAACCCTTTATTTCGCTTGCTGGGGTAGACTGTTCTAGTTCCACGTGCCATGTCTAATGGATGTCAGTTATCAGTTATCTCCTGTTAATGCCCCTCTCCAAGTTCTTCACCACCTTAACCAGGTATTGAACTCATACTCTTTGGGTCCTGTCACTGGATCTAACTAACACCTTTATCCACTGTGTCATGTGTCCTTCGACATTCCAACCACCTGAAGAAGGCTGAAGTGTACAACGGCTGAAATGTTGTGATAAATATGGCAACAAAGATGAGGACAATAGTCCAAATAATGTAAATAGTGAAGGATGACCTTGGTAGCACAAGATTGATCAGTCATGAAGTTATTTGTCAGATGCAAGGATTAAAGAATATGGCCAGTCCCAGCGAAACAGTCATTTACGCTATTACTATTATTAATTTGTTTTTTTTTTTTATGGCTTATCAGCCTTTTACAGGTTATTTAAAGTCAGAAAATAAAAGTAAAAATTTTTGGGAGATAATGATTTATTCATATATGTCCTAATTAGGGGGAGAAAAGGTGGATTCATACTTTTCTCAAGAGTATGTGCGTGTAAGTGAATAAAACAAACCTGTTTGGAATTGAACTCAGCTCTCTAATTTCCCATTCTAAGGTATTATCCATTAAACCACATGCACATCCAAGCTTACAGTATGTAGTATTTCCAAGTGGTTATCCATGTTGCTAGATATTGCTTAACTTTGGTGATCGTACATGAATCAGTGTTTCAACGTGATATGACTGTAAGTCTTATATATGCAGATGTTCTTCCTTCAATGTAACAAACACTGATTAAATAAGATACAATATATAAAAATACAAAATATTGTTTAATAGATATAAGACCATAAAAAGAACAAATTCTCTTTTGGAAGATGACTCCCGAAATGAGAGTGCTGGTGAAGATCATGTGCTTAACACAATGGATCAAGGAAGGAAACTTCAGTTTCATAAGCTTACAGTATCTGGTATTTCCAAGCAGTCACCTATATAGATACTGACCAGGCTTGATGCTACTTAACTTTGCTGATTGTACAAGAACAGGTGTTTCAGCATGATATGTCCATAAAGCACTAATGTAGTGAGTGTAATCACCAACAGGTACTTTATCATTGTTTTAAGCCAGCTATGCTCAAATATTAATAGAGTTAATGAAAACTCCTGTGAATATTTTTTTTACGAATCATTTAACCCAAAGCAAGACAACAAAGCCACTAAGATGTATTCTTTTAATCCCAAACGCCCTACAAGAAAAACATTAAGGAGAGAGAACAATATAAGAACAATAATTAAGCAGACAAGATAACAATTGACGTTGCATTTAAATCTTTAAAGATCAAACTTGACTGGAAAGCAAAGAAGCCAGAAAAGAGTTCCACAAGTGAGAAGTGCGAGAGAAGAAATTAATAACATAGAACTTATGGTTACATCTAGCTATTTCAACTGAAAAATGATGAAAATTTGCTGCCAATCTAGTACTGTGCTTAAATTCATAGAGTGTAGGTACCAAAGAGCCGAGTCAATACTGTGAGTGACTGAGACTTGAACTTTTAAAACTAGAGACTTAGGGTTGTTGAGATGGAAACAGCATGATAAGTTCACAGAAAAATCTGTTCCAAATTGTAGCTGGTATTTTTCTGAATTTAAAACAATGCACAGCTATCAGATAACTAAGAAGACATAAAAAATTGGACACAGTATTAAAGAATGTTAAATAGTTTTCAGCATTGATTTCTTGGAAATCAATAGAGAAATGTATTATGTTTTACAAACAATTTCATTTTTGTTATTTATATTTAAAACAATTTTAGTCAGCTGTCAATGAAAATTGTAGACACTGACCCGAGTGACTGACAGTTTCACTTAGAATGAATAGAAGACAAAATTCCAAAGAGATTTCTTTTTATTCTTTGATCTGTCTTCAAGACTAAATCAGGAAATTCCAAAGATGATAACTACAAAATATAAGTAAGACTGTCTCCAACCCTAGATGATAATGACAATTATTTACACTATTTACATTGTTCAGACTGCTGACCTCATCTTTATTGACATATTCATGACATTTCAGCCATTGTACTCTCTGGCCTTCTTTAGGTGATATTTGTTGGAATTTCAAACTGAACACTTTCTTCAGTCCATGGCTAGATTATTCTAATTCCACATACCATGCCTTTGAATATCTCAGTATTAGTGAATTCTAATTAGTTTTTGTTCTTCCTGCTATGACCAGAGATTGAACTCACAGGACTTTGAGCAAAGTCACTTTTGGATCAATCAACCAATGCTTTCATCCACTGGGCTATGTGCCCCCCAAGGACAAAAGAAGTTTTAAAAACACCAATTTAATGGAATAATGCCCGCAGTCTTTGCAGATGTTAATCCAATAGAAAACTTGTGGTTTGTCATTAAAAGAGAAGTAAATGAGGAATCAATAAAAACATCTTTAAATATTAATGGATTTGAAAGAAAAGAAAAGTAAAATCAATAGATGAAAGACTGGTAAACATTATAGAATGTCAAGAATCTAATATTAATGTGTTAAATAATTTATTCAGATATTTATGATATTGCATTAATTACATGTCAATGGCCTATGTGCTTTGGATTTAGTTATAAATAATAATTTATACTGTTCTTTGTGTAATAAAACCTGAAACTCTCAAAACAAGTTATCAATATATTTAATATCAAGTGTAACTAACAGGATATAATGTCTTCAGATAAGTATAAGAGCATGTCCTGAAAAGTTTGTCAACATTGGTTAATATGAATTTCGCCATGAAAACATTGACTCAAATCATAAAATCTATCACTCTATACATGTACACACACAATTTAAACATTTTTTTTTTTTTTTTTTTTTTTACTCAGTTCACTACAAGCAAGGCGATAATGCAAGAGGTTACTGGGAGTCAAATAGAATGAAAATACTTTAGAAGGTACTGGAAACCCCATCCTGAATAGGGAGCAAGGGATAAACTTCTACTCCTGTTCAAGACTGAGGAGGAGTGTGAACTGGATGTTAAGTGAACCTATCTATTCTTATTGAAGAGAAAATAAATAAATAATTAGTAAAAAAAAAAAAAAAAAAAAATGTCAGAGTTCAGACAGAATCATTAATAATATAAAGTTGAAGTAAACTTTAGAAGGAAGTGGAAACTCAATCCTGAACAAAGGATAAACATCTCTCCTGTTCAAAAGACCAGCAAGGAGTGTGAATTAAATAGGTGTAAGCACCTCAAGTCTATGAATAGAAATGTAAATGCAATTTTGTACAAATATATGAAAATATTCATAAAAACATTGAAATATATTCTTGGCAAAAAATCGATCAAAAACGGTTTGGGATAAATTTTTATCCAGTAATTTACATGCGCAAAGACACACACCTGTTTGAAGTACATGTGCTTATGTGTTTTCACTTGTGTAAACCAATAATAATCAACGTAAGTGATAAGAGGCTATTTAGAACTTGAAAAAAAACATTCTCACCATAATCAGAACATATGTTGGAGTTAATACTTTTGATCTGTTTAGCTTTTATTTCCCTTTCTCTTCTTTGCCCAACCCAAGTCTTGAAAGTTTCTATTCAATTTCACTGTCTGCTACCTCTTCTGCCTCCATGGAGGCCCCACAAAGCTAGTCTTAAACAGAAAACCACAAAACAACAACTACTGCTGCTGCTTTTCTCACAGACAATTCAAAACAAAAAAGAATCCAAATTATGTACAAATTATTTTCCATTTAGTGTTGGACATGAAAACTATTTACAATTGAATTTAGTCGTTAACCCTGCCTCCTGGTTAGATGCCAAACGATTATTTAAGCAGCTGTTGAATTATAAGGTAAACCTACTTGAAACTGATGCTGGTATATAGCAGTGTTTATACAAGTGCCAATCAGTACACAGTCACTGTTTCATCCAGAGGAACCAGAAGGAAGTGAGAAAAAAATGTTCAATTCAAAAGAGAGAAATGAAAGTTCCTATCTTGGAAAAAGAAAATGGAAACCCCAAAAAACTTGGCATTATTCATAGAATCCAACAAATGAAATAAATTTCCAACAAGAACAACAACAATCCTCAGCATGTATATTCTGCAGGAACTTGCCAAAGAAAAGGTTTTGTTTCGTTATTTGCAATGCAATCACAAAAATATAGAATACACAAAAGAGATAATGTATAGTTGGTGGGTAAGGTGACGGAGAGAAATGTCTTCGTTTATTTGATAGAAAAAAAAAAAATAACATGGAGAATTCTCCCCTATTCTGAGCACATTAGCAAAAAAAAAAAAAAAACAGAAAAACAAAAATCAAAACAAAAAATAAGTACAGATCAAAAGGAGAGAAGTTTTTGTTTCTCAGCTGTCTTTTTCAGAAGCTTACTTTATACATGCATCTATAAAAGAACTCATCTATACAAGAGATGACATGTGCATGTAAATAGATATACAAATTAATTGTATGTGTAAATACATTCACAGGTAACTACACAAAACTGCTATAAACATAACTCTACTTATATTTATTATATTTTATGAAAGGATGTCCAGCCAATCATACCAGCATTCGTGAGCACAACATAAATGCACAAGGTCATGGAAAACTATTTTCATTCAAGGTGCCACTGCCTGGCATGAAGTGTGCTATTGAAATTTGGTCATTGCTAGAATTCAAGTAATAACTCCTAGCAGGAATACGAAAAACCAGTGAGACTCAAATTCAATAAAGTAATCCCTGCTATGCAAATCATTCAATGTATGCAAATATACAGGCATGTAGATGTTCAATTAAATCAGCAACCAAAAATTCACCCATGCACATCTACTCACATAATATGGATGCAAATATATGCATATGTTATTGTGTATAGCTTATATACATATCCATTTGTAAAGATATATAAAGTTGGTTTGATCAGTCTATAGATATCTACCGTTATTAGATGAGTCGTGATTTGAAATTTTTACTGTATAATATTCGATATATATGATTAATATTTGCCAGAGGAATTAACTAACAAGGTGGAAGATAATGTTGAAAAAAAAAAAAAAAAAAAATTCTTATTTGTTTATGAACTTTTTCATTGACCTACATGAGGACAACAGAGAAGAAAAGGGATTTCAATATGGCAGTCATGCATTCTCATATGTCATGTATATTGAATTATCAATCTACTAGTAATCACTGGTCATGCTTTACATCAGTTGTTATTCAATAGTAAATAAAATGTATAAAGACTCAAAATGTGTATTTGTTATTTGACATGAATAAGAATACACCTAGCAACACAATACACATGTAACTTGAAGAGAAAATAATGACAATCAAAATGTTGATTTTTCATACAACTTGAAATGAAATGTTAGGAAGATACCCCCCCACCCCCATCAATACTGGAAAGTGGGATAACGAGAAGACTTGAGAAACCTATTTTCTTGATAAATTGTTTTAAGAGAAAGCTCT
Organism: Acanthosepion lycidas; assembly: GCA_963932145.1. Lineage (NCBI taxonomy): Eukaryota > Metazoa > Mollusca > Cephalopoda > Sepiida > Sepiidae > Acanthosepion > Acanthosepion lycidas. Next base: position 50,982,529 of record OZ010607.1, on the reverse strand, counting down.
TATAAATTTCAATGGAAAGCAGCTTGGTCAATGAATGTCGAATGTTTCCTTATAATGAAATGGCTAATATTACCATATATATATATATATATATATATATATATATATATATATATATACACACACACACACACAGATAAACTGTCTAAATAACACTGACAACAGATATATTTACACAAAAATATCACAAAATAATAAAGAGTAAATTTATTCAATAAAATCACCATTGTCTTCAACCACAGCCTTCAGAATCTCCTTTAACTCTTCTGGATGGTCCCTCCATAATCCTTGCCTTCAGTTCATCTTTGGTGTTACAAGGAGTTTTGCTGGTCTTTTGCTCAACTGCGCCTCACACATAAGGCTTGCAGTGAGAGGAGTTACTTGGCCAGATGTAAGAGGTGATGTGGTCACAGAAATTGTCTGACAGCCATGACTGAGTTCTCTTGCTTGTGTGGCATGGTGCAGAGTCCTGTTGCCAGACATAAGGTCTTCCAGCAGCCACCCTCTTGACCCTGGACAACACTACCTCCTCAAGACACTTGACATAGGCCGCCGTGTTGAATCTTAGGCCCTTAACAACAAATGTGCGAGTTCTTTTCTTATCAGAATAATAAGAGTGAGTTTAGCAAGCTGCTGTACCTTCATAATCACCATTAGACTCATCCAACTCTTTCTGAATCTTCTGCATTGTCCTCAGATTGAAACCCAAACACTGTGAAATGTTTGTATTGGAGCTTTCAGTGTGAATGCCAAGCAGTACAGCATGCTGTTTCCAAATTTCTGGCATAGTGAATAGCGTCATGGTGCACATTTTTTTGTTACAGATTACTGTGTAGTCAACAAAATCAAAAACAAATGCGTATGCTTGAAATTAAAAAAATATAAAATGGTGACAATTTACTCATTGCACCCTTTGAGTTTGTGCCTATGTGCACATATATGCATATATACAGGATGCTCATTAATACCAGTATCACAACATTACTGCAGATACATACATGCAAAGTATATTTTGCATTTTGATTAAGCAACAGAGTTGAACTGAATGACTAATTGACATGGTTTACTAAACAAAATCACTTGTAAATGAATTATTTGCTCACAATCAAAACTTTGCTACAGTGAAATTGCTTTTAACTCTTACCTTCAATTGATGCATAAAAAAAAAAGAAAGATCTACAAAGATATTGCATTCAAACTGGAATAAGCTGAGGTTTTCTCATTAAGCATAGCGTTTTTGTTACCATTACATCTGTAAAAGCAGCAATAGTAACAGCGGAAAGAAGAGAAATGAGATTGAATTTTACTAATGATCCTATTGAGACTCGTATTGAATCTTTCTTCATTCTGAAACCATCATCTTGTAATAAATCCAGCCGATTATCTTTGACAATGAAAGTAAAAGCGATTTGCACATTTATGTCGGACGGTACATAAACATTCAAAATTTTTTTAAAAACATTTTTGTTATAATGGAAGAAAGCAGAGATTCAAACTCAGCTTCATACATCTGTTTTCTTTTTATTATTGTCGAGTTTTCCTATTTTGTCATTCAATTATCCACGAAAAGTTTAACATTAGTTTATATATCATATTCTCCAATGTTTTCTTTTAAAATTATTATAAAGGGTCAACTAATTTCTGTCTGAATTTCTATGGAACAATAGCCTGGTGGCATAGTAATTGTGAGTTCAATCTTTGGGCTGGGCAGTGTGTACTTGCACTCAGTGGAAACTAGCAAGCAATAAGTGAACAGTAATAGATAAAAATACGAACCAGCCAATATTAGACATGGGCAGTAGAACGAGAACAGTCTAACCCTATAGATTAAATAAAGGGATCTGTTTAGAATTCTCTGCAGGTTACCCAGATTGATAAGCACTTGATGAAACTTGGAGGGCACAGTGGTTGAAATGTTTTATGACGACAACAAAGATGAGGTCAATAGTCCAAATATAGTTTAAATAAGGCCAACTAATATGAGATGTGTTTTCTTTTTATGACAGTCATCAAGTGAACATGAATTTTATATGAAAACAGTGTATTGTTGTAATCAATATCAGTTTATGTGATTAAAATGAGCATTTGGTCTTTAAAACAAATGCAAAGAGAGTAAAAGAAATTCCTTTTTTTTACTTTATATATCTATATCTGTGGATGGGGAAAAAGACAATGATAAATAGAAAGTTCTCTGAAAGTTTGTTTTCTCATTGAATTAAGAAATCTTGATACAGTTTGGTTCATGCGTCCCTTCAACTTGCAATCAATACAAAGTAATTAATCTAGACAACCAAGATGCAAATCTTTTTGCAGGAAAGCGACAATGCCTTCAATTTGTTTTATCTGTCATATAGTGTGTGTGTGTGTGTGTGTGTGTGTGCACACATTTTAAAATCGGATCAGAGTTATCAAGTCTGTAACAAAAATTTTGAAAAAGAAATCTAACTTTATGTAAAAAAAAAAAAGTCAGAATTACAATATATCAAAATTTTGTTTTTGAGTTTTATTTTGCTCGAGTTTGGTCGACCGATAGTCTAAGATATGTTTACTTTTCTCGAGAATGAGCAAAGTGACATCATGAATATAATCAACAAATAGAATTGACATCTGTCTATATTTCCGAGATGAGGTAGTGCAACTATTTATACTATTTACATTGTTTGGACTGTTGTCCTCATCTTTATTGTTATATTCACAACGTTTTGGACACTGTATGCTCTGGCCTTCCTTAGGTGATATATGTTGGAATTTTGAACCAAACCATTTATTTAGTTGACAACAGAGGTAGATTGTTACAGTTTCACATGACTTTTTCTGGGGAAATAAGTGAAACTGAGATATTCAGAAAAGGCACAGCATGTAGAACTAGCACAATCTACAATTAGTGTAAATAGAATTGAATAATGAGTTTTCATCCTTATTAGATGACATTATTATTATTATTAATAATAATACCAACCCTGCCGTTGGGAAGGGCACTAATCTGAAAAAGTGACTGACACAGAAAATCTACAAAGATACTTTTTTAATAAAGTTAACAAAGCCTAACACTAAGAAATTGGAGTGAAAGAATCTGCAAGTGTTAAAAGCTTGCTGTTGCAATAGACAGAACAAAAATTGCTTCAAGAAAAACTTATACATTGATCTTAACATCTGCTGAGGGGAGAACATATAAACTGGAAGAGAGTCATTTGTCATTGTCACTTAAGCTTCTTGGGAGGAAAAGTATCAAAATTTTATTCCAACAGTGAAAATATTTATGGAATTCTAAACCTTGTATCTCTGTCATTAGCTGTACACTAAATAAAGAGAGAAGAGAGAGAAGAGAGAGAAGAGAGAGAAGAGAGAAGAAAGAAGAGAGAGAGAGAGAGAGAGAGAGAAGAGAGAGAGAGAGAAGAGAGAGAGAGAGAAGAGAGAGAGAGAAGAGAGAAGAGAGAGAGAGAGAAGAGAGAGAGAGAGAAGAGAGAGAGAGAAGAGAGAGAGAAAGAAGAGAGAGAGAAAGAAGAGAGAGAGAAAGAAGAGAGAGAGAAAGAAGAGAGAGAGAGAAAGAAGAGAGAGAGAGAAAGAAGAGAGAGAGAGAAAGAAGAGAGAGAGAGAAAGAAGAGAGAGAGAGAAAGAAGAGAGAGAGAGAAAGAAGAGAGAGAGAGAAAGAAGAGAGAGAGAGAAAGAAGAGAGAGAGAGAAAGAAGAGAGAGAGAGAAAGAAGAGAGAGAGAGAAAGAAGAGAGAGAGAGAAAGAAGAGAGAGAGAGAAAGAAGAGAGAGAGAGAAAGAAGAGAGAGAGAAAGAAGAGAGAAAAGAGAAAGAAGAGAGAAAAGAGAAAGAAGAGAGAAAAGAGAAAGAAGAGAGAAAAGAGAAAGAAAAGAGAAAGAAGAGAGAAAAGAGAAAGAGAGAGAGAAAAGAGAAAGAAGAGAGAAAAGAGAAAGAAGAGAGAAAAGAGAAAGAAGAGAGAAAAGAGAAAGAAGAGAGAGAGAAAAGAGAAAGAAGAGAGAGAGAAAAGAGAAAGAAGAGAGAGAGAAAAGAGAAAGAAGAGAGAGAGAAAAGAGAAAGAAGAGAGAGAGAAAAGAGAAAGAAGAGAGAGAGAAAAGAGAAAGAAGAGAGAGAGAAAAGAGAAAGAAGAGAGAGAGAAAAGAGAAAGAAGAGAGAGAGAAAAGAGAAAGAAGAGAGAGAGAAAAGAGAAAGAAGAGAGAGAGAAAAGAGAAAGAAGAGAGAGAGAAAAGAGAAAGAAGAGAGAGAGAAAAGAGAAAGAAGAGAGAGAGAAAAGAGAAAGAAGAGAGAGAGAAAAGAGAAAGAAGAGAGAGAGAAAAGAGAAAGAAGAGAGAGAGAAAAGAGAAAGAAGAGAGAGAGAAAAGAGAAAGAAGAGAGAGAGAAAAGAGAAAGAAGAGAGAGAGAAAAGAGAAAGAAGAGAGAGAGAAAAGAGAAAGAAGAGAGAGAGAAAAGAGAAAGAAGAGAGAGAGAAAAGAGAAAGAAGAGAGAGAGAAAAGAGAAAGAAGAGAGAGAGAAAAGAGAAAGAAGAGAGAGAGAAAAGAGAAAGAAGAGAGAGAGAAAAGAGAAAGAAGAGAGAGAGAAAAGAGAAAGAAGAGAGAGAGAAAAGAGAAAGAAGAGAGAGAGAAAAGAGAAAGAAGAGAGAGAGAAAAGAGAAAGAAGAGAGAGAGAAAAGAAAAAGAAGAGAGAGAGAAAAGAAAAAGAAGAGAGAGAGAAAAGAGAAAGAAGAGAGAGAGAAAAGAGAAAGAAGAGAGAGAGAAAAGAGAAAGAAGAGAGAGAGAAAAGAGAAAGAAGAGAGAGAGGGAGAAGAGAAAGAAGAGAGAGAGGGAGAAGAGAAAGAAGAGAGAGAGGGAGAAGAGAAAGAAGAGAGAGAGGGAGAAGAGAAAGAAGAGAGAGAGGGAGAAGAGAAAGAAGAGAGAGAGGGAGAAGAGAAAGAAGAGAGAGAGGGAGAAGAGAAAGAAGAGAGAGAGAGAAGAGAAAGAAGAGAGAGAAGAGAAATGTGAAAGGTGGAGGTGAGGAGTGAGAAAAATTACAGAAACCAGTTTTATGTGAGGTCTTTTACTTGGGGAAATTTGCCACAGAAAACGTTCATTTCTCTCCATCTTAACCCTAAAAGGGCAGAGTAGGTAATATAAAAAAAAGAGGGCAGAATAGGTAATATAAAAATAGCCACTGTGAAGAAGTCAGGGGTTAAAATGCATAAAAAAAAAAAATATTAAAGCAAAACAAAAATATTAAAGAAAAAAAACAAAAATATTAAAGAAAAAAACAAAAATATTAAAGTAAAAAAACAAAAATATTAAAGTAAAAAAACAAAAATATTAGAGAAAAACAAAAATATTAGAAAAAAAAAATATTAGAAAAAAAAATATTAGAAAAAAAAAAAGAAAAGAATGGATGATAGAAAAGAGATTGAAAGAAATACTAGCATAGCCTAAGTAAAAGAGAAAGAAAGTGAGGGAGAAATAGAGAAATTAATACAATTTGAGAGAGAGAGAGAGAGGGTATAAGATAAATAGCATATAGAAAAGAAGTAACTAAGAGGAAGTTAGTGTGAGAATAAAAATTGAGATGATGAAAGATAGGAAAAGTAAAGAGAAAGAAAAAAGAGGAGTGTGTGTAATGGAGTTGGAAGAAGGCGCAGTTGGGTAAAAGAGCAAAATAATTATGAAATCAATTCTTTGCAAAAACAATAATAATCAATGTCTTTCCCAGTTTTTTAATTGCATATGATTGGAAAGATTTGTTTCTAGCTGTAATTAAAGTTGACATTGACTGTACACGCATACAGCCATTAGTTGCAAGCCTGTCAGATACAGTTAGGCCTTAACTTGTATGAGCAGTTTTCATTGTGACAGAGTCTATTCAGTTGATAGGGACCAAACTAACCAAGCAACTAAACAATTTTAATCAACTGGTTTGATAAACTATACTGTTTCTTTTTTCTTTAAATACCAAACCTTCTGAGATACTGATGAACACAAGAACAACTCTCCAGTCACAAGGACCAGCACATTTTACTAATGGATTAGTACACAGTAAGTCACTGTAGCAGTAGAGAGGTTTAATTTTCACAGTCAATATTAGCATTTCAGAGCATTTACAGGGGATAAAGAATGTATCTATCAATAAAAATGAATTGAGTAAATAGAAAAATTTAGAAAGAGGAAAGGATGTGTCTTCTCACTGGATTTATTTAACCTATACAGCAAAGTGATCCTAAGAGAACTAGAAGTTCTACCAGGATTTATTTTTGATAGACAAAATCTTAATGAAATAAGATATACAGCTGACACTGTTAATGGCAGGCAGAGAAAGAAGAACTAACCATCAATTCATTACTTTTTTTTTCACAGCTTATCAACCATTTGCACCTTATTTAAAGCTGGAACCCATTTTTAAATTGTAAGAATTTTTTTGAGAATGACTTACTGATAGAAATCCTGCTAAGTAGCCTATATCTGAGAGGAGAAAAGGTGAATTCATACCTTTCCCAAAGGTATTTGGAAAAAAAAAAAAAAAAATGAATATAACAACTGGAACTCTTTCAAATTTCCAATTTCAAACTGTTATGCATTATATGACCCAAGTGTACCTGCATCTAGTATTCCCAAGTGGTCACCACTATAGGTTCTGAACAGGCTTGATGTTATTTATTTGATCGTATGAGAACCAATGTTTCAACATGATATGGCCATAAACCTTCTTTCACTAGTAAGAAGACAATGTATAGTCAATAGTAAGAGGGATGGACCAAAATGCAAACTGGCAATCGGAGACGTCAAAGTCAAGAATCTGGAAAACTTCATAACAAACCCAATAGAAAATGTGACATAGGACAAAAGCTGCATATATAGTGGTGGTGAATGCAGACATTTTCCTCACAGATGAAGAGGAGACCATAGAGATTTAGTCTGACAGAAGAATGCTGAAAAATACCATGCACAGAACATGTGAGCAATGAGGAAGTTAAGGAAAATGGGAATAAAAAAAAAAAAAACAACATTCTTTAGAATCAGAAAAAGAGTTGAAATTATATAATTATAAATGATAAATTATGAGAAAAGAGTGCTTGTAGAATTGAACACTCACAGGATATACTGAATGTAAGCGAGATGGAAGAAAATAGTAACATTTCTAAGGAGCTTTTGTAAATGGGTGGAACAGGGATTGGGAATGATGGCAAGGAAATAAGCATTGTTTGGATCTAGAAAGGATAGGAAATTGTAGAGAGCCATAATCACCCAGACCCTGAAGATGAATACAGAGTTAAAAAGAAAAGGTTTATTTTCAAAGTTCAACATATGAAAATTAAGAACCAAAGCTGGCGAGCAGAAAGTTTAAAGGTGGGGAACAGAAGGAATGTAGTGCAATAAAAACAGAGTGTGAAGAATGGAGACAAAAATTAGACAAAAAAGGATATTAGAAAAAAAAAAGAGTTAAACTGAGAAGAGAAAAAAAAAAAGAATCAATAAATTGTAAGCAAGAACACAATAAAAATCTGAATATTCAGACAGTCAAGCAGAACAACATTGAGCCGGCACCAAATAAACGGTTCCACTTTTTCAAGCAAAGATATTTGGGTAAAAGATGAAAATTTTGCCTTCTTGAATTCAGAAATTCAACTATCTGCAAGACAATACTTATTGGCAAAACACATACACATGATATCACTCAGTTTGCAGTGTTTGAGATTATATATATATATATATATATATATATATATATATATATATAAAGTGAACATTGAAGTCAACACTCAGAGGTGACAGACGGTTTCATGCTAAACACAATCGTCAGGTGGCCTGACGATTGCTTCTAGCATGAAACAGACTGTCGCCTCTGAGTGTTGACTTCAATGTTCACTTTTATATTTACATACACTATCATTGATATTGAGAACTTTATCCGATATATATATAAAAGCACACCTTAAAACTATATATATATATATATATATATATATATATATTCAAAACTATAAAAGGAAAATAAAATATGATTTGAAAGAGAAAATTATATAATCAATAAAATATAGATTTAGAGACATACCATAGATAAGAAAAAAAATGGTACATTTTACATTAAGGAATATTAATTGTTATTAATATCTTATATACAAAGACACCTGTTCATAGAGTCAGAGAGGGAAAAAATGACATTAATATTGGAAAATATGAATTCCCACATTCATAAATATGTATAAGACAATGACACGTGCATTGATATATTAAAATGAATGAATTGACAGGCAGAAATTGATTATTATTCCAAAGTATTATATATGTATATATGTGGAAGCAGGGAGCTGAAAAGTTCTTATCCCAATCAAACTGAAAACAAAAAAAAAAAAAAAACCTACTGTTTGGTTGTTTGCTTAGATGCTGAGAAGGTGGTCAAGGCCAATACCTTTTTACCATAACCTTGTGTTTGCACACTCTATATGATAAAAAATATAGTTTTCAAGTATGATACATTTATGCGTAAAAGTGCTCAATATCAGGAATGGGTAAATGGCCTGAAGATTGACTTCAAATATGAATGTTGACACTTGGTATTGATCAGTGTCCACTTACATTTTATATATATATATATATATATATATATATATATATATATATATATATATACACACACACACAAAAGTAAAATGTTTGTCACTTAACTGATTGATGTTACCTTCAGCCTCCTGACTCTAGATTTTCAGAGAAGGATCATCCCTCCACTCATCAGAGCACATCAGCAATTGACTGATTATACTTATATATATATATATATATATATATATATATATATATATATATATATATACACACATACATACATACACTTATCACTGGTGCAAGTTTTTTCATAGTGTGTGTGCGCGCATGCCTGCCTGCCTGCACAGATGTGTGCATATTTAGGATGTCATGATTATTTGTCCTTTTCATTGCTTTTTTTCTCCACTTTATATTCCTTAGCCTTTTCTTCAACTAAAAAATTGTATTTTGATTTTTTTACCTAATTAATTGATTTTAATACTTAAATGACAAAGTAAACATTTATATATGTTTTCCCTTGGTTATTGTTTCATTTTCTTATTTGGTTTGGTGGTATCTTAACTGCTATTAAAGGGTTAAATGCAGGAGGTTAGGTTTATAATTAAATTTTTATTCATTATTGTCTGAATTTGTATGCAGATGACTATATTTATACATTTACACACACACACACACACATGTATATGTGGTAGGCAGGGGTGCTTGTACATGGGAGAAGTCATGAACGAGAGAAAAGATTGATGGAAAGATTTAATTTTACAAAATATGTGCCATTCATGTAAGTGCTTTAAATAACTTATTTAGGCATGAAATTATAAATTCAATCTGAGAGTATTAAATTAGACATTTAAATATATACATAGACTGGTCTTAAAAATATATCTATGTCTCACTCTTATTTATGAATATACACCTATGATTATTATCATTACATAATACCACGTATATTCCATGAGATATATGGATGAGGGAGTGACGTAAAGTTCTTAATCTGACCATCACCTTATTTCTTTGATATACCTGTATATAGGTTTCCGCCCATCTCTCTGAAAACAGTTTTTTCTAAGAAACCTTTTGTTACCTGAAATGGTGAGAAGTGAAGTAGCAATTATCATTAATTTATATGGGAATTTTAACTTTCTTAGACCTCAAAATTAAATTTCTATATCTGTTTGCTTCAGAGTCAGATGTCAAAAGCTTCAAATATGAGAGCAAGCTTGACTGCTGATCTTCAAGCATTTTTCTATAATTCTTATTGGAAATCTGCCCCGAAGCCTATATGGCTTTTCAAAATTAGAACCATATTTTTCCAGCATTGTCAACTGTACTGAAAATCTTGTGCTTCACCTTCCTTTCCCAAATTACTTCCCTTTTAGGCCATTCACTGCTGCATTCTGTTTAAATTTGTATCTTTTCCTCTTGCAACTGCATCAACTAATCATCCATCAGTTGTTGGTCATACAATATTAAAATGTATTTAGATTGTTTGGACTATTGTCCTCATTTTTACTGTCATAATCATAATGTTTTGGATGTTGTACACTCCAACCTTCAAGTGATATACATTGAAATTTTCAACCAAACCCTTTATTTCGCTCACTGGGATAGATTGTTTTAATTCCACATGCCAGTTAGTGCTATGTTGGGTCAAGAGAGTGGCTGTTAGAATACCCTATGTCTGGCAACAGAACTCTACTCACAAGGAGAACCCAGTCATAGCTATCAGACAATTTCTGCAACATCATCCCTTATATCTGGGCATCTAACTCTCCAGACTATAACTCTTGATTATTATGTGTGGGGCACAGTTGAGTGGGAAACCTACAAAACTCCTTATAACACCAAAGATAAATTGAAGGTAAGGATTACAGCTGCATTCACCAACTTAATCAAGGAGACAGTCCACAAGAGATGTAGGGTATTCCAAAGTTGTCTGGAGGTTGTGGTTGAGGCCAATGTTGATTATATTGAATAAATGTACTCTTTAGTATTTCAAGGTATTTTCATGTAATTTTGGTAAATATATCTGTTAAAATGAGATGTCAAGCTATTTTTGTTACTGTGTAGTTTAGACGACAATTTATCCATGACAACCTGTGTGTGTGCGTGTGTATATATATATATATATATATATATATATATATATATATATATATATATATATATATATATAAAGCTCCTCTTCAATGTCACTGATTGCCTGTTTTATATTATAATCTTTCCAGACAACTTGCATTGGTGTTTCAGAGTTGTCCTCTCAGTCAATCACTTCTCACAAAAGGCATCACATTCTGTGTACTGTAAGCTTTAATTGTAGCTATTAGGCCTTGGTTACACAATAACAAAACTGACATATTCAGCATGAAAAACTCAACACAAACATTACTGCCACACTTGTTAAGAGCACAATTAGTGACAATTACAAGACACTTATTAGGAAGGCTAGTTACTTGACTGTATTTCTCAACAAAGAAAACATTTCCACTGAAGTACTGAAAAATAAAATCACTTGTGTATTGCAACTAGTTGAATGTGAATGAACCAATAAGAAGTGTAATCTTATTAACACTGTTTCCAACTTTCTGGTGGAGTGAATAGCGTCATGGTGTTCTTTTTCTCACAGATCATGCCCAACTGACCCTACTATACTGTGCAGGTGACAAAATCAAAAATAATGTGCATGCTTGAAATTAAAAATATAAAATGGTGATAATTTACCCATCATACCCTGTATGCATATATCATCTTAATATGGCTTTTACACCTAATCTTATTAATTAATCTTATTATATGAGCCTGGGATTTTGTCATGGATTTGCTGTAGAAGCATCACCAATAAAGCTAATAACAATCACAATGCTAAATGTGTTTTTTCATACTTTGTGCTCCTGAACATGATTTTTTCTATGTAAATGTCTTGCTGGACAAATTTTCTTCCCAATAAACTGTAATTTCATCAAAGTTAAACACTTGCTTATATGAATAACCACCTTCTGAAATTATTTTCTTCCGGGATCTTTTGGGGCAGTTTCAATAGCAGCTAAAACACTCTTTCCAGTAGTCCTTAACCACTATGAAGTTGCCCTTGCTTCAAAAATTTCACAACACCTTTCCTCACAATTACTCTAAGCTTTCTGGTCCAGCTTATTAAAAAATAAAAAATAAAATAAAAAATGATTTCTCCTTCATTATAAGATAACAAAACACCATGTTTTTTTCCACCCATCAAGCAATAGACTATTTTCTGCATTATGAGCTGCTGGCAGAGAAACCACTCTGATATCAGAGGAACCAATAGTAACATTGGAAGCACTCAAAATTCTTTCTCTGCATGTAAATAGTACCATTAATGAACAGAGATAAATTCATTGTATGCACAATGTGTTTATTTCATTTACCACAATCAAGTAAGCCCCAAACTGTTATGAGTTGACACTGTAGCACACATCTTACTAATGGATATACAAAATAAATGAAAATAAAGCACAAATAGATGATGACAAATAGAATTCAAAGGTTTGGCAGATGTTGAGTGTTGTTCCCCTTAACGAGCTTTGGTGATTTCACTTTAGTTGCTCAGGTTGAACACAGTCCTTATTATAATCCACTACAAAACAAAATGTGATCTTATCTTTTAAGCCCTTTTTTTGTCTTGCAAAAGTGAAAATCCTCTCAGGATTGCCTTCCGATATGGGCAGTAATGCAGGTCTTTCACCACAAAGTTGTATAAAGAGAGAGATATGTTTTTATGGACATCAAGATAAAAATGTTGACTGATAGAAAGAAATAAAACATGCATGATCAGTTTTTCTTTTCCTTTTTTTTTTCCCCCCCACTCTCTTGCATTTTCAAAATCTTGAAATATTAATTCTGGATATCTGGATAAAAAATTGCAACAAAATTAGCACTCTTTTTTTTTTTTTCTTGTTAATTTGTATTTAATTTGTAGCAAGGAAATGATTACATGCCATGTACTGCCTACAAGTCGATGAGGTAGGTGTTTTTATATGCTTCAGATTAACAAAGAAGAGAAAGCAAAACAAAATTATTCAATTAACACACAATCCCTTTAAATGCTCTTTTCTCCAACAGAGTAAGTAATCTTTTGCAAGTCAGATACAGGCTATTATTTTCCCAGAGGATGAGGATGAGGAAAGTGAGGAGGAGGTGGAGGAGACAACAGATATTGAAAATGCTTTGCATGGATATTGAAAAAGAAAAATTTTATCTTAAATCTAAAAATAATGAAATAAAAATCTTTGTAGCTGTTTACAGAATTAATTTGTAAAATCTGCTATTTGCTGGTAGTAAGTGTCTATGTTAATTAAGTCCTTTTGATGAAAGGCTTTTTCAAAGTATGAAAAATAAATTCATCCACTGAGAGAATTATTATCAAAGAAGTACATTAATATTGGGAGTTTCATTTTTTTTTTTTTTTTTTTTTCTAATTCATTGCCTGTAAAAGTAAACTCCAAAAACATCCATTTCAAAATTTCCAGAAATGATACAAGTTGATGGCTGGGAATACCAAAGATTGAGCTGTTTATGGAGAAAACAATAACTTTCTGTTCACTCAAAAAAAAAAAAAAAAAAAAAAAAAAAAAAAAAGAATTAAATTACACAACTCTAATTATCTGCCTTCTATATACAACATCATGAGGTCATTATACAATCTGGGGCCACACACATGTTCATATCTGTAAAAACAAAAAATACTTGAGCCTACTTCATTAGTGCAATTGGGGAGGTGCTGCATGTAAGATTGATCTCCAGAAATCATTCTTCATTTATATGTCAAAACGACAATCTAATACAGCTAGGAGTAGATAGGTTCACCTATCATCCAGTTCACACACCTCTCCAGTCTTTTGGACAGGAGTAGAGATTCATTTATGGTTTCCTGTTTAGGATTGGGTTACTGGTTCCTTCTAAAATCTACTTCAACTTTGAAATTTTATTTGTTAATCAAATTTTGACCTCTTCAAATCTAGAATTAGTTATGTTTCTTGTTATCCTGCCCCCTTTTTTACACTAATACAACTCTGTACATTAACCCTCTACCTTGAGTGGCCCTTGGGCCTTGGATTGGATAAACATTAGTAAATAACATAAATAAAAAATTGCCTCTGATTAATGTAGCAAATTTTCAAATGAAGCATTTCAACTTTAAATACAGACTGGGTTGAAGCAAAAATTTGTAGCGTTTTTTAAAATGAATTTCATGGACGATATTTAGATATTTGTACATTGATTTATTCAACCGCATATGTCCCATTTTGCACCACTACTTTTCACCATCTTTGAGGTAGCTTCAGGATTCCATGCTCCAAGAATTTGGCATATTACTTGGTGACAATTTGGTCTAAGTGGCTTTTATAGAGGCTTATATAGAATTGAAGTTCTTCCCATCAATAGAATTTTGTAGGGATCGAAATAAGTGATAATTCAAATGTGCAGGGTCTAGTAAATATGGTCAGTGTAGGAGGACATCCGAGTCAAGCTGTACCAATTTCTGCCAGAGATGCGAGATCTGACATTGTCCAGATGGAAAACAACACCTTTCTAATTGGCTAATTCCAGACACTTTTCAGTGATTGATCCCTTTTATCAGTCCAATTGGGAACAGTACTTGTCTGAATTCAATGTCTAATTTTGCAGCAGAAGCTTGTAATTGACAATGCCCTTCCAATTGAACTACTTTTTCACTGGCTGTACAGTGCTGTTTGCCTTTTGGGAAATAAAATAAGAGGAAATTTCATTTTTCTCCATTTTTACTATAGACAATCCTAGAGAAAAATGTATTCAAATGTCACATTTTAGAATATGTAAATATGTCAAATTTTGGTCATTTGTGAAACAAAATTAGATTTAAAATACCATGTATTGTAAACAGTACAAACTTTTGTTCCAAATGTGTGTGTGTGTATATGTATATATATATATATGTGTGTGTGTGTGTCTGCATATTAAGGCAGCATATCTTCGGTCAAGCCTATTTCATTGAATAATATAGACATATGTATTTTTATAATAATCCTTTCTAGTTCTCTAATTGGGTTAACAAAAACTATGAATTTCAATTTAACATCAAGAAGCTAATTAGACAACTAGGAATATTATAAAAATAGTCATAATATGTCTATATTATTCAATGAAACAGGCTTACATATATATATATATATATATATATATATATATATATGTGTGTGTGTGTGTGTGTGTGTTTAGGCAGCAATCCTTCATATATGCATGTTTCATTAAAAATGACAGCCAAGTTACTACAATTAAGCTTTTTATTTAATTTTTCTTATGTTCAAAAAAGTGGTTTCTTTTTTGGACACAGAGTGTGTAGAAGCTGTCCAATGTTCTATAATTCGAAGTGTTTTCGGCTATACTTATAGTCATTATCAAGGATAATGATTTTAGATTTTATTTTTCCAGTTTAATTGAGTGTGTGCATGGTTTTAGTTTATGGAGATGTTTAATTTTGTGGCTGTGTTTGGAGTGAATATTGTTATGTGTTGGCTTTATATTATTTATTATTAGAGTTTCCATTATTTTTAATGTCTTTTTACAGGTAGATGAGGTTATTATGTTTGTATTTTCTACTAGTATGTTTCAGATGGAATCTGGTAAGTTCGTGTATGTGTTTAAATGGGTTCTAATAGAGTTATAGTCAGATAGTTGTAATGTAATACATCTGAATAGGTATGTAGTCATGTGACCGATGTAATTATTTATGAATTTGGATTGATCAGGCGCCACCTTATAGACTACCAAATTAGACTATTTCTCACACTCAAACAGAAAAAATAAAATCATCCTTGATAATGGCTAAAAGTATAGCCGAAAGCACTCAGAATTATAGAACATTTGGACAGTTTCTACACATTGTGTGCAAAGCATTTGTTTGAACACAAGAAAAATTAAAGAAAAAGCTTAATCGTAGTACCTTGTCTGTTGTTCTTAATGAAGCATGCATATATATATATATATATATATATATATATATATATAAGGAAATCTATGACAAGTGGAAAAAAGTTTTTGTGATATGTTTTTGTCCATTAGAATTTCATCAGACTAAAGCGATGTTTATGCTGACGTCACTACAAATTTCTCTAAAATTGTTCTTTATATATAAAAATACATACATACATACATACATACCTATATACATATATATATTATAGGAACATGCACTAGAAACTGGTTTGGTTGACTGATTTAATGACATATCAAGTCCTGCTGGGTCAATCAATATTGAAGTCTGTCTACTTTTAATATTATTATTGCTTATTTATCTAACTTATAGGGCCTGAAAGTGAACTCGGGACCTAACACTACATCACTAATGCTAATACAGGCAGAAGAATTTTCTGGTATGTACACAATTTCTTTCTTATCACTAATAATAGAAACATTTTTCTCACATACATCAAAAATGCAATTTGCCTGTGATCACAGGTCATTACCATGTGGTATATATTTCACTTTGAAGATAACCGATTTCTTTCCTTGCAACCAGCTTAACATTCTCTCACCTACTCAGCACCACTCCTTTTTTTGACTTATTAAGATGATCAGTCAATCACAAAGGCCAAGAACTATTATTCATATTTGTTATTATGAATAAAATGGTCGTCTCTGGCCATTGCAGGTTTATGGCACTGGAAGATAGAGTTCATTAACAAAACTAAATCCGATTGGTTTTCTTGAATATGAAGCATTAATCTTGATTTGCAACGAGGAGGAGATGGGGAAATGATGTAAGGAAACATTTTTTTTTATGATGTTCTTACATCAGGTCTCCTTATATGAAGACACACTACCATAGAAATCACAACAAGTCCAAAGCTAATTTGCCTTTACCTGTACAGCCCTTTAATAGGGATTGAAAAATTATTTAGACCTGATATTGTTCATTTTGTTATTTATATGTTCAATATACATTAAATTTACATTTATACTAGAACTATTGTCCTCATCTTTGTGGTTATTACAATATTTTGGATGCTGTGTCCTCTGGTGTATATTAATCTACAGAGTATTCAGAACTGACCATTTATTTAATGTACAGGGGTAGACTGTGCTCATCCCACTGCTCATGTCTAAGGATATCATTTAGTTCTTATTTTGAGTACTGCTCAGTTATTGTTCACCCATTTCAACTGAGTCCAAGTCCACACTACCCAACACAGGGATTGAACTTGTAATCACTATATCACCAAATTTACAAACCAATGCTTTGATCTACTTTGATTAACTGTAGGAAAGAGGCAAAGAATAACAGCAGTACTAAAAATGAGAACTAGACATCCCAAGACGTGGGCAGAGGAATGAGAAGCTCCATAGATTAAGTAAAGGGCTCGGTTCAGAATTCCCTGTAGATTGATAAACACTTGAAGAAGGCTACAGGGCAAAACGGACAAAACATTGTGACAAAAAACAACAAAGATGAGGACAACAGTTCAAATATAAATAATTATAACTCCTCATTCCTGAAATCTATGTGCAGTTGGGCACAGATTTCGCCCTTACTAAGAACAAGTGAATTGATTAAATTAAAGGTGTCTTGTGCTTTCCTGTTATACTGAGTAATTGATTAACTGATTTGTTTTTTATGACTTAACATTTTTTTAAGGTTATTTAAAGCTGAGACATTTTGGGATGTGAATTTTTGGAAGATTTTCTGATAAAAAGTCAGATTTAACCCACAGATGGGGGAAAAGAGGTGGATTCATACCTTTCCCAAGGGTATTTGCACATCAGTGAATATAACAAACCTGATTGGAATTCAGCTTTCTGATTTCTCATTCTGAGATGTTATCCATTACACCACCCACACATATAAGCTTTTAACACCTGGTATTCCCAAGCAGTCACCCATGTAGCTAGTAGCTAGGGTCAATGTTGTTTAATTCAGTGATCGGATGTGAATCAGTGCTTCAACAAGATATGGTTGTTAGCTTTCCATGTTATGCATCAACAGCTAGGAAATGAGACAATCTGAATGAGATCAGTGATAATCAAGCCAGGCAAATTATATTGGTTACATAATGGAGAGTTTTGAAAAATTATTCATATCAGTTAAAATGATACAAATCTCTGCAGATTTTGACTTATTCCAAAGATATTCACAGTGTAATTCATCAAAGAGGAATATTTATTTCTCAAGCATAAGGAAAATTTATTCATATTGTCCTTTTACAAATATATATATATATATATATATATATATATATATTATATATATATATATATATATATATATATACATATACACACACACACACAGGTGTAACAGAAAAATTACCCAAATTGTGTAACAGCATAATTATCAATCCCACAAAATGTTTAATATCTATAAAAAAAAACAAAAAAAAAACACTAATCTAATTGAGTTTCTTTTTTCCAGGTTTTCAGACAAGACGCTTAGCCATTTTCATACCATTTATTGTAAGAATCACTGAAAAGCCCTTGGAGTTATTCAGCTAAAAAGGGAACAGGTTAAAATTGTTTAGTGTCAGACCTATTGTCTTACCAACTGAGCAGGAAAAGATCATTCAGGACTTCAGTAATAGGAGCAACATTCATATTCTGGCTTCCATCTTCAAAGTCTATTCAAAAACCATCAAAAGATTGCTGAATAAGTTTAAAAAAAAAAAAAAAAAAAAAGACTGAACAGTAGAGAGGAAAACCAGATCAGGGGATCACAACAGGAAAATGGAGTGTCATTTCAACTTAAAGAGATCAATTAGAAAAGATTCAACTCAATTCATAAGATGTTTGGCATATGAGACATAAGTTTCAGCCATGACAGTCCAAAGGATAGTGAAAAAAAGACTTGAAAATGAAATCATTTGTAAAATCTATGAGGTACCTTTGTTAATCCAGGATAAAATGTTAGAAGGCTAGAATGGGCAAAGATCATCTTGAATAAGTTGGAAAATGATCCTGGAATTTATAACTTTATTTCAATACTTCCTGAGCTTCTGATCTTTAGCTATGATTAATTTTCATTTATGATAGATTTCATAAGAATTCTTCTGTTAAGTTTGGAGAGTAATTATAAATTTTTATCACTCAAAGTAGTTCAATAGTGTTATAAAAACCTTGGACAATTCTAGTAAGATATCTTTAATCATTTCTAAGATACAACAGTTCAAAGCTTAATCTAACAATTTTGCTTTTACGCCCCTATATAAAATTTAAAAATAGCACAAAACACAGCAACAACAGTGATCAACGAAGTATAACATTTCTTCTATGTACAGTGTATGTTTCTTTTTAGGACATGAATACTCATGGTTCTTTGTAACTCTTAGTAAGGTTTTTCTTTTTACTATATCAAAATGAATCCTGTTCTGCCCACTGTTATACAAGCTCGTTAGGTGGGTTTCTTCTGTTCCTCTTGACTACAATTATTTGTGTCACATTTTTCAACATCTCTCTTCATTGTGAACTCTAAAAATTTCAACTCTTTATGATTCTGAATATAAGTGTTTTTGTTTTTTAGCTTTTCCCTAAAACTTTGTCATTTCTCACATGTTTGATCTTTAGTATTCTTAGTATCTTTTGTAGAACCACATTTCTGTTCCAGGATTCTAGTGTGTTTAGGTAGAAACATATCTCCTGGTATATTTATCTTGCAAAATTTATTGCAGACTCAATGTGAGTCCAAGTAAAAAATGATAACTAAACAATATAAAACAAATGATGACTAAACAATATAAAACAAATGATGACTAAACAATATAAAACAAATGATGACTAAACAATATAAAACAAATGATGACTAAACAATATAAAACAAATGATAACTAATTGCATCGATTGACAGAAAGGAATTACATGAATATACACTTATGATAAAAGAAAACAAACAAGTTATATATAAAAACATTTAAACTAGCTGTAAAAGAAAGTGCATTTGTGTGTGTATGATATTTGTGTACATGATAGACACATGTATAGCGTTTGTGCAATAGATGTGTGTGTGAGGAACTTCAACAGTGTAAAAAGGAAAAAGAGAAAAAAGAATGCATACGAGGCTAGCAGCTGCATTCCAATTATACATCAACTACATCTGAAAGATTGTGTAGAAAAAGTAAAAAGACAGTAGGGAGAGAAATGCACACCTTTATGTAGGCTTAAGGAGCGCCTCCTAGCGACATTTTTTTTTGGCAACGTCAAGTGAGATAACCCACAAGTCTTCTTCGTTTTTGAGGAGATTGTCCAACATTCCTTGTCAGATCAGAGGACCAATATTACATAACAGATTAGTACTATTTTCTTTGTTTCTAATGAAATTTTCCTGTTTTCTAATACTTTGTATAGCTTTTGGAAGTTAGCTTTTGCTATTCCAGCAACTGAGTAATTCATGGAATACTTCTTATCAAGTATATGTAAATGATTTATTTATCAATACTCTCACAGGTGACTTAACAGATAAAAATTATTGAATGATGGATTCATTTTGAAGAAAGAAAAGTGAGTAAATAATCAATCAATACAGTTTTCATCTTATTATTTGATCTACCTACCTCACATGGTTTGAATATATCGATAAAAATATTGCCTATAAAATGTACAAATTAATCTAAAGCATAGCATATCCACCAATCGATCGATATGGTTCCCTATCTACTTAATTCTTTGCTTGAAGCACAACTCTTATGACTAGCATTTTATTTTTGTCCCCAACATATCGGTCTACCTGGCAAGTGAAAAATATCTAAATTTGCCTGTCCCTAATCAAATGATTTGATTCAATTCTGTACATTGAAAGCCTCAAGGCACAATACGAGGAGATAAGAATGACATCAAATTGATCTCATCTGTCACATTTCAGTCACCTTACTAAACATCACTCCCCCACCATTACCTCATATACATCCTTGGGCTGACCAAGATCTGTGTCTTATTTTTGTGCACAAATCCTCAACCCAAAGAAATAGTGACATTTTGGTAGACTGGTGCAATAACTGGTAGAGTAGAAAGCCAAATTACATGACCGAATTTGGTGGTCTAAATTTAATGAACTGTTGACAAAAATAAAAACTTTTCTATTTTTCTTTAAATGGAAAGTTGATTTAATTTATTTTTGTACATTTACTTCTTCACATATGATTTTTAACCTGAACACAAGTGATAATATACAAGTT
The DNA here is from genome assembly GCA_963932145.1 of Acanthosepion lycidas. Taxonomy (NCBI): domain Eukaryota; kingdom Metazoa; phylum Mollusca; class Cephalopoda; order Sepiida; family Sepiidae; genus Acanthosepion; species Acanthosepion lycidas. The sequence goes on along the minus strand of OZ010607.1, from coordinate 50,961,837 downwards.
ATATTAAAGCAATCTCTTGCAACCTGTTTTTGGTCTATATCAGGTGGAAGCCGAGAACAGTTTAATGGAATCTGAAGTGACTCAGAAGTGAATATATTAAAATGATTAGAAAATCATTGAGATTTTGTGGTTTAAAAATCTGATCTGGGTCAAGTAGTTTCTGCTTTAGTAAACAGTACAACACCTAAAAAAGTTTGTGTACTTTTTATCAAGTACTTTCATTAATCTAGTATTTTTAAAATTTTTTTTTCTAGTAAGGTTTGCCCTGTACAAAACCTAGGAGCCACACAAGGCAGAGGATTACATTACGGGGTAGTTTATATGGTTAGGCAGGAAGATAACAGTTAATTTTAAATTTGAACAGGTTAAGATTGTAGTGATCAGGTAAACATCCTCTTGGGAGCCTGTTTCACAGGGCAGTGGTTCGTGGGTGAAGCTGTTTGAGAGGAACTTGCTTCTCGCTGATGGAATACAGAGGGAATGTGGATAGTTTGCTACTATGTAAGTGGTCACAATCTTTTTTTTTTTGACTTTCGCAAGGTGCTTGATTCCATCACCAGAGATCTCATACTCAAAATCCTCCAATTCTGTAGTTACCCTCCAGAATTGTTGAGACAATCAGAGTTCTGTAAAGAAACACCACTGCCACCATTGTATTGACTGATAGTGAGACCGATACTTTTGAAGTTAAAGCAGGAGTTCTACAAGGATGACACACTTGCTACTTTTCTGTTCATAGTTGTTCTGGACTATGTTTTGCATATTTCTCTTGACAACATGGAGAGAAAAAAAAGAACTTATTTTGAAACCTCACCAGAACAGTCAGTACAATCCACAATACCTGAGTGACCTTGACTTTGCTGATGATTTAGCATTAATTTCTTAATGTATCAAGGACACATAATCCTTGCTGCAATCACATGAGCAAGCAGCAAACCAGGTAAGTCTCTATTACAACAAGAGTAATGTCGAATGCATCATAACTTCCCTCTGAACTATCCAAGTTGAAATCACTCAATACATCCATCAAAAGAGTTGAAGACTTCAAGTATCTTGGATCTCTCATCATAGATTTCCAAAAAAACTTCAACACCCGCAAAGTTCTTGCATGGGATGCATGTAACAAACTTGACAAGATCTCGTGCTCAAATCTTCCAACCTCCTTAAAAGTCCAAACATTCTGAAAATTAATTGAATCAATCCTACTCTATGGATCAGATACTTAGACATTATCTGTTCATCTTGAAAGATGACTGGATGAAACATATACAAATCTACTTAGAAAAATCCAGAACATCAATTGGTGATCCAATGCAACGCTTAACACAATTTACAGAAAACTGAGAACAATATCTCTTAAGCTCAAACAAAAACGCTTACAATTTGCTGGCCACCTTTACTAACTGGACAGGGAAATTGTCTCATCCTTAGTCTTATAGCATCCTTCTGAAACTGTCTTCTCATAAAAACTGACTTTCCTAGACACCATAGCTCAGGACTGGACATGAAGGATCTGGGGACAGCAATACAGGACCGAACAGTGTGGAAAAGGATTGTCAATCGATTTTCGACCAACCATAGGGAGGTCAAAGGATGATGTTGATGTAAGTGGCATTTTGAGTCCTAGCCATGAACCAAGGAATGTAGTCTGTCAGAGTACTTTCCAGGGGAGTAGTGATAGAGCAGTAAGAGACTCAGCACATCCCCTCTGTGACAGAGATATTAGAGGAAGGAAAATAATTCTTCTCCAACAAGGATTTGGAGATGTTTGAACTCTATCAAAACTGGTTTTAGTTTCATTCTGTAAAGTCATGTCAAGATAAGAAAAAATAAACATTTAAAAATTTATTTTCTATGAACCCAAGTAATTTTTACAGATCTAAAGTTCAAATTCATTCACTTGAAATTTACAGCTTTCTTGTGCTTCTTGGACAACAAATGCCCAGAATTTTAAAAAAAAAAAAAAAATTGTCTTTTCATTGAGATGCATATAACAAAAACAGTTAAAGCAGCCTAGACTTGTATGCTGATGACAACTATTTATTACTGTCTTAATAGTTAATTCGAAAAGTCCGACAAAGTAAAACTGGTAGCTGCTCTCAAAGTGACTTTTACTTCGTTAACTTGGACAAGAAATGGTTTATAAATTTTAAAGTCTCCAAAATGAAACGGCTATCTCTTAATCATTATAGAGAATAATTTTTGTCTTCAATTAGCATGGCTGATTCTAACCTCAAGGAGAGCAACATTGCTCTTTTTTGGCCTTCTGTTTACTACAGATATAAAGTGGAGGTGATTATATGGAATCAATTGCTAGGTCTACTACTAGGAAAGTTAATTCACTGTGTTATGCCATACAATTTTTATCACCGGAATCTATCTTGTACATTTATAAATCAACCATTCATCCGTGCATGGAATATTGCTGTCATATCTGGTCTGGTGCTTCTGCTATTCATCTCTAGATTCTTGAGGGGGGTCTGTATTGTTATTGACTTCATTCACTTTCCCACTGACATGATGTGGCTTCTCTGTATCTTTTCTATTAATATTTTCATGGCAGTTAGTTTAATGAATTCCCCTCCTTGGTACCTTGATTGTATGAATTTAAGCATACTATTAAATTGGCAATAATGTCTCCTCGTTTTACTGTTTTAATAGCTATATACATTGTAATAGCTAAGTTCTATTCTAATAGTTTTATTTTTTTGCACTTCTCATCTTTGGAACTCTTCTGCTTTTTTAATTCCCTTTCACTTTCCAATCTTCAATAATTTAAATGTAATGTCAATCATAATCTTCTGTCTTTCTGAATCCTGTTCTTTTATTGTCCTTTATCTTCACAAAAGTTTTTATTATTTTCCACTCCCAGTAACCTATTATGGTAGCATTATCACCTTGCTTACAGTGAAATTATTAGAAGAGCAAAAAAATGGTGAATTATAGGTAATCAATTCCTTTAACTGAAGTTGGGAGTAATCATAACAAATAAAGAGTGTGAGACAGGGTGAGATTAATTTTTTTTTTTTAACAGTGTCCTAGAACCATCCAGTCTAGGAAAATATTTAATCACCATCCTAAAAAAAATTAAACCACCCAGAAATCAAAATGATTTTAAATTCTATTATTATTAATATTTCTTAGTAGCATAATAAAAACAGAATCTTTAGGAAATACAAAAAAAAAAAAAAAAAAAATTAAAGTTTTAAAAAATGAATAAATATAGAAGCAAATTAGTTAAATTTTATAGTGGTTTTTATAAAAAAAAATTTTTTACTGAAATATTTCAATTAAATGACCTTCAATAGTTTTACATGAAAATGTTCTTATTAATTATCAGCCTTTAAGAATTGTTCTCTATACATTCATTTTCTATGGAAACACTATTAACCCATTTCAACCACTGACAAAGAAGTTTTTAAAGTCTTTATAAATAAAATTTCATTTTCAAGAACCTTTCTATGTTGATTATTTTTTCTAAATGCATTTTATGTTATAAGCAGAAAAGAACAATTGTTTCTTAATGATTCATGCATGTTTTTAACCAAAATTGACATAAAAATACAATTTTCTTGCATTGTTTATTAAAGCAGAATTAGTTCTTATAATTAGATCCTAACGTTTTTCAAATTTATACATAAATAATACAAGTATTTAAATTTAAATTATTCAATTTTCATTTCAGTTTCATTCACCTATTTAAAAAGAAACACTTAAGTTTCATTTATATTTTCTGCTTAGCGTGTCCATGTGCTGTTTATTCTAAGCCTGCCACTTTTAAGTTAATTTTTTTTTTATTTAATTTTAAGAAATTAGTTGCTTTTAGAATATAATGGAATTTTAACTACAACTTGTCCTGACATCATAAAAATGAAACCTAATCTGTTGTTCCAAACTGATGTTTTATTGTCAATAGGACAAATTTTGAGACCTTGTCTGAAGGATTGATTTTCATGTTCTATCAGATGCTAGTAACAAAAACAAAATGTTTAAGATGACAAACATTCAAAAGATGGATGAGTCTCTTTCCCTTTGTTTTCAATCAAATTTCCAGTTGAAGCTCTTCATAGTTTGTGCCGTTTCCAAGGCATCATGGCTAACTAAGAGTAAGGTCTGTATAGAGGGTGGTATTAGAAATTGTATTTAATGATTTCCAATACTGACATCATACCTCCAACTTTGGGAGAATAAAAGACAAGTGATGTCAAATATTAAAAGTTGCTCAGCAGAGATTCAATTGAGAAAAACTAACAGCATGAAGTGTCAAAAGTCTATTCTAAAACAATTGCAAAGAAATGAATGATTAATAATGAGGTGCACAGCATGTGTTTGAAATTCAAGGTCATTGTTCACAGAGACACCTGTGTTGTGTAGAAGAGAAGAAAAACCAGGAGAAAGAAAAAGAAAATACTGTCATGGCAGTATCACACCTGTAGAGATTGATGACAAAGAGAAGAGCTACTTTAGCTGCAGTTAGTAAACTTCTTACACCTGACGATAGAGGAATAAAAACACCTGGTGCCATGTACAGTAAACCCACTTACTTTTCATCTTTTTCTCATTCTTATTTAACATCAAATCGATTATCCAGGAAAGAGATATTTTTACTGTGTTAAACTGCATTTGGGAAAATGGATGTTATTTAGATAATAGATAAAATAATTGAACAAGATCCAACAATCTGAATAAATCTGTTAAATCATAAAAGTAGTCTGAATTAGTAAACAAAAAGTAGATTAAAACATCTCTCATCAGGAATGACTTTTTGGCTTAAAACTGAAACTGAAAAATGTGAGACACCAGCACTATCAATGAACTAAAAAAAAAAAAAAAAAAAAAGAAAAAAAGAGAAAGATTTGAAATGTTTTAATTTTGTTACTGTTAGTTCACCCAATACAAGGCCTAAGAGCCACTCAAGATAGAGAGTTATCGAATGAGATTGTTTTAAAGGTAGGGGGAAGTAAGTGAGTATTATGAATACATTTATGATAGATATCAGTTGGCCCTAGACTTAAAGAGACTAAGATTGTAATTGCTGAAGAATCATTCTCTCCAGTATTTCTTCCACAAAGTAACAGTATGGTGGTGGAGGAAGAAGCTGTCTGAGTTTGATGACATCTCAGACAGGGTACTCCACCACCAACTCTGATTAATTGATCTGAAGCAGCCCCAGTCTCTGGTATTTCATTCTCATGATGGAAAATAGAAACTAAAAACCATCTTCACCTATCAATGATTTGAGCTGGACACATCATATACAGTAAATTTTCAAATTCATGTATGAGGGGATGGTAATAGGTTTACTTAAATAAGGGATTAAGAACCCCCCCCCCAAAAAAAAAACCCTGAAATTACTTTGATTTGAACAAAGTGAATCTAATCAAGAACCTTTTAGCAATATTTTGTATTTATAAATATGGACATATAAGGATACAGGCACATCACTGATTTTCCAGCAATGGATGGCCCAATACCTGCTTTAATACTTATAAAATTATGAGTAAGTGTTTGAATTTCATGAAATTACCAGACTAATTCAACAGACAAGCAACAGTTGGCATTATGTGTAATATAAATTTCTAACTGTCGATGATACTTTAGAGATACATAGTGGGTCATGGGTGTGTTACGGATTTCTTATTATATGACTTTTGTTGCTCCAGAAACAGATAATCTGGCATGTTTCTGCAAGACATTGGTGCCAGAAAATTGGTGATCTGTGTACTTTATCACATGCACACACTAAGAAGCACATGTATGCAACCACGTGTCTTTATATTTCCAGGTTTGTAACTATGCATGTGTGTACACTATCTGGGCAGACAAGCAGGCACTGTCTACCCTGACTAAAACTATACTGGTTAATTATTAAATATAAGTAATAGATTTCCAATTCCTTGTAGATTTGTAACTTAATAAACTAAATTCAATGCATAATTCAATAAATGGTTTTTATTCTCATCTTAAGCATAAATTCTCCAGTGGTTTCAACCTCAGAATAAATAACATTGTTTTGTCTAGTCTATATGCTATAGAATACTCCAAGATACATTTGGTAATAGAGAATAGCAGCAAAAAATGTTTTACTAAAACTGTCCAAGACTGTCTGTAGAGTAAGGAACCTACACACACACACAATATATATATATATATATATATATATATATATATATATATATATATATATATGCACATTACATTGAATATGACAGACAAGGTGCTTTTATTTAGCTGTTATACAATTTCTCAAAAACTAAATTAAAACCACCTTGTCTGTCATATTCAATGAAATGTGCATAAGAAAGATTGCTGCCTGAATACACGCACACACATACATACATACATACATACATATATATATATATATATATATATATATATATATATATATATGTGTGTATGTATGTATGTATGTAAGGTTTGGTATCTTTTATCTGAAATTTCTAAATCCAAAAGTTTTCAGGTGCCCACATGACTTGCCAGAAATGGAAAATTTCAAAAATCACTGAGAAGTTTCCTAGGTGCAGCTGTTGTAAGTGACCCTCCTTCCTCCTGTGATCCCCAGTCCAGCTATATAGCCTACATTGGTATCAGCTTTTTGTTAGCGATTGTCACAGTAGTACCTTTGATTACTTACTAGGTTTATTTGTGCATAGTAAAGACATTCAAAATATCAAAAAGTCCTGCAGGTAACCGTATGATTAGTGAAAAGAAAAAAAGAATGCATTTATGTTTATCAATATTGCAGAAAGTCAAACTGCTGGAAAAACTATACCAGGTGTGTAAGTGTGACTGAAGAGTTTGGCATTGGAACAACCACCATATATAACCTAAGGGAAACAAAAGGAGAAATTTTGAAAGTCTTAATGTTGAAAGTGATGAACAGAAATTACTGAAAAATAGAAAAACACTGTGCAGAGCAAAAAATGATAATCTTGATCTTGTATTGTTGGAGTAGATTTGTCAGTGATGGAATGAACATATGCCGCTTATATAAAATTACATTCAGGGTGTGTGTATAAACTGAGAAACTATGAAATGTAAAGGGATATCATGTTTATGCTTGGGTTCCATTCCCAAGGTGCCTCCTTTTATAGATGCTATATACAAATTAAACAGCCCGTATCCCAAAATCTGAAAAAAAAAGAAAAAAAAAAAAAGCTGAAGACTGAAGGACTTTTGGTCCCAAGAAATTCAGATAAAGGATTCTCAACCTGTATTAATAAAACCATTGGCTTTTAAATTAATTCTTTAAAAATTACTTTATGTTTAGGATGTGAAACTGAGCAGTTATTAAGCTTTTGAAAAAGTAATCTGGGTGATGAGAATGTGTTTCCTTAACAAAGGGAAATAGAAACTTGTTTGCTGTGCCCTTCTCCATGACTGAGTGGTAAAGCAAACATGATTGTTTCCCTTGCAAAGGGCAGATGCCGAATTGATCCCAGGTGTTCTTTACAGTGGTTTCTTGAATGCTCAAACTCATAGATATAGTACACACAGTTTAATAAATAAAAATAGGGCAACTATTTAAAATACAGAGCATGCACTGTTATAATGTTTGAAGATGTTGGATTATATAATTTTATTTATACGGTGTGTGACAATGGTGTCTTCATCTAGCTAATGTCTTACCATTATGTGAGATGTATTTCTGCTGAATACTGTATTTATTTTCTTGAATAAAAACTTAAAATCTGTTTTTTTTTTTTTAACCCTGACCTATTATCCAAATATTACCAGAGTTTCTTTTCAAAATATTTTCAAGGTTAGCAACACTTCTGTTGACAACTTACTTTTTAAAGGTTGATTACTGTAATTACTTATAGCACATACCTGGTTTACATATACACACACACATTCCTATGCAAGTTTTAGCAAAAATGGCATGTTCTAATTTCTTCATATAAATAAACATGTTTAGAGATGCCCTGACATATATATACACCTAAAACAGGAACATATCCATGCAAATGTTTGTACACTAATTAAACAGGAAATATAAGAAATTTGGAGCAATTTCGAATGTGGAAAGTGGATATTTTTAAATCTATACAAACACTTAGATACAGAAGCACATATAGCATGTCAGATTTTTTTATGCAAACCAAAGATTTCTTGATAAAATTGCTATTACAGACCATAAAATTATCAGTCCATTCAAAGTTGCCTAAGCTATCAAGATAAATGCAGAGAATTCTAATAAGAATTAAATTTTTAAGTTGTAGTGACTGTAACCAAGAAACTTTAAGCTATAGGAGGATATTCATTCAAGACGATGCTCTTCAACATTATGCAAAGCTAATGATTGGCCACTTTGAAAAACATTTCAAAGACACCAAACAACTGGAATGGCCCAAAGCCTCTCCAGATCCAATAGAAAATGTGTGGTCAATCATTAAAAGTGGTATACAGAATAAGAAATAATTTTCAAGTTCAACCTTGCTGCAGGTAATGTTAAAGTCAAAACAGAAAAAAAGTTAAAATCGACAAAGACTGATGAAGGTTATAGAATGTCAGAGAGGCCATTTTAACATTTAAATAATAATTTATTCAGGTATAAAGTATTAATCAAATATATGTTCTATGGCTTGTATTTTGGATTTATTTTCATAAACGTTTAGACAACACTTTGTTTGCACAAAGACCCGACATACCCCCAAAACAAGTTCAGAATTTTTTTTGAATAAGGATATTAAATGCTTAAACTCACACAATATATTGCTGGTTTAAATAAATCCTGAAAGTTTTGCCAATAACTCAAGGAACCAAAAAAATTCAACATTTTTGGTTTGTATTACTAACTGGTTTTCGACTATGAGGTGAGCTTTAAATCTTACAGATAAATACTGAAATTGATAAAGTAATTTTGAGTATACATTAAAAATAGTCTCCAAAGAAACTCACATGTGTCTCTCTAATTACTCGTATCTGATCTACACATACTTAGTATAAATGCAGTTAAATGAAGACACAAATTTAATGTAAATTCCCTTGAACCATATATATATGTGTGTGTGTGTGTGTGTCATTTGATTCAAATGCAGCTGAATACCATAATTAGACTATAATTTAAGAGTTATCCTATGATAGGAAAAGGTAGAATTTTATTTTTTATTATAAAAAAAAAAAAAAAAAATCAGACCCCTGAAAAGAAAATATGAAACGGAGAAAAGTGGGATGACACTGTCATTGGGCAAGAAACCTGAAACTCACAATATAATTCATGGCAAATAAAGCTGAATTCTATCAAGTTTTAGAGTATAATTTAAAATTTCTAAATTCCCTGCAGGTTATCTGAATTGATATACCCCACCTGATGAAGGCCATCAGGACATAATGACAAAAACATTGTGATAAGAACAACTAAGATGTGGACAATAGTCCAAATGTAATTTGCTTATGATTTATAACTTTTAAAAGTCATAATTTACATTTTGACTAATACCCCCATCTTTGTCATCACAATGTTTTTGGCCATTGTACCTCCAGGTCTTCTTCAATGAAGCCTGTTGATCCAAGTAACCTTCAGGGAATTTTGAACTGAATGATTCATTTAATCAACAGAGATAGATTGTTCCATTCCACAGCCCATAGTTGTCTAGTTCTTATTTAGTACTACTCATTAATTGCTTGCCCAGTTTCCACTGGGTTGAAGTCTTCACAAACTAAGACTTTAATCCACTCATATAAGGTCCCATGAGGGCCTAGAAGATTAATATAACTGATAAAAACTGAACAATGAACTGACTAAAATGTCAAGGTAACAATATAAAAATAGAAAAAAAGCACTTTAACTGTCAAAAAAAAAAAAAAAAAAAAAAAAATTGATTGCTTGCTTGAGTGATTGATTAATTTTCTACAGCTTATCAACCCTTTGCAGGTTATTTAAAGCCAAAATATATATTAGGTTGGTGCAAAAATAATGTCGTTTTCTCACATATGTTACTATGTGAGAAAACGACATTATTTTTGCACCAACCTAATATTTTTAGGTTGTAAGTGTTCAATTATTTTAGGGGTATTATCAATGCAGCAGAAAGTCTGTTCATTTATAACAAGAATTCACCAGGCAACTGAAAGTGTCTTACCCCATCTCAAGAAAAACAATGAGCTTGAGTTGAGATACTCATGGTGAACCCATCTGAACCAGCAGGGGAGACAGCTTAATCCAACAAAGCATTAGTTTTTATAACCAGGAGGATTAAGTTCACTCCCTATGCAGGGCAATAAATATTGTCCAACAATAGAACGTAAGAGTAAGATTTTTTTTTTTTCAGAGATAATAATGGTTTAGTGATACCACTCTTAATAATTAACCCATAGCTGGGGAGAAGAGTAGGATTCAACTTTTTCAATGGTATTTGTGTGTAAATGGATATAACAAATCCAATTGGAACTGGTACTCGGCTTTCCAATTAACAACTCCTAGCCATTATCCATTACACCACATGGACATCCAAGCTTATAGCACCTTGTATTCCCAAACAATTATCCATCTAGGTATTGACCAGGCTCGACATTGCTTAACTTTAGTGATTGTACGGGAACTAATGTTTCAATGTGATATGGCCATAAAATATTTTGCAGTTTGACTTATTATCTAGGTCCCTAAAATGTATCTGATGATAATCCAACTTCCACTTTCAAAGTGGTCATTCAGATTTTCCAACAACTGTTACAGCTAAGTGAGAAAGAGAAATGGCAAATGAGGATTGGAACAAAAAAATACTCCTCCCTGTCTTTTGAAAAGAAGTAGATATTTATTCCTTATTTCCTGTTTAGGATTCGGTTTCTGTTCCTTCTATAGTCTCCTCATTCTCTTTCACTGCCAGTCACCCATTGCATCTTAGTGACTTTATCACCTTGCTAGGGATGAATTGATGAAAAAAAAAGAAAAAAATTATATTTGCTACACTAAAAGAAAAATCTCCCCCATCTATACAAAATTTTAAAATAGTCACCACTTCACTACTCACCAGAAAGAATGCTTTCTTATCTGAATGAGACTCAGGAGTATTCAGAAATACTCTTTAGCTGAAAGAAGAATAAATTAATAGGCCTTATAAAAAGAACCTACTGCTTATCTGCATGCAATGCATACACAAAAACTGTTGTAGAGGAAAAAAAAAAAGAAGCTAACTTTTAAAGTGCAATTTATGATAATTCTTTAAATGTCTGTGTTGATAAAATGGAGAACATTGAGAAAAGGGAAAAAAAGATAAAAAGCCAAGAACAATAAAATTCCTTGCAGCCTAATAAAAAATCAATTTGGACATTCTTCTGGGACACGGATTTAGATGCAGACATTGATCACTGCCACTTCACAGAATGTCTTTTTTTGTTCCTGGGAGACTTGTCAAAGACTGATTAATTCCTGGAGATGTCTTCAATTCTTTCCTGATTTTCATATCTTCTTAATGACAATGTGCCCAGTTGATGTCTAATCACCATCAAGAAAAGAAGAGTCAAAAAAGATGACCATTGATCACTATTCATAAAAGAGATTAACAGAATGTCTTGAAGATGATATTGTGCTAATCTTGGGTCAACTCAAAAACTAGCCACATGATGTTTAATAAAATTAATAAGGTTTTGTCTACACATTTTTTTAGATCTCCTTCATGAGAAAGGAGGAAAATGCTATTTTTTTTTTATACTTTTTAATGTATGGAAAAATCTACAGATCAATACAAATGCACATGAAATCATAAAAAAAAACAAAAAAAAAAAACATGTTAATTTCTCAATTATTAGCCAGTCATATCTTTTGAAAATGAGGTGTAAGTTAATTTCCTTAAACTGAAATCTAACAGTACTCACTTAGTATCAGTGAAATATATCAATGTTTTTTTTTTTTTTATTTAAAAAAAAAAAAAAACAAAAAAAAAAAAAACCCAAACAAAATAATCAAATAAAGGGTATAATGAAACAGAAGCTATTGAAAGCTGTATGAAATGAAGCTGTATGAAATGAAGCTGTATGAAATTTAATCCAATAACTACTGCAATAAATCATGTGGTGGTGGGGGGTGGGGGTGCTGAAAAGTTCATGGTTTGACTAAGTTTAAAAAAAAAAAAAAAAAAAAATCTAATATTTCATCTGATTTTGGAAAGTAGACCAGGCAGAGAATTTTTCCGCACCACCTTCTATTATTCATTTTGGATTTAGTTACTATTTTCACCTTTAAGAAGAAAATAATGAGAGCTGTCAATAGTCACTAACTTCAGTGCAGTAAAAGTTTTGACTGAAGGTGAAATTTGATTCAAATTTAACTCATTGATAGTAGGCAAAAACATTCACAATTTTATTTTTATTTTCAAAAAGTAAAAATTATTCTACAAACATTATTATATGCTTATGAATAAAAAAAAAAAAAACCCTAGCAGAAATCGTTTTATCAGACTATCATATTCATTTTAAAGTCTTAAAATTACAAGTTAAATTCTGATAGACAATGACAAATAAGAAAACTTTTGAAATTATTCAATTGTTAATTAGCAATTCAGACTAAAATGATAGAAAATATGAAATTAATATTTTTTTAAAGGCTTTACTATTATTAGTTCTTGCCATATGAGTTGTTAACTATGTATGTTTTTGCAATTATTTTTGTTCTACTCTGTGCTGACACAAAGTTAGTCTTTTCACTTCCTTGCATCATAAACATCTTATGGCCATTGTCATAACAAAAATATTACCAACTGATGGTGACAGTAGAAGGGAGATAACTAAAACAGCAAGAAGTTACAGGCACAAACAAATACATGTGACACATTTATCCATATTAATCAAAGTCAAGTACAAAAAGCTGGCTTATAGACGGGAATGCAGTTGAGCTTTCTATGATTATGGAAATCTAGGCAAGGAAGATTCATTAATTTAGAGCATACATAGCTGTTTGAACAATTTGGTTTACCAACATCTTTACTACAAGAGACCTACAGCAACCAAATGGAAAATTCTATTCAAAGTCCTGTAGCATTTTAAAAAAAAGATTACTTTATGATTTTTGTATCCAACTGGGAAATATGGCAACTAGATGAAAATGTTTTTTGATGTGTGTGTGTATATGTAGGCAGGGGTAATGCAAACCCAGAGATTCCTTTCTTTTCATTATCTGTGAATTCCCATACATTCTGAGAATGATAGTGAAGTTGTTTCCCGTTGCTTTCTCTATGTTTTTAAATTCAAAGATTTCATTTTCTTAGATTGGGTATTACTCAAAGCTAAGAGATCCAAATCTACCTGCTATTTAACCCATATCTGGAGAGAGAAGAGACAGATTCATGCTTTTCCCATTGGTTCAAAAGTGAATGCAACAGAATGGATTGAAATTTGATCACAGCTCAGCAATTTCACTTCCCATACCAATATCTGTTACATCACGTGCTCATTCCAAGATGAAAGTGGCCCTAGGTTAAAAAGTAAATGTAACTAAGTTACTCATTGAATTTTCCCTTATCAAGCCTCTGAAACTTAATCGTCTAAATCTAATGAATAAAAATATATAGTGTACATATTTTGTACAGTTAAATGGGAGAATAATGGAGCAAGAATAAAGACAGTGGGGCAAGTGGTGCTAAAGTCAAACTGTGACAATTGTTCTATTCTTTTTTACTCCTTCAATCGGAAATTGCTATATCACTTTAACCATTAGAGAGAATGTAAACTTGCTGACAACTGCTTCACAAATCCTACCTGTGATCATGTAAGACATTAAAAATTCTGCTTTGTTGCCTCGGTTATAATTGATCTTCATGTTTCCTTGTCAGACATGAAAAGCTTCAGTGAAATGGTGCCAAAGGAACCAGATGGTCAAATGTCTTGCACATGAGATACATTCAAAATAGGATTCTAAATCTATTACTCTATACTTAATCCCAATGTTTGTCAGTGACAAATGAAAATGAATAAATTTTGTATAGTTGAAGGACAGCAGTTTGATTAAACATTGCTTGTCTCACCTTTACTGAATCTATCATTTTATATATATATATATATATATATCCTTAACAATAATCTGGTAGAGCTATTTTTTATCACTTTTTGCATTAAACATTTGGTCTGCATGCAGTTTATCATCTGTTTTTAAAACAATGCATCAAAAATTTATATATAAATAAAATGGCATAAAATATCTGAAGCTGTGTGTGTGTATGTGTATGTATGTGGGCAGGGGTAAGAATTTGCATCAAGGCTACAATGCAGAGTAATGCATACTTTTTAGCTCCTTTATTCAAGGACCAGAAAAACAAAGTAACAAGCATAAATATATTTCTTGGCATCAAAGATACTATTTTTTTTTTTGAAAAGTAAATCTAATATATTTACCCTGCATCCAACAAGTCAGAGGTTTCTCCCGACCCATGAGAAAAAAAAAATATATATATACAGGGATATGGCCTTCAGGCCAGAGTGTTGTTGGTATAACAGAAAAAAATACAGTATATTCATTTAGTGGATTATACAGGGGAGGTCAGTTAAAAGCAAGAGAAGTCTAATGCCTATACCTAGTGACAGACAAAGAGGAGCAAGAACATAAAATGTTGAGGATAAATACAGGGGTCATTTGCAGGACTTTCCTTGATGCATGTACTGTAAAGATGCAGCAAACATTAAATGTCTAAATATGTACATTTAGGCTGTTGCTCAGACAATTTCAAAAGACAATAAAAGGAACTTAAAGAATCAGATGAAGAATATTTGATTTGCAAATAAAAAAGTACACAATGTTATTGTTCTAAGGATAATAGAAAACAGTAAAATACTGACAAAATCAACAAGACTTTTCAATAATCAATTACTGATTATGAAATATTGGATTTACAGTGATTTTTACATGTATGCGTGTGTGTGTGTGTGTATATATGTGTGTGTGTGCGCGCATCTGATCATAATAATTGGAATGGGGCTGCTTGGAGTGGAAGGTGTCACTTTGAGGAAGAGAAGAGGAGGCATGCAAAGCTTAAAAGAGATGTACGCAAAGGCGTCCCTGTTGAGGAAGCTTGATCTGACATGTACAGATTGTGGTAGAGTATGTTTGTCAATGGCTGGTCTAAGGAGTCACTTAACAGAGGGTGGCAACTTACTATAAAGCCCTAGACGTCCAGCAACTGAAATGGGATATTTGTGGTAAAACATGTAGGTCCAGAAGTGGTTTCATGTGACATTTTAAATTGCATGATAATGTACCACCTGCTGTTGCACTTCTTAAGTGCCCTGTTTGTGCCAGAGTATGTAGGTCCCTTGCTGGGCTAAATAGCTACATTTGCTCAGCACATCAGTAGATATTCTCAAAGAAAGAAAAAAATGTAGTAATGGGCATACTCAGACATGAGTTGGCAACCACTATATATTAGGTTGGTGCAAAAATAATGACGTAATAATGTCGTTTTTTGACGTATTTTTTAACGTCAAAAAACAACATTACGTCATTATTTTTGCACCAACCTAATATATATATATATATATATATATATATATATATATATATATATAAACAGGATTAACACAAATATAAAATTTGTCACCGAGCTAATTGACATTATGTGTGTGTGTGTGTGAATAAAAGAGAAACCATCTTCTATGTGATGCTTCCCTTCAGAACAGGGGCAATGATGGCTCTCAGTACATTTTCTACTTTCACTAAAGTTTTGGCGTTCCCCTGCTCAGTCATCCATTCACTTAATCTCACAGAGTAGGTTCCTCTCTGCCTTTCCTCATCTCCCTTGACCTATGCCCTTTTCCAATCCCTCCTTCCTCATTATGTTTCCAAGTAATTTCAAATATCTATTGCCGATTCTGACTATGTCATCTATCTACTGCCATTTTCTTTAAGACTTCCTCCTGGTTCACTGGCTTCACCTATGGAATTCTCAGTATTCTTCTGTAGAACCACACTTCTGTTATCTTTAGTTTTCTCATCCATGGGAAGATTATCCAGGATCAACTACCACATAAAATGATGGAGATCACATGGCAATTCAGTGGTTTTGTTTGTTTCTAATGACATTTATTGTTTTTTACCTCTTTGCTTAGTTTTTGGAAACCATCAATCAGTGATGAGTTTAAAGAACAAAAGAAGGAAATGTAGAAGTCAAGTGACTTACCTGCCAACATGGCTGCCTTTTGTTTCCTTGCAGAGCAGGCCAGCTGACTTTACCTCATTTTATAGGAGAGTGTCTAATACACCAGTTAGGTTGGCCCATTTTGCTAGAATGGACCTGCCCAATACATTTGCATGAGTGGTCTTTATTCACACATATATCTCTCCATTAAATGACTCAAATCAGTTTTTAGCTTTGGCTACACTTGCCTACTTGGTGTCAGACCACTGGCAAGCTAACCAATATTATAGAGGAGAAAGGAGGAAAAAAAAAATGGGTGTCTGTGTAGGTGCTGACCAATGTATGGGTCTCCTTGACAGAAACCTGTCAGCCAGTCTACAAAACTTCTCTTGCCATTTGTGTGATAAAACATTAGAAGGTTTTCTACTTTGAGAGTGACAAAAGCCAGATGATGATATGAAAACCCATTGTCACAGGTATACCTCACTTGTCCTAGTCTAATAAATAGCAATATAAACCATTCTTTGGAGTTTCTTAAGGAAATAGAGATATCATTGAACTTATTACCAGACTTAGCAACATAATTGAATTCTCAAATAAAAAACATTATCTGTTCATGCCTAACAACTGACATCATTTAAAAGTGATGACAAGATATGCACCTACAAAAACAGAAAAAGAGACAACAATAATGTCTTTTTTTTTTCTTCAAAAGCTTTTGCAGAGTGGATAATTCCTGAAGCAGCTTATGAATTATTAAAAATAAATTTTTTTTTTTTTTTTTTTAGAAAAAAGTAGGAGATTTTCTTTGGGTTATATACTCAGCAATGTCTTAATGATTTCTAACCTCCTAAAAAAAAAAAAAAAAAAAAAAAAAAAAAAAAAAAAAGAAGATTCCATCATTTTCTTAAATTGTAAGAGTTAAAGAAATGAAAATTAACATCTACTTCGATAATAGCCTTTCTTTCAATTTCTAAAAATCTAAAATCTACTTTTACTGAAAAGAATGAAAATTGATAAAGTGCTTTTTTTTTTTCTTTACTTTTTTCTTAAAGATCTCCAATTATTTTGATTTTGTATGCAAATCATTCAGCAAAGAATTGAAAGAGGAACTATGCTTCTTGAAGAAATGCTATCTTGGACAAAACACATGAACTTCATTTATACACAAGTGCATGAATTTCATCAAAATGATTTCACATGATTCAGTGAGTCATGAAGATGTAAATCTTTAGGGCATTGCCTCAACTAATCAATAGAGAGTTACCTGCTTCTTGCACTTTAAGAAGAAGGTCAAGGCATTACTTAATGTCTGTGGTTAATAGAGTACATGTTTGTCATAATAACTACACTCAAAAAATAACTTTGTCATATTATTATAATGCGAGGGGGAGAGAGAGAGAGAGAGAGATGGCGAGAACGAGAGACAGACAGACGGCGAGAACGAGAGAGAGAGACAGACGGCGAGAACGAGAGAGAGAGACAGACGGCGAGAACGAGAGAGAGAGACAGACGGCGAGAACGAGAGAGAGAGACAGACAGCGAGAACGAGAGAGAGACAGACAGCGAGAACGAGAACGAGAGAGAGACAGACAGCGAGAACGAGAACGAGAGAGAGACAGACAGCGAGAACGAGAACGAGAGAGAGACAGACAGCGAGAACGAGAACGAGAGAGAGACAGACAGCGAGAACGAGAACGAGAGAGAGAGAGACAGACAGCGAGAACGAGAACGAGAGAGAGAGACAGACAGCGAGAATGCCCAGTGGACCATGTAACAAATTTTGCATGTGTCACTAATACCAGATGAATTAATTGGTATAAAAATGTAATCAAGATAAATAAACCAAATATGGTATATGAACTGTTGGGTTTTACAAGTCAAGTTTGCAAAAGGTCAAAGACATTAAATTGATTTCCTTTGAAACAAGTCCTGTTTGTTGACAGAATTAAATTCAGCAAATTGCAAATTAGTAAATTATTTGGAAATATTTCCTTCCTATGAAAAAGTATATCTGTAATATACAAGAACTGTTTTTGTAAGCAACTTTTATAAAATGTTTATAAAGAATACAATGCTTTATCAAATTTTTAAAGAATGAAGATAATTTCATATTGCATTGACTTCTATGCTTAAGTTGTGCAGTGTCAAATTTTTACTGAAAAGATGAAAATTACAGAAGACATATCTTTTATTAAATTTTTTAAATTTTCTCAAAGCTTTCACACTTTTTAAAATCTCTAAAGAAGCAGCTGCTTTCTGATCATGTTCCATCTGGGAAGAAATGAACTGGAGACATTTAACAAATCTGAACCTTAAACAAAGGAATCCACTAAAAATATTGATAAACAATTTAGAAGTTATGGTTTTTTATAAAATCATGTAAAGAATCATTTTTATTTATTTAAAAAAAAAGAAATTTATAATTTCTTAATCAAGATTTATTTTTCCCTTTTCATATTTCATCGCTAAATGTGCATTAATAATAATTAAATTATCCCCTAAACAACGATTTTGAAAGACCTTGTGTTGCTTTAGTTTAAATCTTAAGTAATGTAATGTTGCTGTCCGTTTCCTTCAAGTAACAAGTTATTGGAGGACATTACAATGAATTTCAAGAGGAATGGAATCAAGGTTTCCAAGAACATTTTGACAACAAATAGTTTCATAACAGTAAATGTTATCTGCCCTCAAAAATGTGTTTCTGCAGTCAGCATTTGGGAGGAGAATGTCGTTAAAGTGCTAGCCGATGGCAGCTCTTTTAATAATAGCATTGCTACTTCAACAATACAATTTGTTTTTATGCCACAAATTATTCAAGGTTATCTGTCAAGGCAAAGTGCACAAATAGTAACGCACACAGTGGAGGGAAAAACAAAACAAAAAAAAAAAACAAAAAAAAAAAAAACGATTCTCTTTTTTTGTGCACATTTCTGAAAAAGAACACATTTTCAAATGAAGATCAGCAATCATTCAGTGTTTAGGTGCATTGTAAGCTTATTTACAAACTTAAAAAGTAAGACTTTCCAATAACATATCTAATTTTTACAGTTGATTTCATGACATATCAATCATTGTTGGGTTATTGCATGTCAATTTTGCATGGGGGCACCCAGTGAGGATCAAATTCAGTACTTGGTAAAAATAGTCAGACTAGCTTCATTAAGGCCAAAATGCCCTTCGTTTTTGCTAGCATTTATACTCTTGTCAAGATACAGCCATATACTAATTCATTACCAAAAAGATTCGGTTAAAAATGGTTCAAAATGTTTTTTTTAACACTGGACAAATGCAGAAATGTTTTCTAATAATGAACATATAGCAAATTAATTTAATAATGTCTAATTTAAATGTCACTATGAAAAAGAATTCTACAAATCATTCTAGATATAGAGAAGCAGCTTTGAAAGACATTAGTTTAACATCATTTACGTATGATAACCGTATTCAGCATTTTGATAATTAAACAAAGATGTGCTGATATATGCAGGAAGCATTTAGGTAAAGAGGACATTTCTGAATCACATTCACTCTTCTTTCAGATTTGAGTCAAAAACGAATGCATACAGCAGTGAGGAAAGATTTCATGCATTCAGAATCATTACTTCTTGTGCAAATCTCTCAAGAGAGAAAAAAACATGTCACTTTTTATTAATATTCAGTCAGTTGTGTGCCACACATGCTTAGGTGATCATATATCTTTCGATACATGAACGACGAGGCAGATTTTTTTTTCCCCCGCAGTAGGTTGCCATTTCTTTCTGTGGTAGACCAAATGCCATCCAAGGCTATAGAATCTGGTCTGTCCTGCTATTTACCCATAGCTGGGGGGAAGAAGATGAGGATTCATACCTTTCCCAAGGGTATTAAAGCACATGAGTGAATATAATGGATTTTCCTGAAATTCAAACTTGGCTCTCCGATTCCTCAATCTGAGCTGCTATCTATTACTCCACCATGTCTTCCATGTTAATATTACTGATCACAATTTCAACTCTAAGTACAGCTTGAAATCTAAAAGTTTATTACTGAAATTAGTGAAGTGATATTGATTATACAAAGAAGACACAAATGCATGCATTATATAAATATTTTTTTTTTTATCACTTATATAGTCATATAGTGTCATGGAGACAAATATCCAACGTAAATTCCTTATATCTATGTCACTTGATTGAATTGAAGCTGAATTCTATCAAGTTTTATATTATAACCAAATACCAGTCATGACAGGAAAATGTAACATTTTTTGTTCTATGATATAATAAATTTTACTAATGTTGTTCTAGTGTTGATGGCAAATACATTTTCTGAATTGTACTATGGAAGAGAAAGTGAGAAAAAGGCTGAGACAGAGTGACTGAACAACAAACCTGAAACCTACAATGTAATTCATGGCAGTTAAAACAACTCTTATGACAGAGTAGAAATAAAACAAACACTTGGCATCTACATTCATCTTAAAAAAAAAAGTGTGGGTGGGGAGGAATAAGCAAACCTACCACTGCCTTGGGATCTCTTGACAATAATTGTAAATGCAATTTCATCATAAGCCCCTCCCTCTACTGCATCACAGTATCTGATTGGTTTAAGAATGTTAGCATAAAAATCAAATATGAATGAACACAAACTGCAGTGAGAAAACGGATTATTATTTAAAACATATAAACGTTTGAGGGAGAGAAAATATCTATTTTCATATGTATTCAGATATAAAAATGCGTACCCTTACATTTTTCATGCCAAAATAAAACGATATACATGTCTGGATGTAGACATCAATCATAAATTTGTGTCAATATTTATGACTTGATGTCAGATTTTATCATGCAAGTCAATGTTCAAAATATAATTGGCATGAGGTAACCCAATGTTGTTAACATTGTTCAGATCTCCTGGTATTTATGATAAAGATGCCTTGTAAATTTCAGTATCCGTTTTTATTAAACATATTTGGCAGCATGAGATTTTATCAGGCAACTTTAGGATTGTCCATCCTCTTGTAAATCAATAAGATAATAGCATAGTTATTGATATTCCCTTTTCATTTTGGATAAAGATTCCTAGGGGTCGTAGCAAAGATTTAACATCTGGACAGAAAGAAGTTATTAAGAAACAGAAACATAATGCTGGAGATTTTGAGAAAACTGGCCAGAGGTCATAAAGCAATCAAAATAGAAATTGAAAACATTGACAAGTTAAAAAGAGAGAGAAGAGAAAAGCTTGCTTCATGAAAGTCGTAAAAACAGGGACTTTAGAAGAATGTACAAAGAAATTATTTGAAGAATTTGATGTTGCAACTGTAAAGTCTAGAAAGAGAAAAGATGCTCAATCTTAAGAACATTGTTAACAACATGAAAGCAACCAAATTATTTCGCCTTCCTTTAAGTAATAGTCACAAAGAGAAACATTGAAGTTGGCCGAAGTGGAACAGAACTGGCTTCCTTCAGATTTTGCAAAGCTGATTAATGCCCACCTATTGAAAGATCCTAATCGGCCTTTCTAGATATTAATCCAATAGAAAAGCCTGTCATATAAAGAGATGCATAGGAGGATGGGGAAACAATATTCAAGCAAAGATTCTCAGAGAAACAATAAAAGCTGTAGAAAAGTTAATAAAAACCAATGGACTAAAAGCCTATTGAAGGTTATAGAATATCAAGGAGTCAATAATAACATGTAAAATAATAGAATAATTTATTCAGGTATTTGGAATATTGTGATAATCAAATATTTTTCTAACACCATTATCTTTTCGATTTATAGTGTTGTAACCTAGAGAAGGTTACTGAATAGAATAAACACATGAAGGTTTATAATGAAGAATAATAGTTAGGACAAAACCAACACAAAAGTAAAAACACAGTGCACAGAAGTAGTAGTCAACTGCTAGAAGTGAGTCTAGTGAATTCCACAATGAATCTCCAACAGCAGGATATCTACCATCTGCCCCACGCAGTCAGATGTAGCACAAGGCTGAATTTAATGTCAGGTATCTGAGCCTGTAGTCTTGGTCTAAAATTCCCCATAGACCCCGTATAAAATGGGGTAGGGTAGCTGTTTCCCTGAGATGAGTCTCTGGTCTTTGACATAGCCATGTCTGGGGGATCCTCTCTGCCCAGAGGCAGAAAGTTTGACCAGCACAGCCGGAGACGAATCTCCAACTGCAGACCAACATACAGTATTTACTACTGTAAATAAGTGAATGGGGACATACCCATTATTGTCCGTAGGTATGTTACAACATATAAGAAAATAAAAAATTTGTTTTGTTTTTTTTTTGTATAAATTTAGCAGAACGTCACCCCACCCAAACAAGTTATCAATATTTTTTAAGAAGGATGTATATTCTAAGCTGAAATTCATAATCTCATACACTGAAAATTTTATCAACATCAGTTACTTAAAGTTATTAAATATTTTACTTTGCAAATATCGAATTAAATAATAAATTCTGACAGTGTATTTATATATAGGTGATGTGTAAAAATAGGATATAGAATCCAGACAAGGTTTCATAAATTTGACAACCTGTTCTGAAGAATTTGGATATGGATTCAATGCAGAAAACGGCGAGAATATGAAAACAAATTTTGACAAAACAAGAAAATTAAAAAGAAAAATACAGTACGAATTAAAATAATGGTTTTTATACAAAAGTCACAGTTTTGTTCTTTCATTCCAATCAAGAGACATCAGCTTGGCAGAAAAAGTATTAAGGATTTAATACTGAAGCACACACACATACACACATGTCTTTTGTTCTGATCTGAGGAAGCCTACTTAATGATGTCAAAATGCATAACTAACTCAATAAGAGTTTTCCAATTTATTAAATTTATGATATCTATATATATATATGTGTGTGTGTGTGTGTGTTTGTACATGAAAATTCCAAAATTTGTGTAATGGTAATATTAGATGTTTCCTTATAAGGAAACATCCAGTATTCATTGAACGGGCAGTCAGTACTACATAAATTTGAAATTTATAAAATCCTTTTCTTAAAACATTTTTCAAGTCAGGTAGCTGTTATTGTTCTTTCCAGCATTGATGAGGTTTCCTTCTGAACCTTCTGTTTGACGTGGTGTAGAATGTTAACATTTTGATTATGTCATTTTTTTCTTCCAGTTACATGTACTGCTGGTAGTCCTCAAGTGATGTGGTTTGTTATTTAGTACAGGTCTTTGTTTGTGATTCTGTAGTGCCAGTCCACAATGTTCAAAGCAAGATGACCTTTGCCACGACCCTCAGACTTAATTCACTGAAAGCATTTTTCAGCATTTTAAAATGGTTTAGAACTTGAATTTATAGAAAACATCAGAAAACTAACCTATGAGTAGTAAACTTGTTCTAAGTTCATATTGTTGCTAATTAATAGACACTTTAGACACTTCTCTTTGTTTGTTACCATCAAATTAATTGCATTTGCTGACACTTGTGTTGATTTCCCGCCTGATTTGACCAACAACAGAGTCAACCTCCATTTCACAATATTTGCCAAATGTTGTTTGCTTTTAGTTTTTTCTCCTCTTTCCAGGAGTTAGAGGTTCCATAGAGATTTTCACACCACCACCATTTTCACAAAGATTCTCAGTTATTGCATTGGTTCCAGGGCATATATATATATATATATATATATATATATATATATATATATATATATGGATGTGTGTGTGTGTCTGTCTTTGAATATATTTGCAAATGTGTTTGTATATTTTAATACATATGTGTATTGAGTGAGGAAATGTCACTTTTCCTATTGTGATCTATTTATTCATTCACTCTTTTGCTTATTGATATTGACTAGCAAGGTGACTGCTTCATGCCCTGCTTTCAACCAATTTCTGCCTACTATTTTTTCTGTTTTGTTTTGCTCACATAATGTTCTATGAAACTGTTTAATCTTAAATGAACAAAGGTTTTGTCTAAAATTCAACAGACAGAACTTTGCAATTAACAAATTTATGGGTTTCTGGTTTAGAATCTGCTTGTATGTGTTTCAAATGAAGATCTTTTAGAAAAATTCTAGCTTGTGAACAAAGCTTTTCTAGAAATGCCATTATATTTTATCTACAACATAATTTTCTAGAATTCTTTAATTTTATAAGGAACAGGAATAAAAAGTGGAAAATGGAATTATTTTACAACCTTAAATATATACCAAATGTAATGAATTTATTTTTTCAATTTCACCCAAAGTTATAATGCCACTAAGACATAAGGGATTAGTGGGAGGGAGTGAAAAGAGAGAAATGAAAAGACTTTAGTGAGTGAGAAGGAAATGGTCAAGGAAAGAACAGAAATCATGAGGACAGAAGATTGCAATTGATGTTACATTTAAATATTTGAAGATTGTAGGTGGCAGGAAAATAGAAGTTAGTTACATCTAAGTAGTTCAATAGTAAAATGGTGAAACCTAGTTGCCAATCTAGTAGCATGCTTAAATTCATGCAGTTGAGGTAGCAATGAGGAGAGCTCATTAGAACAAATGATATGAAAATATTTATAGAAAAATGCAAAGGGAAGCCACATCATGATGGAGGGAAAGTGACTGAAGTCGAGATGCCAGGTCAAGGCTAATAACATTACTGACTATTTTGGGGATTTTACTGAGACTCTTGAAATATACATCCAGAGTCATTAGACAAGATATGGCAGCAATATTTAATGTATGCACAAAAGGTAGATTTATAAATGTGTTAAGACGTATTCTGATGAGAAAAATTGTCTGGCATGACAGAGTGGACCAACTTTTCAAGCAAGCAGGATGCAATAATCTGCCGTACTGGTGGAGGGAAAAAATATAGAATCAGCTTTGATAATAAAAACAATATTTAATGAAATAGTTGAAGAGATACTTACTAAGTCTTCTGTTAAGTATTAATATGAAACATCTGTTCGAAAATGTTATTGAAGATTTAAATCATTATTAGAAGAAAACAACAGAGCATTTCTTTAAGTAAGCTCACCAACCTAAACTTGACATTTGTTTTGTGTACAAGGATATGCAGAGTTTTTATTAGGTAGGAATAAGCTTGACTTTTCATGAGCTGAAAAAACATTTGTATGCAAGGTGATCAATGCTTATGACACATGTGCAGCTACAGGTATACACATATGTATATCAAGGGTATTTTATGTTTCAAGTTAAGAGTGCAGTGTACATGTCTACTTTAATAAAATACATTGGAGAACATAGTTAACAGCCACTGACATTTTTGTATGTGTTGGTTGCATGTGTGCATAGCAAGGTGTTTCAATGGATAGTTTATGGCATATATGCATAAGAGAGAAAAAAATTGAGGGATTGAGAGGAAAGGCTTAGTGAAAGGACTTGTAAGCATGAAAGTAGCAAATAAAAAACAATGTACAGAAAGTACCAAAAATTCAAGAATGTAAATTATGTACGAGAAAGGATGAGAAGATAAGGAAAGAGAGTAGGAGAAGGAAAAGGTGATGAGGGTGAAAAAAGGGAAGAAAATGGGAGAAAGAAGAGTGAAGGAGGTGAAATGAAACAATAGAGAACTAGGAAGGAGGAGAGATAAGGAAAAGAAAAAGAGAGGGAGAGATAAGGAAAAGAAAAAGAGAGGGAGAGATAAGGAAAAGAAAAAGAGAGGGAGAGATAAGGAAAAGAAAAAGAGAGGGAGAGATAAGGAAAAGAAAAAGAGAGGGAGAGATAAGGAAAAGAAAAAGAGAGGGAGAGATAAGGAAAAGAAAAAGAGAGGGAGAGATAAGGAAAAGAAAAAGAGAGGGAGAGATAAGGAAAAGAAAAAGAGAGGGAGAGATAAGGAAAAGAAAAAGAGAGGGAGAGATAAGGAAAAGAAAAAGAGAGGGAGAGATAAGGAAAAGAAAAAGAGAGGGAGAGATAAGGAAAAGAAAAAGAGAGGGAGAGATAAGGAAAAGAAAAAGAGAGGGAGAGATAAGGAAAAGAAAAAGAGAGGGAGAGATAAGGAAAAGAAAAAGAGAGGGAGAGATAAGGAAAAGAAAAAGAGAGGGAGAGATAAGGAAAAGAAAAAGAGAGGGAGAGATAAGGAAAAGAAAAAGAGAGGGAGAGATAAGGAAAAGAAAAAGAGAGGGAGAGATAAGGAAAAGAAAAAGAGAGGGAGAGATAAGGAAAAGAAAAAGAGAGGGAGAGATAAGGAAAAGAAAAAGAGAGGGAGAGATAAGGAAAAGAAAAAGAGAGGGAGAGATAAGGAAAAGAAAAAGAGAGGGAGAGATAAGGAAAAGAAAAAGAGAGGGAGAGATAAGGAAAAGAAAAAGAGAGGGAGAGATAAGGAAAAGAAAAAGAGAGGGAGAGATAAGGAAAAGAAAAAGAGAGGGAGAGATAAGGAAAAGAAAAAGAGAGGGAGAGATAAGGAAAAGAAAAAGAGAGGGAGAGATAAGGAAAAGAAAAAGAGAGGGAGAGATAAGGAAAAGAAAAAGAGAGGGAGAGATAAGGAAAAGAAAAAGAGAGGGAGAGATAAGGAAAAGAAAAAGAGAGGGAGAGATAAGGAAAAGAAAAAGAGAGGGAGAGATAAGGAAAAGAAAGAGTTGCAGGATGAGCAGAGACAGGGAGAGAGAAGAAAAGACAGAATTCAAATGAAAGTTTCCTTGCTTTTTAACACTGAATTTATTTTTTTATTTTAATGATAGAGACCTAACAATTTGTTTTTAATCAAAAACATTTAAAAGAAAAAAAAATAAATTATCAAAAACTGTCCAAATATAAAAAGAAATTTAAAAAAGAAAATAAAAATATATGAAAAACTAAATTTAAAATAGCAAAATCTTAAAAAAATTATATTAAAATAAAAAGCAAAATTAATGTCATTTTTTATTTAAAACAAAAAGTCTTAAAGAAACAAGAATATTACATGTTATTTGAAGATGAAATAAATTTGTTTTTTTCTATCCCTTGATGATTTTATGGCATGAATTTGAAGAAGGAATGCACAGTGGGGGAGGGGTCATATATCTTTGTTCTGCCACAAAGACATTCACATGCATTCTTGTTCCTTAAACAAAACACCAAATTCTTCAGTCAAACGTCAACAAATACAGAAGTAGTCTTCCTCAAGATGTCATTACTCACAAAGTGACATTATTTTGAGTGATGTTCAACTTTTAATAGAGTGATTTAAACCTTGGATTTTATCACAAATCTTAAAAAAATATTAAACAAGAGGAATGTAAACTTATTTAAATTGAAGAAAAGTTAAACACTTTTTATACAATGCCTTCATACAAACATAAAATCAAAATATGAAGTAAATGGACACTTTGCAAGGTAGCCGTTTAGAAATGATACTTGCCTGGTTATGGTAAATGATCTTTGATTATCTTGTCATAAACACAATTTGGACAACTTTTTTGGTTTTCTGCTGTTCAAGGTTTATGGTTCAGGTTCTGATTCACAGAGAAGGAAAAATCTTCAAAAAGACTTTTTTTCTCTTATTTCAATACTCAATTCCATTGGCAGTTGTAGCAAATAATATCTTTACATTCAATTCAGTTTTGGCAAAACCAAAATGATTAAAACATTTTTAGCTTTAACTAGATTGATGGAAAAGTATGCATAGAGATCTTATAAATAAACATACATTGGTTTAAAAATGACTAATTTTTGCAAATTTATTCTCCTAAGTTAATTTGTATTAGGTTGGTGCAAAAATAATGATGTAATAATGTCGTTTTTTGACGTTAAAAAATATGTCAAAAAACAACATTATTGTGTCATTATTTTTGCACCAACCTAATACATTATTGACAAAGATTTGTAATTATATAAGATAAATACTCATTGGAATGTAAAAGCCTAATTGCAGAATAATAACACCTATCTGCACAGTTAGCATGAAAGAGGACTTGTTTTAGGCAGATATAAACAAATGGCATCAATTTGGATGAATTTTCTTGAATTTCAAAGTGTCAAATGAATAGCCATGTTGCTAGATAAAGAGAAATGTACAACAGCATCAGAACTTTGCAAAACAATCAGTAAACACCACAACTGTAAGGAAGTTGTAGTAAATACTCGTTAGTATAGACAGTTTTATTTTAAGTAATAAACTGATCTAACTATTTTGAAAAGAAAAGCCTAAAATTAGTTTTGCCATTTTAAATTAGTATTGTTGTTTTAAAATTGTTAAGCCTATTTAAAAGGCTTAATCAAAATCAGTTATCGGACATTTGGGAAATATGGTAATATGGCATCTATTATTTTACCATTCTTAAAAGCAAAAACTTCTGGAGTTTTCAAATCTAGTGTGAACTATTCTGCCCACAGCTCTCTTTCAATTTCCCTCTACCAAATAAAAAAACAAGTCTACTAAGAAAGGCTTTGCAATCAGATGAATAGAAGAAAAAGAAGAAAAAGAAGAAAAAGAAAAAAAAAAAAAAAATCACTAAAAAGGAAATACCCCTTCAAGTGGATATACCAATAATCAATATCTTATTAGATAATCCACAGGGATTAATATGTGCATTAGACATCACATCTGCCAAAGAGACCTTGGACTCTGGATTACTGTACAAAACTAAAAGAATGTATGCATCATGACAGATTTTTCCCAACAAGATAATTCTCATTGGAGAAACTCATGTGTTCTAGAAAATTCTCTAACAAGGAATTGCAGAAAGCATTTCTTCTCATTACAAACTGTAAAAAAGATCTTTGCTTGATTTTCCCATTTGTACAAAGGTACAAGAAATTGAGGTTTTCTTTTGAGATGTTTTCATTTAAATGTTAGTTTGGAATTAGCATTTGATCAAGATGCAATCAACTTTTGAGAAAATATAACTACTGAGAAAATAAAAAAAGTGGTTGTTTGAAAAATATTTTCTCTAAAGATGTATTCTAACCTTGAAATGTGAAGTGAAGGAGAATTCTTAAACTATATTTACTACAAATCCGTGCAAAATATCATAATGCTAAAAAATTTGAATTGTAATTTTCTTTCCTTACTAATAAATAAATAGAATGCATTTAACCAATCAACAAACCACCAATATAAACACTTATGATTCCCTTTGTCTTGATAAAAACCTAGAATAATCACTAAACTATTTCAGTAATCCTGTTACAAGTGATAAACCTGGATTTAAAATCCATCTACTCAATTTTGATTCATCTTATGTAGAGTGAGTGGCCATGGTTAAATGTAAATAAATGGTAGAACTGCCCAACAAATAAAATTGACAACATTTGCAATAAACAACAAGAGAAGAGAAAAGAAATGAAAAGAACTGAGCAAAAATTTAATATAAAGCAAGCAAACAATATATTCAAGGCAAATTAACACTTGTAAGGCAAATCAACAGTAATATGGCAAAAAGTTCACAAACTAAGAATTGGGGTTGACACACAAAAACAAGTTTGAACAAGTGAATGTAGCATTCTGACTTCAAGACACTAGAGACCGGGACTAAGTAAGCTATTGGAGTAGAAGAGATGGCTACATTTGGTAGTTTCTACAGTCTGCGGCTGCTCGGTCTCACGTTGACTGCTGACTTGAGATGGAACAAATCCATTGAGTCAATTGCTTCGTCCACCGCAAGGAAAGTTGGCTCCCTGTGCCGCGCAAGGAGATTTTTCTCCCCGGAATCGATCCTCCAGATCTACAAATCAACAATTTGCCTTTGCATAGAGTATTGCTGCCATATATGCTCTGGAGCACCTTCTGTTTGCCTCGGGGGTTCTTTATAGGCTCCAGAGGTGGATATGCAATGTAATTGGCCCTGCTCTGGCATCTTGTCTACAGTCACTTTCTCACAGACGCACAGTCACTTTCTCACAGACGCGCCGTCACCTCTCTCTGTCTGTTATACAAATACTTTCATGGTAATTGCTCCAAGGAGCTGCATTCATTGGTTCCCAGACTTCATGATATCAAGCACCCTACGAGGCTGGCATCCCGCTCTCACCCCTTCACTGTCAAAACTCCTAAATGTAGCCACCTCTTCTACTCCAATAACTTCATGTCTTGCACCTCTCGCCTGTGGAACTCCCTTCCCTGTTGCAGTTTCCCTGAGAGCTATAATCTCCAGCTATTCAAATGTAATATCAATCGACATCTCCAGTTGCCTTGATCTATCCACTACCCTTCTGCTCATCCTTTCCTCTATCACTCCAATCTGATCTTCTGTAACCCCTTGCGTCCTAGTGGCTTCCCGCCTTGCTTGGGGTGAAACGCTTTAAAAAAGAAAAAAAAAAAAAGTCAGATGAAACCAAGTACTGGCCTATTTTATTTAAAAGAAATCCCAGCATGCATTTATGTGTTTATGGTTATAAATTGGAGAGTGGAAATTGTTTTGCAGTCATTCCCAGCCAGGATTGTAACCAATATCTTAATCCCGATGAAATGATGAACAATTTTGATTTGCAAAATGATTTTCCTATTGAAGTTGACTTCTAACACATACACACAAAATGATTTTTAAAAAAAATTAGGTGAATCCATTGATGTGTGATATTCATCATCTTATACAACAGTAAATATGAGACAATCATCTCAGAGATGAAGAGAAAAGTAAAAGCAACAAAAACGTGGTTCTACAGAAGGACAATGAAAAATCCTATGGATGGAGTGAGTAAGCAACGAGGAAGTCTTATAGAAAATGGTAACAAAAGAACACTTCTACACAGAATCAGGAAGAGATAGCTGAAGTTCCTTGGGCACAGAATGAGGAAGGAGGGCTTGGAAAACTTAATCCTCACAGGGTATATTTCAAGGACAAGAGAGATAGAAGGTAGTTAGCCACCTACCTGATGAGCTTGTTTGAATGGTAGGTGGGATCCTTAGCAAAAGGAGAAAAACTGCTAAGGGCCACAAGGAATAAAAAGTTTTAGAAAGCCATGATTGTCCACACAATGAAAGGATGATGCATATAGAAAAATTTCATTCAGTGTTGGCTTACTATTTTTTCTTCTCACTATGAACTCACACACACTCATTTCGAACATCCATAGTTATATACTACCTTTATCCCATCATGCTCTATCAAATTACTCTGACAGAAATATTTTGCTAATCATGTTGTGCACAATGTTCTTTCAACTACACTCCATATTTTGCTCATATTGTTTTTATAAGCAAATCACTGAAAAAGCTCACGGTTAATTGAAACTAAAAAGACATTTTATCTATGCTGTTTGTTAAATCTGACCTTTGTGCTTGATGCTTTGCTGCAAAATTTACCATGTTTAGAACTTATGTCTCTTTTCATGTATATATCAGTTCCACTTCTTTCTGAAGTTAATATTTTATTGACTAAATGAAAGCCATTTTCAACCAAATTGTTAAGCACAACTTTAGTCCTTTCAGATCATTACATGTTTAGGGTAAGAATTGTTGAGTGTAACTGACAGCCACAATTTTGTTATTCCATTTATTTCAAATTTATCTGTGCATTCATTATTGCGTTTTAGTTCAATGCATTTATTTCAAGCATTTTCAATAAAGGATTTTATATTGCAATCGAAAATATCCAATATCTAAAGTTTGATGTTAAAAGAAAACATGCCTGAAAGTCTTTCAATGATGGTAAACATTTTGCATAAATTTTAATTTGATTTGAAAAATGTCCAAATACTTTTAAAGTGTTGGTTCAAAAATTGCCTGATCTCTTAATGACATCTTTGAGAACTTGTTTATAGTTTTGCAATGTACATTATTTTCAAGTGAAATTTTATTGAGCCTTAGAAAATAACCAAACCAAAAAATAAATGTTACATTTGTGGTTTGTTATTTCTTCTACCAAATCTACTTTTCCCTACAATTTCCATGAAACCAACTATTAAATTAAATAGGCTTTCAAATCTGGCTAACCCATTTCTTTTTGAAAGACACTTATTTTGCACAATGGATTTCAATAACCAACATGCAAAATAAGTTTAATGTGCTGTTTTTTGCTATGATAAAACTTCCAGACATACTTACTATGAAACTTAATTTTAATGATTGTTTAATAAATATGACTAATGATTCATGAAAAAGTGGACTAATTAGACTACTTCACTTTATGATATAATGCACTATGACAAAAGTACTTTATTGATGTGAGCAAAATACATTCCTTATGTTTTCCCACCAGGCATCGAATGCCATCATTTTTTATGGATACTAAGTTTTCAAAAGTATTTCATCACTCAAAAATCCCAAAGCCTCAGAAATAGATGATTCAATTCTCCTGATTCCCAAAGACAAACAATATTCCAAGGAAACAGAGCCACTAACACACAGGGGGTTACTGAGTGTTAAAGACTAAGAAAAACTATTAAAGAGTAAGAACAATAAAAAAAAAAAAAAAACAGAAATTAAGAAGACAGAAGATTGACATTGCCTTTAAATTTTTGAAGATTAAGGTTAACTGGAAAGCAAGAAGGCGGAAGTGATTTCCACAAGCAAGACGTGTGAGAAAAGAAACTCTTAGCATAGAAGTTCTGGTTACATATAGCCATTTTGACTGTAAAATGATGATGATGATGATGATACCTTGCCACCAATTTAGTACTGTGCTTAAATTAATATAGCCTAGATAGTTCATCCAAACAATTACGATGAAATTATTTATACAAAAGTTACAGGGAAGCTAAATTACAGCAGTGACTGAAATGAAGATGCTAGGTCAGGACCAATAATATTGCAGATTGTTTGCACAATTTACAGTCTCCAACTATAAAATGGATGGATGCCAGAAGAATATCTTCACTATTGATTCATCAAATTTAATTGAGAATTTTCTGCTTTTTTATGAGCTTTTCTATATCAGATTGCATTTAATCAATTTTTGACTGAAATCATTCATTACTTGAGTTGAATGCTTGTTAATCACTTAACAAATTATGATGTAATGCAGTTTCCCTGAGAATTTCAAACGTAAGCCAGCTATATATTTTCAGCAACACTACATACACTTTCAGTTTCCATAACACTTTGGATAATTTCATAAGCCAATCACTCCATTTGCATTTATTTATCTACATTTTACCTAAATTAAAAAAAAAAAAAAAAAAAAAAAAAAAAAAAGGAAGTGTTTTCAGTCTTTCAGAATTTTGAATAATGGATTTATATCTGCTTTGTAAGGAGGTTTTTTCTTAATTCTCTAAAAATGTTGATGGCTTCGTTAGGAAAACACATGTTACATAACCAACACATAAACATTCATTTAACTGAAGACAGCCTAAGAAAGGCCATAAAAACATTCTTTCCTGTACTGTCTACATTACTAGTCGTCAGTTATAATAAATGAGAGAAACAGAAAAATATAATAATCAAATAACATGTCATGACGGCTTTAATAATATTCTTACCAATTAAGCATATTCCTAACTAAGTTTCGTTAAGTGATCTTTCACTTACAGCTATTTTTGAGTTGAATAACCAGTAGGTGATTTGTTTTTAAGAAGACATTGAAAATAATGTGCAAGACTAATACCCTCATCTCTTATTATCACAATATTTCAGCCATTGTCCTCTCCAACCATCATCAGGTGTCTGTCAATCCAGATACCCTTCTGGCTATTTCAAGCTCAACATTTTATTTAATCTACAATATAATGTTCCCAATGTAAGAGCATCTTACTTTGTTCCCTTTAGTAGAGCTTGGTTATTGCTTGCCCTCTTTCTGCTAAGTCTGTACTACTCAGCATAGGGATTGAACTCGCAATCATTATGCCACTAAATTTGCAAACCAAAACTTTCATCCACTAAGCTATTATCAAAATTCCTTGAAGGTTGCTTGGATTGACGAGATATCTGAAGAAAGCACACACACACAAATTCACCTTCCTCTTTGCTGAGAGCTGATAGCCCAGTGGGAAAATCTCTGATTGATGCCAAATCAGTTGGGTTTCAATCCTAGCTTAAGGCAATCAGATGTGTAGCCACATTGATGACCTGTTATACAGCAAAACAGTGTCTGTGGATGACACATATATATGCCACCGAAAAAATAAAATTCGGTCAAGCACTTTAGAAGGAAAAGCACAAATTTGTAAACAGTGACTGCTACTGTTGATGCAAAACCTCTTCTATGAATTGCACTCTGAGTCACTAGCATGTTTATTCGAAAATACATAAAAATTCACCTTCCTCTCTGCCAGGAGCTGATAGCTCAGGGGATAAATCTCCAACTGATGCCAAATTGGTTGGGTTTCCATCCTGGCTTGAGGCAACTGGATGTCTAGCGACACTGATGAGCTATGATACACACACATGCATATATATGTGTGCGCGTGCACACACACACCATGCATTAATATCTATATTTGTATGCATGCAGAAACAATGTAAACTGCTCAAGAAGTATAAAAACAAAAGAAATATTCAGTATATTATCATAAAAAAATACATAAACATTGTTCATTCAATCAATTGATATTAGGATCATAAAAATGTCAGAATCTCAATTGTTTTATTACTTTTTAAATGAGACAATGGCCAATTTTTATTTTAATTAAAAAAAAAAAAAATGACAATTCTATCACACATCTTGACCATAATGCACTGACAAGATTGGAATAATCATTCTTTTACAGAATTCAATTTTTCCACTTTTGTAAAGAAAATGGGATGGGGGAGGCAAAGCTTGGTCCCTTTACAATATAGGAGCTTGTTAGTTACAAGAAGAATTCAAGTGAGATAAAGTGAAAACATCATACTTTGTAAGGAAAGCTAACAATATTAAAGTTGATAAAGGCAACAGCACAGATCAATAAAGATAGTGAGTCAGGGTTGTTGAGTTGTACTTGGAAATTAGCATGCTGCTAAAAAGAGGTTTGTTAGAGAGAGAGAGATCGAGAGAGAGACAGATGAAGTTTATCAGAGACACTGTATGTCAGTTGGTAAGGAATATGGGTTTGGCAGAAGAAAGGCTTTGACTGCTGATAGATGCTTGGAATGGCACATGATTATCAGTGGGCACAAGGATCATGTAACAGTAACACTGAACTGGAAAAGTTAAAACAAAATAAGAAATGAATCAAAGGAAACACTTGACAGCTGATATGTGAAGCTTAACTTAAATAGATGACAGTAATCTTTAGTAAAATAAATGTATGCATTATTTTAAAATACAATGTTTCCTTCTAGTTAAGATAGGAAGTTTATTTTTTTTTTTACATTGACAAGGAACTGGAAAATTATTTTGTAATGCCTAAGAAGCTTTAATTAGTAACTCCTTTAAATCAATATCTTTCATTTTTAACAATATTTTGTATGGTACACTGGTCATTATCAAGTGACCAATCTTGCATGCTTGTAATCTTTGAGAAGCTTAAAACCAAATGCAACTCCTTTTTAGTTCTTTCATAGGAGGAGCTCTTTTAATCTGATGTGGAACTGTTGCCATCGCTGAAGAATTCAGAAGGAAATAATTATCATGATTAATATTCATAAGACAAAGTCAAATTTGACCGATAGCGGGATTCTAGAAGACAGAATGGAAACAAATTCACACGCAATGGCCGGTGCTATGGTAACTAATATCCTAATCTGTGCTTCACTGTACATTGTCTCTTGCAATATTCTCATTTGACAGGATTCATAAAAGATGAAGATGTAACAGAATAATTATCTTCCAAATTCTTTCTCTTTTAGCATCAGAATATCCTATTATATGAAAAATGTTCAAAGAAATAGTGAAATAAACAAATGCTTAAATCAGGATCGTAAGAAAAACACTATTATTACAGTATTATGTGGGTTCTAAGTGACTTTGATAACAGTGCAAAAAACAAAAACAAATGTAAATAGAATGAATAAAAGAAAGGGGGAAAGGGGGAAAGGGGGGAAAGGGGGAAAGGAAAAAGAAAAAAGGGATGAGGACAAAAGAAAGAAAAACGAGGAAGGGGGAAAAAAAGGAAAGAAAAACAAATTTCAATTTGAAATGAACTTTATCAAATGCTGTCAACCCAAAGGCCTTAATCTTTTTTTAATTTCCCTATTTTATCTAAATCAAATAATTTAATAGAAATTAGACAAGTTTTTGATGACTATTTTAAACAGATGAAATTTAAGACTGAATTTGAAAAGCTAGTTAAAACCATGAGAATGTCATGAAATAATTTCAATAATAAAGTAAAGAGAAATGTGTGAACAAGTGTCAATGGAGTGAGAGAGAGAGTGAGTGAGAGAGAGAGAGTGAGTGAGAGAGAGAGAGTGAGAGTGAGTGAGAGAGAGAGTGAGTGAGAGAGAGAGTGAGTGAGTGAGAGAGAGTGAGAGAGAGTGAGAGAGAGTGAGTGAGAGTGAGAGAGAGTGAGTGAGAGTGAGAGAGAGTGAGTGAGTGAGAGTGAGAGAGAGTGAGTGAGTGAGAGTGAGAGAGAGTGAGTGAGAGTGAGTGAGAGTGAGAGAGAGTGAGTGAGAGTGAGAGTGAGTGAGAGTGAGAGAGAGTGAGAGAGAGTGAGTGAGAGTGAGAGAGAGTGAGTGAGAGTGAGAGTGAGTGAGAGTGAGAGAGAGTGAGAGAGAGTGAGAGAGAGTGAGTGAGAGTGAGTGAGAGTGAGTGAGAGTGAGTGAGAGTGAGTGAGAGTGAGTGAGAGTGAGTGAGAGTGAGAGAGATTGAGTGAGAGTGAGAGAGAGTGAGTGAGAATGAGAGAGTGAGAGTGAGAGAGTGAGTGAGAGTGAGAGGAACACAGTCTGTTGAGCTGATGATCTTATTTTGTGTCTGGAGTTTCTTTCAGGTTTCAGACATTTCAACAGTGGACAACATCAGTGACTTTTGCTCTTCAATGAAGCTTTCACACTTGACCAAATGAACAAAGGAAATCAGCTGAACGGGAGATTAAGACGTCAAGCTTATAAGAGGAGTCTAAGATTCAAGAACAAAGATATTTTACCAGTTTAGTATTTTATACGAGTCTAACCAGAAGGTCAAAAAATGAAGACATATATGAAATTGATATTTTGCTAAATCCTTATATTTATTAGACTTGTATATGAGTGTCTTTAAACATGAATTTAATCCACAGTTATTAATGTTACACTCTTTTACAGAGTTGACCTTTTCACCTGTCAGACTTTGGAAACAACTGAATGGGTCTACCATTCTCAGAGAGACTGACATTAGCAGCAAAAGAGAGAAAATTATAGTGCTGCACAAGTCATTGACAGAAACAAACAAATACATTTGGTTTCTTGCAAAATGCAACATTGGTGGAATTGAGACCTTCCTGATACAGTTACAACTATGCTGGGCTGGTCAAGTTGCAATGATGAGTGATGACAGAATCTAAGGCCTTCATGTATAGCCAGCTTGACAGTGGACTAAAGAGTTTTGGATGTCCATGGCTCAGGTATAAAGACAAACTAATGATTAACCTCTCAGCTGTCAATGTACCTCATACTAATTTTTGTCCTTTACAGTAGTGAATGTTGGATGATTTCCTCAAAGATGAAGAGACTCGAGGTGACAGATGTGGTTCTTCAGAAGGATGCTATGGATAAGATGGACTGAGCATATGAGTAATGATGAGGTCTTAGAAAGGATGCAAAAAAGGAGGAGGCTTATACTTAACATCAGGAGGGGTGGAATTGGAGAATCTGATACACATCGGTCAAATAGAGGGAAAAGAGACAAGGGAAAGCAGCATGTGGCACCTGGCGAGTTTGAGCAGATGGATGACAGAACGTGGCCTGGGGGAAGAAGCAGAGGGAAAACTTGCTGAGAGCTGCAAGGGATAGAGGGAGGTGGAGAGTCATGATTGACTAAGTCCTGAAAGGACATGACACATAAAAGAAAGAAGCTCAGGATAGAAATAACTGGAGATACGTGTGCCAGAGTGATATCAAATTTCAAAATCAGTCATATTGACTGGCTAAGAGATGAAAGACAATGCCAAAAAGTGTTGGCAAATATTCCTGTGGCTATGTCCCAGATGTCTTCACTGTTACATAATATGTGGACTTGAATGATGGTCACTAGTGGGACTAAAATGTCAGATATGGCACAAGCATAATAACTGAATGAATTTGTTCGAACTTATTGACAGAAGATTCCACTGTCATATATAAATATATGAGGAAGAGAAGTTGAGGAAAGAGAAGAGGAAGAGAAGTTGAGGAAAGAGAAGAGGAAGAGAAGGAGAGAGAGAGAAGAGGAAGAGAAGGAGAGAGAGAGGGGGAAGGGAAGGAAAGAGAGAGAGAGAAGGAGAGAGAGAGAGGGAAGGAGAGAGAGAGAGGGAAGGAGAGAGAGAGGGAAGGAGAGAGAGGGAAGGAGAGAGAGGGAAGGAGAGAGAGAGAGAGGGAAGGAGAGAGAGAGAGGGAAGGAGAGAGAGAGAGGGAAGGAGATAGAGAGAGAATGAGAGAGAGAGGGGGAAGGGAAGGAAAGAGAGAGGGAAGGGAAGAGAGAGAGAGGGAATGAGAGAGAGGGAATGAGAGAGAGGGAATGAGAGAGAGGGAATGAGAGAGAGGGAATGAGAGAGAGGGAATGAGAGAGAGGGAATGAGAGAGAGGGAATGAGAGAGAGGGAATGAGAGAGAGGGAATGAGAGAGAGGGAATGAGAGAGAGATAGAGAGGGAAGGAGAGAGAGAGAGGGAAGGAGAGAGAGAGAGGGAAGGAGAGAGAGAGAGGGAAGGAGAGATAGAGAGGGAAGGAGAGATAGAGAGGGAAGGAGAGATAGAGAGGGAAGGAGAGATAGAGAGGGAAGGAGAGAGAGAGAGAGGGAAGGAGAGAGAGAGAGAGGGAAGGAGAGATAGAGAGGGAAGGAGAGATAGAGAGGGAAGGAGAGATAGAGAGGGAAGGAGAGATAGAGAGGGAAGGAGAGATAGAGAGGGAAGGAGAGAGAGAGAGGGAAGGAGAGAGAGAGAGGGAAGGAGAGAGAGAGAGGGAAGGAGAGATAGAGAGGGAAGGAGAGATAGAGAGGGAAGGAGAGATAGAGAGGGAAGGAGAGATAGAGAGGGAAGGAGAGATAGAGAGGGAAGGAGAGATAGAGAGGGAAGGAGAGATAGAGAGGGAAGGAGAGATAGAGAGGGAAGGAGAGATAGAGAGGGAAGGAGAGATAGAGAGGGAAGGAGAGATAGAGAGGGAAGGAGAGATAGAGAGAAGGGAAGGGAAGAGAGAAGGGAAGAGAGAAGGGAAGGGAAGAGAAGGAGAGAGAGAGAGATTATATTTTCAGACAAAGTATCATGTACATTATTAGAATTTTGTGAAGAAAGCAATTACTTGTGCAAATGTCTGTATTGGAGACTGGTTAAATTCTAGCAGAAATAATCCAACTTCCTATAAATGATATAAAAATACATGGAAAGGAAAAACTGAGTTCATATAATTGATGAGCAAAGAGAAATTGTAAAAAAAAATGACAGTAAATTAAAATAGTTGTGCAAACAGAAAAAAAGTGAACTAAAAATTGATGTGGGCACTGGGACAAGAACAGTCTACCCCCATAGATTAAATAAAAGGTTAATTTAAAAAATTCCCGTAATTTACCTGTGAAGGCCAAATAACAAAGACGAGGACAACTGTCTGCATGTAAATAGTTCATCCCAGAAATTCAGACAGAAAAAAGAAGTGGAATGTTATGTCTACTCATGAACTTTCAAATCCACAAAAGATAATCTTATTAGGAGAAAAGAAGAGAGGTTAAAAATAAATAGAAAACAAAAATAATTGTAAAAATATAAAAAAAAAAAACAAAAAAAAAATATATATATTAATAAAAAAAGGTATCCGATTAGACAAATGAATATGCCAAGAATTTTTGTTATTAATCAGTATCATTAGGGATTAAAAGGATTGATAGAGGGATAGCCAGAGTTGGGGAGATTTCAAGAGATTAAACCCAAAATAATAATAATAATGAAGGTGGTGATAATATGCACAAATGATAAATAAAAAAATAAAAGCTTAATGCACTTCTAGGAACTGGGCAAAATCTTTAACACTGACAAGTAAGCACTGAAAAGATAGCAAGTGCTGGGTTTTTTTACCAGGTATTTTAAAAACTGTGTGTGTGAAAAAAGACAAATGATAGACTTAGCCGACACATTTAGTTCTCTGATGAAAATGTAAGGATTTTATTTTGCAATAAGTATTAATATACAGAAGTGAAAATAGTTTTGCAGAAAATAAAAAAAATTTAAATTTTTATTCTTTTATCTTTTTACACTGCTTAAAACTTCAAAGTAAATCTCTTCTGAAAAAACACCAAAACCTTGCAGCCTATGTGAATGCTAAGAATAATAAAAATAAAAAGCCACTTTCTGTGCAGGGGCTCTGAGTATCACATCCAGGTCACAAAACAAATCCTCTTATATATACATATATATATATATATATATATATATATATATATATAAAATGTATGTGAATGGCAGTGTGTCACACTTTTCAACTTTACTCCTAGAGGCCATAGCCCAGCATAGACCATTTTGGAATCAGGCTGACTCCATGCCGGACCCAGAACCACAATCCTGAAATTCTGGATTACCAAGTTTTCATTACTGCTATTGTTTTTGGCAATTTTTTAAATGATTTTTTTGCTATAAATTTTTTGTAAGATAACTTTTAGAATTTGGGAATAACTAAAATGTAAAATCCTCTTTGCGTGTGTGTGTGTGTGTGTAATAGAAATAAAACCAAGACTTAAATGGCTAATAAACAAAATTCAAATATTTGGGAAGTGATCAAATTTTCCAAGAAAATTTAGTAGAAGAGTTTTTAGAAAATAATATATTGTGATAGGAAGCTTATTGGGTTAGGATGATTAATAGTCATTTTGCTAGGTTTAGAAAATATTGTGGGGCTATATGAGTTGAGAGGAAGAAAATGAGAAAGCAAAAAGAAAGAAAATTAACAAGTAGCAAAAAGAGAGAAGCAGTTTTGATTGATTGATTTGGGTTTTTTTTATGGCTTATCAACTTTTTGATGGTTGTTTAAAGCCAGAAAATATTTTTTGCTTATAATAATTTTGGGGAGATAATGATTTTACTGGTACAGGTCCTACTATTTAACTCATAGCTAAGAGAGAAGAGGTGGATTAATGTTTTAATACCAGGTATTTATGCAAGTAAATATAACCAGTTGAAACTTTGGTCTCTGATTTTCAATTCTGAGCTGTTATCCATTATACCACCTGCACATTCAAGGCTGACCTTAGGAATCAGTTAGAAGACAAAACAAGGAAGTTGATTTTGATTGGCTGAATGACTGTGAGAATACGAGATAGAGAAAGGGTTTTCAGGGGTTGTTTCTTAACTGTCAAGCAATGTACATGTGTTGACTTTTGTGTTTGAAATGGTTTTCCAGTGGAGGGAGAGCACTGGCTAGATAGAAGGTGTATACATCGATGTTAATAAACTAGTTAAGTTTCCTTAGCTGATATCTTTTATCCCTGGACCCAAAAACATTTCACTGGGAGAAGATGAGTGAAAGAAGAATGCAACTTTATTATTGAGTGATCACCATCACCCAAGACTACCCCCACCAAGGGTCTATACAACATTGTATTAATTGGTGCAGTGACTAAGACCTCCGAGCATGAGGTGGCTATGCAACACTGGTATTCCTAAGAAGTCACCAACCCAGGTACAAACCAGATTTGTGTGTGTGTGTGTGTGTGTGTGTGTGTGTGTGTGTGTGTGTATATATATGTGGGAGGGGGAGGGTTCACAACATGAAATTGAATGGATGTATGTGGGTGGGTACATAATTATCCGTTGGAGAGTCTCCAGCCTCACCTAATGTTGGTCTTTCATAACTCAACCACAATGTACATAGAAAGCATTTTCTCACTGATTAAAGATATTGCCAAGCAAAGACCATGTGTATCCCTGCATTTTACCTGGTCACATGGCATGTAGTTAGGGCATCAGAATAGCAAATTCAATATCTACAACTGGGGAGTTGCATTTATGCTTAGGCTCAGATGTTTGTTTCACTGTTGGATAATATCTACCTGATTAGACAACGAGAGAGAGAGAGAGAGGGCAGTGCAGTTGATAATGAGAGAAAGAGAAGAGAGCATGTGTGAGAGAGGGGGTAGGTAAGAAAAGATAAGCAGAGACCAAGATGGCAAAGAGATGCTTGTGACTATTAGAATGTCAACATGAGTGATGGAGAAGTTGTGTTGAATTGTTGGTTCATACCTAAGCTGGAAATCAATTATTCGAAAAGTAAAATTCAATGAAGAAAGTGGATATGGCAAAGAAAGAGGAAAAAGCTATTGGAAGGGGTAGAGGAGATAGACCTATGCCACCAGAAAAAAAAAAAAAAAAAAAAAACAAGGAGGAAATGAAAGAGATGAAATGGTGATAAGAGAAAAAGGATGTAAAAGGTGGGGAGAAAAAAGGGGGGGAAGATAAGAATGATAAAAGATGTTTTGTAAAAACAAAAAATAAAAAAGCATTTATATCGCAGCTTCTCTTCAAGTAATTTTCACTTTCTTGAAAACTTTTGAGAGAGAAAAAAAGAGAGAGAAAAAAAGAGAGAGAAAAAAAGAGAGAGAAAAAAAGAGAGAGAAAAAAAGAGAGAGAAAAAAAGAGAGAGAAAAAAAAGAGAGAGAAAAAAAGAGAGAGAAAAAAAGAGAGAGAAAAAAAGAGAGAGAAAAAAAGAGAGAGAAAAAAAGAGAGAGAAAAAAAGAGAGAGAAAAAAAGAGAGAGAAAAAAAGAGAGAGAAAAAAAGAGAGAGAAAAAAAGAGAGAGAAAAAAAGAGAGAGAAAAAAAGAGAGAGAAAAAAAGAGAGAGAAAAAAAGAGAGAGAAAAAAAGAGAGAGAAAAAAAGAGAGAGAAAAAAAGAGAGAGAAAAAAAGAGAGAGAAAAAAAGAGAGAGAAAAAAAGAGAGAGAAAAAAAGAGAGAGAAAAAAAGAGAGAGAAAAAAAGAGAGAGAAAAAAAGAGAGAAAAAAAGAGAGAGAAAAAAAAGAGAGAGAAAAAAAGAGAGAGAAAAAAAGAGAGAGAAAAAAAGAGAGAGAAAAAAAGAGAGAGAAAAAAAGAGAGAGAAAAAAGAGAGAGAAAAAGAGAGAGAAAAAAAGAGAGAGAAAAAAAGAGAGAGAAAAAAAGAGAGAGAAAAAAAGAGAGAGAAAAAAAGAGAGAGAAAAAAAGAGAGAGAAAAAAAGAGAGAGAAAAAAAGAGAGAAAAAAAGAGAGAGAAAAAAAAGAGAGAGAAAAAAAGAGAGAGAAAAAAAGAGAGAGAAAAAAAGAGAGAGAAAAAAAGAGAGAGAAAAAAAGAGAGAGAAAAAAAGAGAGAGAAAAAAAGAGAGAGAAAAAAAGAGAGAGAAAAAAAGAGAGAAAAAAAAGAGAGAGAAAAAAAAAGAGAGAAAAAAAGAGAGAAAAAAGAGAGAAAAAAAAGAGAAAAAAAAAGAGAAAAAAAGAGAAAAAAGAGAGAAAAAAGAGAAAAAAAGAGAAAAAAAGAGAGAAAAAAAGAGAGAAAAAAAGAGAGAAAAAAAGAGAGAGAAAAAAAAAAGCGAAAAAAAAAGAAAGAAAAAAATGAAAAAGAAAAAGAAAAAGAAAAAAAGAAGCCCTTTGCAGTTTTGAGTGGTTGGTCGGTCGCTTCAGATTAAAGATAAGGAAATATTATTTCCCCCCCTATATTAAACTTAAATAATCGATAAAAAATAAATAAAATTAAAAAAAAAAAAAAAAAATTGTGGATTTCAAGCAATAAAGGAATTTTAAGCAGATTTCTTATCATGTGTCAGTTTTGTTTTTCTTTTTGTTTCTTTTCTCACTCCAGACCGCAAAAGAGTTAAAGTCTTGTTGAAACACTTTATAACACACAGTGACAAAGTTATCACTTATCTTTCCTCTTATTTCTAAAGAAACGAGATTTGATCAAAATATTGGGCTAAGCATATGTCCCAGTCTCTCCTAATGATACAAGTTCTTAGTATTCATGGGTGTGAGATAGGAGATAAAGGAGTCAGGTCTGAGGCTAATTTCATGAAAACATTTCCCTACACGAGAAATAAAACTATAATAATAATTGAAAACTGGCCAGATTCAAACATTGGAAATTATGTTAAACCCATCAGCATATATTTTGGGGTGAATACCTTGATAAAAAAAAGAGAAT
The DNA here is from genome assembly GCA_963932145.1 of Acanthosepion lycidas. NCBI lineage: Eukaryota > Metazoa > Mollusca > Cephalopoda > Sepiida > Sepiidae > Acanthosepion > Acanthosepion lycidas. The sequence goes on along the minus strand of OZ010607.1, from coordinate 50,917,787 downwards.
AAATGAAGAATAGGAAAAATCAGAGTGAAAAGAAAAGAAAAAATAAGCAAGAAACCCTTTTTCTGAAATAGGAGAGAGAAGAAAATGAGTGAGTCATAACTAGTAACAGATATGAAAACCTATTCTTCTATATACTTTATCTTATCAGGATGTGGGCAATCATGGCTTTCCACAATTTCCTGCCATTTATAGTCCTTATGTTTGTTTTTTTTTTTCCTATATTTCTAAAGCCCAGTTCTGCCAACGATTTATCCAACCTCTTGTTAAGTGGGAAGTGCAGTGCTTTTTTGTTCCTTTTGCCCAGGCCTGTGGGCATCAAATTTTCAAAGCCCCATTTCCTCATTTTGTGCCATTACAAATGAAATAAAAAGTCCCCATCTATTTTAGTTTTACTAAGTTTTGTTCCCATAAAATGAAGATATTAACAAAGAAATTCATTCCTGCACCTCTCGATGGGACCAAAATAGACAACATAATTAGGCGAAGCAGTTTAAGAAAGGCTCATAAATGTAAAGTTACAGAATAAAAAAATCAAGTTTGACTTCTGTATTGAAATTCCTGATGCTGAACTTATGACAATTAACAACTTACCTGGCCAAGTGGACAGATTTGATTCAGGAAACTGACTAGAGAAACAACTAACTTTCATCACAACTGTTGCCGAAGAAATATTAACTGATATACATACCTGCAAAAAAAAGAAATAAAATACAAATTAGATTTGTCAAGAAAAAAAAAAAAAAAAAAAGAAAAAAGAGAGAGAGAGAATAAAAAAAAGAAATAGATAAAAAAAGGTTAATATACAGATACTGTATTGACATTGATTTAAATTGTCCAGGTTGGATTTTCTAATTAATCACATATGGAGTGCTGAAAAGTTTTCAGCCGAAGCAAGAGATAGTTTAAAAAATTTCCATTGTTTGCTCAATTTAGGAAGTTGGTCAGACTGAAAAGATTTCCGGACCCCCTGCATATGGCACATAGTTTAACACTGACAAATTGTCAATTGTTCCTTAAAAGAGCATGAGATAAGATATTTTTATAAAATAGATAATGAAGGATATTTTGACACTTTCTGCTCAAATAAACACTAATAACTTTGTGTCAATTAATAAGGATAAGGATTTCAGATTGCAAAATGTTAAATCTATTGTAGTGAAGAAATTTAATCCAACAGCATCAATTATTAAAGAACAAGGAGGGTTAATATGAATTGCCTAAAGACAAGATGCTTTTGCAGCAAATAAACTATGGCTCAAGGACAGAGCAGTAAATGATAAAAAACATCTTTGTAGAAGATTTTATAGAACATGCAGCCGACATAGACAAAATCAGAATCCATAGATATGGAATAAGTGATCTGATTCCATAAAACATCTGCTTGAAGTGAAAATTATGTGAGAATTTAATTATTGTAAAAATAAGCTGAAGGCCAACAAAATATTAGCCTCTTGCTCATGGATATTATTGAAAAATTTCTCATTTCAAAGACCAAGGTAAGCATTTTAATTAAAATTGGAAACCTAAGTAAAATCCAGAAAACCAGTTTAAATTTAGAGAAAAGAAACCTTCACAGGGCACTGATTAAAATCTCATAATAAACTGAGAACCAATGAACTGAACAATGGGATTTTATGATTGCCTCTTCAGGAAAATGTAAATACACAAACTATATCAATAGAAAAGATTGTCCTTGTACAGTTAAACTTAATAAATATCAATACAAAAGACTCAAATAGTACCAATTTTATACATGCATTGATGTATTGACCATTTACAAAAATCAAGTAAGAGTACTTCAAAGTATTCTGTGTATTCTGTCTGCATTAAAGATCAACCTTTGAAATCCTATATATCTTTGTTGTTTTTATCACAACACTTTCATTGTGCCTTCCGGCCTTCCTCAGCTGAGTATCAATCTGGGTAATCTACAGGGAATCCAGAACTGAACCCTTTATTTAAACTATGGTGGTGTTTTGGTGTGTGTGTGGGGGGGTAGACTGTTCTCATTATACTGCTCGTCTTTCATCTGGTTCTTATTTTAGCACTGTTCAGTCATTGCTAGCCCGTTTTCAACAAGTGCAAGTACACACTGCGTAACCAAGGGATTGAATTCACAACCATTAGGTCACCAAATTCACAAACCAATTTTTTTACTCACTAGGCCTAATGAACCAAGTGGGTAAAAGCGTTGGTTTTTTGCCTTCCATCTGCATGGCTGATGCTAACCCCCAGGAAAGTGACTCATTGTGCTTTCTCGGATTAACATTTTACACTGACATAAAGTGGAAAGATTATATTGAATCAATTGCTAGATCTGCTGCTAGGAAAGTTGATTCACTGTGTTGTGCTAGACAATTTTTCATGCCAGGATTTATCATACACCTTTATAAATCTAGCAATCATCTATGTATTGAATACTGCTGCCACATCTGCTTTGGTGCTTCTGCTATATATTTACATATTCTTGATAAAAGATAAAGAAGTATCTGCAATGTTATTGATCCTCACCTGGCATCTTCATTTCAGTCACTTTCCAACAGCCATAATGTAGGATCCCTGTGTCTTTTCTATAAATATTTTCATGGGAATTGTTCTAATAAAATTTTCTCTATGGTACCTAGACTTTATGAATTTAAGTGCAGTACTAGATTGGTAGCTATGTCATCATTTTACAATTGAAATGGCTAGATGGAATTGTAAATTCTATGCTAAAAGTTTAATCTCTTGCACTTTTCACTTCTGGAACTTTTCCAGCTTCTTGCTCTCCAGAGAACTTTGATATTCAAAAATCTAAATGCAATGACAACCATTATCTTTTAATTCCAGTTTTTTTAATATTTTCTTTTTCTGATATTCTCTCACATTCAGTAACCCCCCCCCCTTGCATGTTAGTGGCTTTATTACCTTGCTTAGGATGAGAAAAAAAAAAGAAGAAATCTGAATCTTCATCTATCTTAATAATCTGATAGTAAAAGCTGCTTATACCCTTGTTACTTGACATGAATCCTCCCCAGGATGTTATTCACCAGAAGCATAACCCCAATAACTGTCTATTTCTAACAACGGAATAGCAAGAGGCATTGAGATATGGAAAAAGGGAAATATTTCAGACATTCCTTCTTACCCAATAAGAATAGATAACCATTAAGGCGCCATCATACTGGTATGCAATCAACACAAAAGAGAATCTTCAACACAGTATGATTGGCAGAATGTGCAAGATGGGGAAAGCAGTAATTAACAAATCACTTATTGTCACACCTGACAGGTAGAAGTTAGGGTTAAACAGGTGGGTGTAAATACCCAAGCAACAAATGGATGTTACAGTGCAACCAAGAGCACATCTCATGCACGTGAAAATGCAATTATTTTTCAGTTCATGGTTTACATGACAATATCTGCTGTGACTGGCATTTCTTCTTCCCCGAAGGAAGTGGGCAACACTGCAAGTTCACTTTGGTTTTAGTTTCTTTCATTAGCAGGAAAAAGCTGCAAACATATTGAGAAAAATGTTGTAGGCACAAAGTAAGCAGTGCAAGCTATTTAAGGATTAGAAGGAAAAACGAGTCTCAAAATACTCAAAAATCAAGTTTTCGTAATTAAACTTTTGCATGGAAAGAAAAAAAATGTTAAATGGAGAAGATTAAGAAGCCTTTAATCTTTCAGATTTTATGCTGAAATGATATCAGAGAAAAAGTCAGCTGATTTAAATGACAAGTGATCTTGAACAGGAGTCATTTTAAATCGGGTAATTGTATCTATAAAATAACTGACCTGAGAGAGAGGTTCAGTAGATGACAAATGTTTGCTCGACCAGTAGAGTTTTGGCAGGATGATTACAAGGATTTGGTTAGCAAAATCTTCCATTAACAAAATTCAATGGAATCCTTATCCAGAAAGAAAACTGATTTTATCCAAGTCTGTAGAAACTTACTTTTCAAGAGGAAAGAAGAGAATGCTCTCTAGCAAAAGTGAAATTATTATTTTCTGATTCATTCTCGATTTCATTTGTCAATCAATCTAAGACACCGATTGCATTTCTTTATCCCATGGAAAAGGTTAAAGCACAATTGTTCCATTTAAAAAGTTCTACTAGTTCTAACCTTTATGGTAACGACCCACCATGCCATGAACATTATACTAAACCATAATCATTCCCTTTATATTCCATTGGTGAGATCTAAGTTCCACTCAAGCAGCTTCCTCTCACAAACTATTGCTTTGTGAAACTGACTCCAAAGAGGGTGCTTCCCCAATCACTACAAGTTTAAACTGTTCAAGTCTAGGGTTGGCTGCTATCTTTGCCACATATCTTCAAAAAGTATGTCTCTTACTCTGTAACTCTCTACCTCGAATGGCTTAACACAGAGTAAACACTGTAAAAGAAAAAACATTAAACAAAAACAAACTCAGGAATGCACACTTAGAATACAGGAGAAATATGCAAGTATTGCTTCTGTAAGAATAAAAATTGACCATTGTTATTTATACAAATTAAATTCAATTACAGTATATATTTTTCATTTTGAGCAAAAACTCTGCAACAACTTTTGGATCAAAATCATTACATCCGATTAGAAATAGTTCCAAGGTGAAATATAGACAAATTAATATGAACCTGTGTGTATTAAACTTGTTTATATTGTTTTTATGTTATTACAAACCTAGGCTAGAAATTCTGCATGGAAATGATTTGTAATTATTATAAATTCGCTTATCTTGGATTGTAAGAGTTTTCAAAGATCCAAACACACCTAGATCAATTTTACTGAGAAGAAAATCAGATGTTGGAAGTCGCTATGTCTTCACTCAAGATGAAACCCCACCCCCAAACACACACACACGGATAATTTGAATCAGAACTGGTGCAAGTGACATTTCCGTGGATTTTTTGACAAGTCTTTGGCCTTCATCAAGTCCTAACATTAATCCTATGGGCTCTGCAATATGGCACATAATGGAGAGATGTTCAACGTATCTCATACTCAAGTGTTTCAGAGCTGAAAGAAGCTTTATGATGCAGTTGTATAATTTGAGCAAAGAGGTGAAGAAGAATTTCAGATTAAGTGCTATTGTGAAAGCAAAGAGTGACCATTTTGAATTGCAAATATCTGTAAAATACTGTCAATGAATCTAAAAAAAAAAAAAAAAAAAAAAAAATCAACCTGTAAACTTTTATTAACCCAAATAAATATATGGTAATATATAAAGTCCCTAATTTTTACTTATTTTCAAATATCAATTTATTGAATAACATTGTGTGAGTGAGTGAGAGTGAGAGAATGAAGCCATTATTAGCAAGGCTTTGAATATACTGACATTGTTCAAAAAACAGTTGATCATGTCTAATTATACACTCTCTCTCTCAGTAATGGTAACTACGGTCTGCTCAGCCTAGTTGTAATATAAACCACAAATGAATTTTGTTAGTACTGAATAACAGAAATGTGCCTAAGCAGATGGGTAGGCTTAGAAAGTGAGTAGCCATTAGGTATATATATATATATATATATATATATATATATATATTAGTTGAGCGGGGAGCAAATATTTGTACACATACAAATTTTTAATTTATTGTATTTACAACTAATGAATAAACATACTTTTCATATAGTGATTTTCCAAGCTTAGCTTAGATGTGGCACAAGGCCAAAAGAATGGGGGCACCCAGTGAGGATCGAACACACTCAGTTGTAATTGTTGTAGCGAGATAAGCTTGCTAACCATTACACCACACCAAGGTGCCCAAACATACTTTTCATATAATTAATGGTACACAAATGCATAATAACAAAATATACATAGAAAAAAAAAAAAAAAGAAAAAAAAATTGAATTAGTAGAAATAAATCCCATTTATCCATTTTAATGGGTGAAAAAAGTATTCGTACAATACAAATTTCAGATTTTAAAACTTTTAAATTGCTTTAATACTGTAGATTATTCAAGTGGAATATTCTAGAATGTTCCAATAATGTTATCAATAGTTATTTTTAGCCTAAAAAATACAAACAGAACATTATGTAATTAATATTCATGCAAGAAGGTTTTCATTATGGCAAGAGATAAAGAATTGACAAATTTGCAAAAAGAACTTATTTTAAGTTCTGGAAAGAAGATAAAAGTTACAGGTAAATCTGAGACAACCTAAACATTCCATTTACAAGTATTTGTTCATTCACTGCACGGTGTAAAATAACTCAAAACTGTTGAAAACCAAACAAAGAACAAGTGCTTCACATAAGATTTCTTCAAGATCTTCAAGGAAATTAATAAGTCAAATTAAATAAAATCCAATGGTTACTCATCAAGTGTTGCAGGATGATTTGCTTTCATCAGGAATCTGTGCCACCAAATGGGCAATAAGCAATGAAATTCATAGGAACAATCTAAAGTCATGCTCCTCTTGGAAAATTCCACTGCTATTGAAAAGAGACACAGATGCCAGGTTGAAATTCGTTCGTGAACATAAGGATAAGGAAAAATCTTATTTTGAAAGAGTGTTATGGACAGATCAAACCAAAATTGACTTGTTTGGATGTAATTCTAGAAATCATGTATGGAGGAAAGCTGGTGATTCCTTCAAACAAAAGAACATATTTCCAGCAGTGAAATTTGGTGGTAGCAGCATCATGGTTTGGGGGACGTTTTTCTGCAAATGGTACTGGCAACATATCAGTAATAGATGATAAAATGAATGTTCACCATATCAAAATATTTTGGAAGCAAATTTAATGACTTTGGTTGAAAATCTTGAACTTCCTCCCAATTGAATCTTCCAAAATGATAATGATCCTAAGCACATTGCAAATTCTATGAAGAAATGGCTTGCTAAAAATAATGTAAATTGCCTAAAATGGTGAAGTCAGTCCCCAGATTTAAACCCAATCTAAAATCTGTGTTGATATTTGAAAATTCAAATCCAATCAAGAGCTCCAACAAACAGCCTGGATCTGAAGACCATATGGGAAGAAGAATGGAACAAAATACCAACTTAAATTTGCAAATAATTGAGAACTACAAAAAGAGGTTGGTTGCTGTAGAAGTGAATAATGGCTATTCTACAAAATATTGAATTAAGATTATGTATTCTTTTTTGCATTGTACTTATACTTTTTTCACCCATTAAAAAGAATAAATGCAATTTATTTCTATTATATCAAATTATGTCTTCTCTTCATATTTAGTTATTAAGCATCTGTGTACAGTTAATTATAGGAAAAGTATTTTTATTCATTAGTTGGAAATATAATAAATAAAATTTTTTTATGTGTACAAATATTTCTTCTCCCCCATCACTGTGTGTGTGTATATATATATATATATATATATATATATATATATATATATAATGTTTCATTAAAATGACTGACAAGTTACTGCATTTAAGTTCTTTATTATGTTCGTATATTTTTCTTTTCTGGACATACAATGTGTAAAAACTATCCAAGTGTGAGCACTTTCAGCTATTATCAAGGATTTTTTTTTTTTTTTTATTCTGACGGTAACATCAATCAGCTAAGTGACAAAATTTTTACTATATATATATATATATATATATATATATATATATATATATATATATATATATATATATAGAGAGAGAGAGAGAGAGAGAGAGAGAGATGAGATAATATACATTTCACCATTCCTAGCAGAACTTCTATTACCATAGTATTTGATATCTACTAACAAATGTGATGGGAAGAAAAAAGGAAAAGAATTTAAATGAAATTGGCTAGATAAAAAAAAAAAAATACCAGCATCCCTCGTTTTTATATATATATATATATATATATATATATATGTGTGTGTGTGTGTGTGTGCATGCGTGATTACACATGAACAAGGGATGCTGGGAATTTTAAATTTTTTCATCTAGTTGATTTCATTTAGATCCTTTTCCATTCCATCACATTTGTTAGTAGATATCACATATTATGGTAATAGAAGTTCTGCTAGCAATGGTGAAATGTTGTACATTATTTTATATATATATATATATATATATATATATATATATATATACAAAAATGAATAATATAATATGTGGCCAAGCATGGCATGATGCATACAATTAATATACCCAAATGCGAATGCATGACAAACAGTTCCAGGTACATAAGCATTTATAAGCAAACCATAAATCAATGAAAGGAACAAATTGAAGCGAGCGATTCAGTGAAAAGGGAATGTCAAGGCACTTTGTTCCTGTAAACATCAAGTCATGCGAAGAAACCATTCCTTTTGAAGAATTAATAAGTGCCAACTGAAACATGTCACAGGTTTGCACTCATAAGCAATGAACACCTCAAATGGCAGCAATCATCAGTCGAGAAGAATGCAATAAGAAAGAAAAGGAATCTATAATAACAAAAGAAGGAAGAGAGAAACATAAAATGCTGTTATGAGCTTTTTAAACCATGTTTGGTTGAGGTTGAAAGAAGAAAATCACTTTCAGATTTACTAAACAGCTCTTGTAAGTTTTAGTTCTGCTAATACACACGTGGGATCCTTTTTATAGCCTCACATTGTTTTTTTTCTTTTATTTCTTTTACTCTAAGTATTTGAGAGTGCATCTCATGCACTATATTAGATATATAATAGTTGACCATCAAACTGCCAGTTACTTTTTATAGAGGGTTTTCCAAGCAACACTTATTGAGAACATTTTATATTAAAAAAAAAACAAAAAAAAAAACAAAATGGTTAACCCCAATCTTTACCCTAATCTGTACATTTTAAGAAATATAGCTTGAACATTACTTGCCCTGGTATAAAATAAAAAATTACTTCCGTTCAAATGTGGCTGGACTACTTTACTCACTGAACTATTTCTAATAAGTCTTATTACTTTGTATACAATTCCTTTTCTCTCTTTTGCTTTTGATCTCCATTTTTTGCATCATCTACTGTAGTTGCTTATTACTTATGTTCAAATTAATCAATGCTTGTTTTCAGTAGGATTCATGGTAGAAAATATCTATTCATTTACACACAAATGTGTGTGTGTGTATGTATGTATGTATGTATGTATGTATGTATGTATATATATATATATATATATATATATATATATATATAATATTTATTGTTTTTTAATATTTAAATTTTTAATCAATCATTATTCATTTTTGACTGGTATTTTTTTCATTTGAATTCCAACTGCTTACAGGGTCATTCTGCAGAATGCATCAAAAAGAAAGTAAAGTCCCACAGTACATTGAACTCCTATTCATTTTTTTTTTTTTTTTGGCAGAAAGTTTTATTGTGACAGCTGCTGTGATGTTTAAGCTACAGGAACCAATATTTGCAGAAGATTAAATGTAAGCATATGGAAAGTAACCAAAATTAAAAGGAAAATAAATTCTAGTAAAAAAATTTATGATAATAATAGGTGAAAAGGATTGATTCAATAATGATAAAATTATAGGTAATATCACTATTCATATGACAGGTAAACAAGACATTAAGTAGAATAGTATTGACTAAAGAAATTGATAGGATTAGATTTAATTTACAAATATTGGTTCTTGCAAAAAGAAAAAAAAGTAGTGAGTTTGAGTGCCAAGAGTCTTATTGTTACTTTCTGATCTGGATTGTTTACCAACAGAAGCAGAATGATGGCCAGAGGAACTGAAATTAAGTGGAAAGAAATAGGAGGCAATAATTAATGTACACATCTAACTCAGAAATATTACTTAAGTACTTATTTACATATGTAAGAAATGTTGCGACATAACTGTATGTGCTATGATTTAAAAGAAAAAAATACAACAAAAATGTCATGATTGACAAAGGATATAGTAACTGCTTTCCAAACCATGATCAAGTGAAGCACTCATGTACAAGAGCCATTTAGAATATTTCCACAATCGTAATCAACCAGGAGACCTTACTGCTCAAGTATGAACAGACACTACTGTGAACTTAGTCAGCAGAGAGATGCTATTGTGTGAGCTTGTATACTTGGTGACTATCATATTTACAATGACCAAGTAAGTAGATTCTTCAGGTCTCGTCTAAAATTGGCTACATGTACATCCAGACTTTTCACCAAGCTGAACTGATTAAAGAGAGTGCAATGAAGCAGTTAATGACAATCCCAAAAGAGAATTTGCAAAGTCCAAGAGATATTAAGCGTTTGCTTTCTAGGAGAGTAATCACTGACCTTGATAGGCTGACAATCAGGTTCAAGAGAATTTTTAAATTGATTAACAGAATGTTGATCAACTCATTTTCTTTACGTTTCTAGTTTACCATATGAGGAAAAAAAATGATATTGTGATCAACTGTCATCTATATAAAATAATTTCTTTTTTTAACTATCCTAATCTCTTTAAATATAAATGTAAAAGAAGCATTAAGATTTTACTAATATTTATTTCATTTTATTCGTGCAGCTTTCTATTACATCATTATTCTATGCTATAAGTCAGTGGTTTTGAAATGGTAGGTGCAGTGTAAGATAGCAGATGAGGCAGAATGATGGAAAGACAGTCAAAGATTTAGAAAGTTTCAAAAAATTCATGTGCCAAATATAAATATCATTTCAAAATTTCAAATATTATTATGGATTACTTGTAATTGCATACACGAGTCCCAGTATAAATAGTTATAAATAATTATTGACCGATTTTATCAGTGTGATATTTTTGCATTGCATCAAGTATTAAGAATATAGTAAGTAGGCTTCACAAATTGGTGGAGAGAGTTATCAATGATAATGTTCTGACTTTGAATCTGCAGTTAACTCTCTTTAACCCTGTCTCTCTGTTTATTGGTTTTAAATGTATTTTTTATCACATAAAATTTGGTGAGGTGCAAGCCAATTTTCATTTCAAAAATGCAGCCGAGAGAAAAAAAGTTTGGGAACCAGTGCTTTAAGTAAACAGTAATCATCAGAAAAAGAGTAAGTCTCTAGGTAGATTTTAAGTTTTCATCCCTTATCCTTTATAACATCTATTTCTGTGACAGCCCCATTTCCAGTTTGATTACAAAGACTTTACTGGCATCATGTGTTTATTATGTGTTGATACAGCTCAATTTCTTATTTTTCAGGTTGCTACACACTGCTATCTTGTTTGTTTATACATGTATTATTCCATGGATCTCTGAGATTCAGATTTTTTTTTTATTAACTTTTGACTCCTATTTCTTTTGTCTTGTTGCTTTTTAACAAAAAGCACTGAAAGTGTCATTCTTAACTTGTAGTAAAATGAGAATGTGAGAATTACAATAAAAACCCAACAGAAATACAATGCAAGAAATGAGTTAACAATATTTTAATCTTTGTCGCTTCTCTTTAACATTTTGATCAGTTCAGTCCCCACAACCCTTCATAAATAAATTTCATCTGGTGCTCAGTTTGATGTTTTGTTTGTAATTTAGCTTGTGAATATGCAAATAAATTTGACGTAGAAAGAATAAGAGAAAGCAAAAAGAGATAAAAAATAAATGGAATGCAAACTTTCTTCTTAAATCACAGAATGGGTTTGAAAATAGAAGTTGAAGTTTCACTTTCATTCTTGGTGATTTTCAAGCAATTAAGTTAAAATATGCAAGAGAGGTCATACTTGACAGTTCGACAAAAGAACAAAAATGAACCTCATTTGACATTGGAATAAAATTAACCAAAGACAAGATCAAACAGTATTGAAACATGGTCAAACAGCTTTGCCATATTCAGTTAATTGAAATATTGAAATTTGATATTCCAGTTAATTTATACATAAATAAAATGGGCATAAAAACAACATTCTTATGGTCAGTATTAGACACGTGTTTAAAAACATGCAATTGTTAGATACACATGAAAACACGCATACAATGCACAAGCATGTGCAAATAGTGTAACAGTTATGAATGTGGAAATTTAAATTGGTAAGCAGAGTTCAAATGCCACCCCCAGTAAAGTTATGCATCAATGCTCTTAGCACAAATCCATCTGCTCTCCCTACGGCTTTGGGGTAAATAGTAAAATGTGGTAGACACTCAAAAGAAAAGGAAAAGACTGAAATGGAGAAAGCAACTATACTTTCTTAAAATGCATAAGAATTCACAGAAAAGGAATCTGTGGAGAGTCATGATAGGACATGGCATTTTTTTTTTTTTTTTTTTTTTAAATAATTTTATATACAAGACAAAATATATATAAATGAATTTAAAATAATAAATAAAAAAAATAACCAAATTAAAAGGTCATGACCATAAATAACCTAAAGCATTAATCCTTAAAAAAGAAATGGAGGAGGGCCATTGACTTTGTTCAGCTTCTCCAATATTCCAGTGGTCAATATTTAGAGCCCACAAAAGGTAAAAGTAGTCATGAAGATAACTTGAGGGCACTCGTTATATATGGAAAAGGTTGTGTGTTCCAATGAGAGGAAAATGTATATATTAAAAAAAAAAAAAAAAAAAAAAAAAAAAAAGAGAAAAAGTGCAAACGTTTTCGGTCATAATGTGGATTTGTTTCTTATATATATATATATATATATATATATATATATATATATATAAAGTGATAACTATGACAAAGTCGAAAATGTTTTTGTGTGACACATTTTATACTTTAGAACTTCATCTAAAGTGATGTTTATGTTGATATGAGTACACATGTGCATAAAGGAGGGGATGAAAATGTTTACAAAAATTTTTCTCATTGCATAGAAAATTACATATTGTTTCATTATATATCTGGCACACAGTATTAATCTCTCCTTAATTACAAACAGAAAATAATATGTTAAGTTTTTCAAAATTGAAAGACACCAGCACAAATCTGAGCCGTGTCCCTCTTGTGAAGCCCAGAATAAATGTTACTACTCCATAGACATCATGCAACTACATCTTAAATAGACAACCATGAAAAGAAGTTAACACTCAACAACAAACCCCTTGAAAATGGCTAAAGACAATAGACACTATGGACAATTTTTTACACTCCCTTATCCCAATCAAATGGAAGAATGTAAGAATATTTGAAAAACTAAATAAAAAAAATGTCAAATTTTCCTTGTCTGTCATATTCAACGAAAGTTTCAAAGAGAGGTTGCTATATATGTATGTATATGAACATATAAAATTGATATTATTTACGTGAATGTATTTATACATATATACATTTCCATTTTTGTATTAAGTGTGTATGTGTGCACACATACACAAACAGCATTTCATGTACATGTGTGTGTGTGTATATATATATATATATATATATGTATGCTTGTATTTATATACAGATAAGCAAACCAATATACATACGTGTATATACAACTCATAATATAGGAGATGTGGCACACAGTATGACATGCCAACACATACATATTCTAGTTGTTAACCCAAGTTTTGGAATGCTGCTGTGTGTCTGTAAAACAAATGTTTCCAGCCAGCCAGCTTAAGAACATATTGGATTTACTTATCGATGGAACTTCAAAGAGATATATGGAGGTTCTTTTGTTTTTGGTCATTAGGGTGAAAAATACTCAATACAGTGACTGAAATCACACTTCAAAGGGAAAACACGGCTTTGCCTATACGAGTTTGTAGGCCTTGTATAGGAAAACTTTACAACATCTCGCATGGATATAACCATACACTTATGTTATATATGTTTTCAAACTTATACATGAGCATGTTATGCAAATGTTGCAGTGAAATTTAAAGTAATTATATTAGGAGAAGAAAGAGAGTTCGCCATCAAAGGAAAGCCATTAACAAGGTAAACAATTCCAAACGTGCACATGTGTTGAAGAGAATATGAAGAATATTCTTTGAATTAAAGTGACCACTTGTAAATTAACAAGAACAGATCAAAGTGGATAAATAAGATTTATATAGGAAATGAATAAAAATGAGTGTGCATCAGAGAGAGAGAGAGAGGAATTCCTATGTAAACAGAAATGAAATCATTATTTGTGTTAATTTGTCATCAATAAATCTGACTGTATCAAAAGTATTCGTAAAAGCTAACAATTGGAGTACAAAAAGAAAAGAAATGGTTTGTCATTTTTTCTTATCTATTTTTTTTTTTTTTTTTTTTTTTAATATCAGCCTAACCCAGTTTTTATTTATTAGAAAATGAAATTTGTTTTAACATTCCCAAAGATTAGCGGTACAGTTTTCATTTAAAGAGATTTATAAAAAATTTTTTTTTTTTTTTTTTTTAAGAAGCCAATAATGAGTGATCTAAATCGCTTGTGGAAGTCAAAAAGAAAGGATTATCCACTAAATTTAGCATCCAGTTTGAAATGTCAACTGACAAAGCCTTCACTTAGACTTTGAAGCCATATGCTTGGCGTCTTTACCTTTTTAAAAATAAAGATTTTTTTTAAAATATAAAAATAATTGATAAATTACTCTTCTTTTAACTTGGGATGCACCTGGGTACACTGGTTGAAAAACACTGGCCTAACACATCAAGGGTTTTCAAAGTCTGAGAGGAAAACAGATCTTGTTTTTTTTGGCAATTTAAGTGACTGGCATAAAAGAAAAGAAAAGATAAGTGGGGATTCAGACTGAAGACAGAACAAGAGTCGAGAAGTTTCATATTGGAATGTATTTAGTAAATCACTAAACAACTCAAAGATTACATATTTAAAGTTGATAATTAAATCTGTATTTGTAGCAAGTCACTTTGTGATTTCAAAGTAAGAAAGGAGAGAGAAAACGAAACTTAAAATAGGTGACAAAAATAGCCTAAAAGTAAGGTGTTGTAACATACCTACGATTGATAATGGGTATGTCCCCATTCTCGTAAATACTGTATGTTGGTCTGCAGTTAGAGATTTGTCTCCAGCTGTATCGGTCAAGCTCTCTGCCTCTGGGAAGAGAGGATTCCCAGACAAGGCTATGACGAAGGGCAGAGTCTTGTCTTGGGAAACAGCTACCTGACGCTGTTTTATACGGGATCTATGGGGAATTTTTGGCTGAGCCCACACCCTTCAATACCATATATTAAATTTGGCCTTGTGCCACATCTGACTGCGTGGGGCAGTTGGTAGATATCCTGCAGTTGGAGATTCATTGTGGAATTGACTCACTTCTAGCAGTTGACTACTATGTACTGAAAGTGAATTTTATGTTTTGTTCGTGTCCTAAGTATTATCGTTCATTACCAAGCTTTGTGTGATTATTCTATTCAGTAACATTCCCTAGGTTACAACATTAGGAGTGGAAAAAAATTTGAAAAGAGTAAAAATAAAAACTTCCATTTTACTATTAATGAATTATTCCTTACATTGTTCAATTTTATCAGAAGCAATTTCTGAGTTCAGGTTGAACAGAGATAATTGAGCAGAGTCATTTAAGTCTTGCTGCTTGCCTTCAATCTATAGCCTTTGAATTTTATTCTTTCAAAAAAAGCAACAGAAAGAAGAAATGTAACTAGAATGAGAGCGTGGATGAAGGAATGAAAAACAAGAGTTAATGCTTTTGTTTAGTTCACTTATAAAAAAAATCTGGCACAAGGCTATATTAATCCTTTTCTGCATACATCCTGAAATAGAGATGGCAGGTGGTGATGTTTATATCAAAGCCTTATTACTATAAATGCAGTCATCTTATATCCTTTTACTTTTCCATTCCCCCCTCCATTTTTTAATATATCAAAATGCAGGTACATTTTAACATTAAGAAGCCAAAGAAAGAAGTAACAGGAAAAATGGCACTGCATTTTGGCCAGATATGCATCCATTCAATTAATGTGGAGAGTAAAATCAATATTTTTCAATTTGTTAAGTACATTAAGAGAATTCCAAGGTGAAATAAGAAATTTAAGTGGATGTTGTCCTGAAATGAAGAACTTAGTCAATTAACAGAGAGAAAAAAAAATGATAGTTTTGATTTTTAGTTGCATAAATAAAAAATGAAACAAATAGGTATAATTAAGAAAAATGAAATTTTAAAAAATAATAAAGTTTGTTAAAAAAATAAAATAAAAAAAGCTATTGTACTTGAAAAATATAAGTCTATAGAGCTACTTTGTGGGCAATGAGACATCTCAGGATGCTAAACTTAAATCAGTTGCTTAAAGAATTGCAAGTTATTTGGTATTTTGTTTTATTGGTTCTTTCTAAAGTCTACTTTGGCTATTCTCCTATTAGGTTGTTGCAAAAATAATGTCGTTTTTCTTTTGAAGTTGAACGTCAAAAAACAACATTATTTTTGTACCAACCTAATATCTCGACGTGAAATTTTATTTACTATTTATTTATTTTCCTCAATAAGAGTAGATAGGTTTGCCTGTTGTCTGGTTTGCACTTTGACTCGGTCTTTTAAACAAGAGTAAAAGTTTATCCAGTCTTCCTTGTTGAGAATTTAGTTTCCAGTACCTATAACATTCTTTTCATTCTCTTTCACTCCCAGTAGCTCCTTGCATCTTAGTAGCATTACTACCTTACTTGGGGTGAAATGATTAAGACAATACCACACAATAATCATTTTTATTCCAAATACACTTTAATGCCACATATTGCTTTGTGTCATGGTTTATTTCCGTTGATTTAAAAAAAAAAAAAAATTATCAATAACATTTTTTTCTTTCTTGCCAGTCATTGCTCATCCTAAGCTGGTTCTTGTTGGTTTCTCCTACCTGAAACTGATAACAATAGAAACATACCTTTAAACATTTCAGATTATGGCACTACTTTTACAGAAAAACTTCAACTGCAAAAAAAAAAAAAAAAAAATTAAATAAATTTAGACTTAGTTGAACAATTGCTTATCTATGCAAATGAGATGAAAAACAATGTACTAGTTTTATATATATATATATATATATATATATGTATGTATGTGCATGACTTTCCATTTGTACTACAAGGTGCCCAGTACAAAAACAACAAATTTATTCCTTGAGGAAATACAACAGCTCTAATTGATCCATATAAGTGACTCTCTATTAGGTTGGTGCAAAAATAATGACGTAATAATGTCGTTTGTTGACGTCTTTTTAACGCCAAAAAATGACATTATTACGTCATTATTTTTGCACCAACCTAATAAAAGCCCAGATCTTAATGTTATACATTAGTGTATGTGGCGTATACTCCTAACTCACTTGCAAAATTGTTAACATGACATCATCGATATTGATTCATTGAAGTGGAACTTAACCGAAGCTTGGAATGAAATTTCTCTTGACACCATCCGCAAAGCTACTACCTCCCAGTTACCAGACTTACAACTTTGTGTTGAACATTCAGGCAAACATTTCAAACAACTAGGATGATTGTTCAGTTTGTGCATAAATTATGATAGTTAAATAAATTTATATCTAAACTGACCACTTTTTTATCACATTACCTTATAGTATAGACATCTTATTATGCTCCTAACGTTTTGGCTAATGCACAGCCGCCTTCTGTGATTAGACTTGATAACCTACTCAGAATTTCATGTCAGAACTTTTGAGATTAGGAATTAGCAACACGTCTTTCCATTCAGTTTAGTATACTTATCTTGGTTGTCATATTTGCAACTTCTGTCTTTGCCCTTGGTAATCTCAGAATTTTGAATAGAACACTTTATTCAATCCACAAGGACAGGATGTTCACATTCTGTTTTCTATTCCTTGGTGACATCTCTTACCAGTTAATACTTTTCAGCATTTGCCAATGTGCTGTTTGTTGGTTTCTTCCACCGAACCACAGTATATGGTTATTATCCATTTAATAATGCAGTGGGTGAATATACAATTGACAAGGAACCATATACATTTTAAACAAAACAAGGTGGATTAAAGTGTTTGGAGCCTTAAACTTAATGTCTGTATTCAGGTGTAAAGTATTTTGAGTGCTTTTTGTATTTATGGTGTTTATCTCTATGCTAGGTCTCCTGAAGTGGTTATCAGAATCTAACATGTGTGCTAAGTTTTTTAATCATTTTATCTTTCAGTGTTGTTCTATGTCTAACTGTTCTATTTTTTCAGAGACACTGATCACCAGCCTTTACCATCCATACATGGACAGTCATGTTCGATTTTTAATTTTTCTTTATCCTAACTGGTTCTTTTCAGATATTTCTTGCCACAATGGAATAGGGCAGAATACATAGTTCTTGGTCATGCTCTATTCCAACAGGTGGAGTTCCTTAACACGACTAATCAAACACAATGGCTAAATACAGTGTTTTCCAATTCTTTTCACTGGATGTCAGAAATCAAAGTTTCACAGTAACATTTGAAAATCCTGTATTAAAAATGTTGTTTAATTTATGAAAGAAGAGTTCAACACCAAAAAAAAATCTTCTTTGAAAACAAAAAACAAAAAAACAAACATTTTAATAAGGATGTCATAATTATAATAAAACATCTGAATATATTTTTCTAAGAAGCCAGCAGAAACAAAACATTTTTTTTCCCATTTTGAAAGAAAATGTATTGCTTACTCTTAATATACACTGTGCGTATGACAGACATATACATATTTTTGGAAGCAAAATCAAATATTTTTAAGTTACTAAAATATTTCCATGTTAAAAATGAGGACTACATCTGAATATATAATACCTATATATTAGTTAAAACTGTCTTTTACAACAAGCAATTTATCAAGAACATTTTTTTTTATTTGCTTACAAGTGGCAAAGCAAAGCTGTCAAGCAGTGGTTGGTAAAACAGAAAAGATCAGTTTTTACAATCCTTAAATAAGTTTGTTAAATTTAAGGACAATCCTGTCTCATGCACAGAAGTATATACTGCTTCTACAGATGATCTGCTAATGGCCACACATGGTATACTATATTTATAGTTGAACTATGTCCACACACACACACACACATAAATGGAAAGGAAGATTTTATAACCATAAAATGTGTATGATTAATGTCAAATATAAAAATGCAACTACTATCTATATGCTATATTCCTGGCATGGTATGTTTAACAAAATTTTTTTAGCTATCACTTCTGATTTTGCCACCATTATTAATATTGATTGATTCATATATTTTCTACGGCTTATCAACCCTTTGCAGGTTATCTAAAATCAGGAAATATTTTTAAACTGTAAGATTTTTTTTTTTTTGCAGATAATGACTTAGTGATAAGTCTTACTAATGAACTCATAGCTAGAGGAGAAAAAGTGGATTCATACCTTTCCCAAGTTTATTTGCACATATGTTAAGAACGGGATTAGAACTGTGCTCTCAGATTAACAATTTCATTACAGCACCTACACATCCAAGCTTGTAGCACCTGGGATTCCCAAGTGGTCACACATCAAAATACTCACCAAACTCGATCATTAATATTTTTTATTACATAATATAAACTATGAAAAGACTAATCTTTTAAGTCATCTTTTACCCTTTTTTTTTTTTTAACTGCCTGAGAATTGTGTGACATTAACATTAACCACCTTTATGGCCACATGAATCCAAGTCCCAAAAAGCAGCAAGATGCAAGTACTGTTTATATATATATATATATATATATATATATATAAATACACACACACCACACAATGGAGTAGCTGAAAACTTTCCAGAAGTTCAACAGGGCTCTTTCCTTAAGCGTACCCTCTTTCTAGTGTATATTAAAGCTCTGCCTAAGAGCATACTCCAATCATTAGTGAGTGGATGAAACAACAGTTTACAGTTGCACCAGCAAAAATCTGGAAGGCTAGAACCTAACAGCTTATCTATCCCCTGGCCTAGCACAGGTGGCTTGATGGAGGAAGGACTGAATTGTAAAATTCTATATGCCCAAAACCAAATTAGTAACATTCCACCACCAGTTAGCAGGACCCAAACTTTCACCTTTATGACGGATGGGTCTTTATACAAGCAACCTCCTGACCATGAACATCTATCAGAACTCAAGCACGTCCCAAACCTAAAGTGGAACTCATGAATCCAATCTATTGCTAAAGATGCATGAAATATGGTTAGTCCATTGTTGCACACCAGTAAGCATCTAATTTCCCTTGCTATTCTCTGTTTTTACAAGAGACAGACCAAACCAAAAATGGAGTATTGCTGCCAATATCTGGGTTGGACCTGCCCAATACTCACTCGCTTGTCTTGATACTTCAAAAGTGTCAATGCAGCCTTGTGGGTAATGAATTATTTCCTACCCTACAAATGAAATATTACTTCTATGGTATGTGCTCTGACAAGTTACATTTCTTCGTCCCACCACTCCTGACATACACAAGGGACATGCCATATACACATCTCCCATCCCCTTCATATTCTTATAGTAAGAAGTTCTAGTGAGACAGTTTCTTCCCAAGAATTGCTGCATTGTGGAACATACTCCTGGTAGGTTCTTTTCCTAATTACTACAATCTTGAATTTCACTTCTTGCCCTTTTTTGGGACTTGTTCTGGGTGAACATTAGTATATTATATATATATATATATATATATATATATATATATATATATATAAAATTGTAATACTGATTTTTGAGAAGTATGTCAGGCTGAGAAATTTTCAGCATCCCCTTCTTGCCACCACAAAATAAATCTCTTGAAAACAAAATATATTTAATACAGACAATGGGAATAGAAAAAAGGCTGAGATTTATCTTTTTTACTTTGTAAAGACTGGAACTGATTAACTATTTTTTTTTATTTTTTAAATTTTATTCTTACTTAGTTTTAAATTTAGAAAAACAATGTTGAGACCATTCAAGAGAGTAGTACAGATTCAATGAATTATTGAGAGCATGCAGGATCAAATTCAGTTCATATTTCACCAATATAATTTAAAATCATCCACCGAAAACAGATTTTTTTTTTTTTTTTTTTAAAAACAAAAAAGATATCACATTTCTGTCTGAATTCCTGGAATGAGGATTTATCATTATTTACAGTATTTGGACTATTTTCCAAATCCTTGTTATGATTTTTTTGTTTTTTTTTTAGTTCTTATTTTTAGCCTTGCACAATTATGGCTTGCTCTGTTTCCACTAAGTTAAAGTCTCTACTACCCAGTCCAGGGATTAAACTCACAATCACTGTCACCAAACTGGTTAAGCAACACTTTATTCTGCATGAATACTGTAAATAAGGATGCAATCGTAAAGCTCAGTTAACAGAATGGAGAAATTAGTGATGATCTATTTTTAAATTGCAATGAATTTTCTGATAATAAAAAAATTTTAATAGACAGGATTGAACAAAATGATCACATTTGAGTAGGTGAATATATTGTTTACAATTCTTGCAATCATGAAGATTGTCGAGAAATGACCACTTTTGGCTGGGTCTATGAGAGAGAAAGTGTGATATTGTAGAGGCCAGAAACATTCTATGACCACACAATAGACATCACTAAAGAAGCATTCTGGGGCACAATATGTGTATAAAAATGGACTTAATAAAATATTAGAAATAACTAAATGTGTAAATTTAGTGAATCTTATTTCTTTAATACTAAATCAATAGCAATTTACTATGCATAAATGATATCGAAATTTTAAAATAAAATTATACATCACATCAACATTATTATAAAGTTCTTCAATTGATACAAAGAAGAATTATTATTTTATTTTTTTAAATAGTAAGTCTAGATTACCTAAACAGAAGGCTTTTATAATAATTTAATTTTTCTTGCTCATTATTTGATGGCAACTTTGGAGAGATAAAAATGAAACCATCAATCCAAAAGCCTTACCTAATGCCACACATAGAATAAATGCTACAAAAAAAAAAAAAAAAAAAAAAATTTAGACTTGTTACCAATCTACAAAATGACACAGAAAATACACAATTCTATCTAGGTCTTCATCTTTCTTTTCACACATATACTAAGGTGACAGGAAGAAAAAATTGTAAAATTATGATAGCATATCATGGCTGTTCTATTTTACTAATGAGAAGTGGGGGGGGATATAAGTAAAATAAATAATTTTATTGATATTTTTCCACATTCCTTCCACCTCAGGTTCTCATCACGTGCCTAAAACTTGCTTTATCTGATTAATGATTAGCAGCCTGACAGAAATGCAGTTGCTGCTGCCATTGGAATTTTATTTTAAGACTTCAGAAATGAAATGACAGCAGAGTACATTCAGACAAATAACAATTATTATCCAATGAATTCTGAGGCAGGAAGAAAAATAGTATGTTTAATGTTCAGGATCTCAATTAAGGTCAAGGGCACGAACCTTACAAGTTGGAGAGAATATTTTTGAATAATTATAAGGTATTTTGGTTCAAAGGTGAGGGGAAGTGACTGGATTGTAGTTATCTTAAAATGCCCTCAAAATTACTTTCCTGTTCTCTAAGTAGTTTATTATTCGCTGATGATTAGCAAGAGAAAGAATGAAAAAAAAGTTTTTTTTTAATGTCATTATTTATTTTAATTGTTGGCAGTAAATAAAGGCATATTTATCCAATTTCTTTTTGTCATTATTACATAAAAAGTGAATGTGTTCAAACCAGAGATGGAAGTGTATTGTTTGATCAAACAAGAAAATCTAGTACAAGTTATTCTTGATACAATGAACATACAATCATCTCTTCTCTTTAGTAATAGAGGTTTATTCCTTCTTTCCACTTCCCCCAACTCTGTACTTCTGACATCTCTGCCTGAAATCAGAAATTTTATTCAGTAATTCTTACTACTTTTTACCTCTCTCAATAGGAGTAGATAGGTTTGCCTATCATCCAGTTCACACTCTTCTCAGGTTCTTTCAACAAGAATATTTTTTATCTCATTTACTGGTTAGGACAGGGTTTCTGGTTCTTTCTCAAGTCTACTTCAACTCTATAAGGCTAACTGAACTCCGAAATTTTATTCACTAATTGAATCTTGACCTCTTCAAGCGTAAATTTAGCTATCTTTCCTGCTATATCCTGCCCTTCCTTATGCTTAGAATTCCACACAGTAACACTTGAGTGGCACTTGGGCCTTGTATTTGGTGGTCATTAGTATAAATAAAAAAAACAAAAAAAAAAAAAAACAAACAAATAAGCCAAATATAGGTGATATCTGTTGTCAACTGAAATAGGAAAATTATCTAATGGGCATAGAGAAAATAAATAGGAAGACAAGAATGGTTGTTGTTGTTTTTAACATGTAAATTCTGGTGAACTGAAAGTGTGGACATATAGGTGATGAGATTTTAATTCAGAATCATGTTTTTTTGTGTGTGTGTGTGTGGGGGGGTTAACCTTTCTTTTTATTAAATATACAAGAAAAAAATAGTTTAATATTAACTAAGCAACAAACAAATCTGAGGAAACAAATGTACAAAGATTTGCACTAGACGGATTGCACATGTAAATGTAGATATAAACTTTTACTTTAAAAATTAGACTTGAAAATAAGAAACTGCATAAGACTACCGTCTATTTGCCATTTCTTTATAACTGAGAAATGGCGTATATAGATGATGAACATGGCAAGTAAAAGAATGACTTATGTGCAGGCCATGCTAAGAACAGTTCATTACAACCTTCTCCATATATGGCAACTAAAAAAAACTAAAAGTATTACATTTTGTTTAAACTTCCAGGCTACAGTTTATACATTTGTGCTCTCTTCACACACACAATATATATGTTTTAAATTTGCTATATTTATAGGAAATGAGTGCTCAGCGTTAAGGATACAACATTTATAAATATATACGGTATGGCCACAATATATCACAATGTATGTATATCAATATTTTGTCTATACAAATGCTTTATTGTCAATATTGCACACTCTTTCCCTATAAATATAACAAATTTTAAACCAAGATATATATATATATATATATATATATATATATATATATATATATATATAATTACTTTTGTAAAAATAAAGAAAATTTTAAAAGAAACCCAGTAACTTATCTGGGAACTTTCCAATTAGTCTAAAATTTAGAAGATAAAAAAAAAAAAATGAAGGCAGTTAAAAACTGAAATCTAGAAAAAGGTCAGTGATTGACAAGAAAACTAAAAACAGATGAGGAAAAAGCAGAAAAAAAAATGGAGGGGGGTAAAAGTGTGTGTGTGGGGGGCAATGATTAATCTCTCTTCTCCAATTTCAATTATGCTTTCCAACGAACATTGAATGAAAAGGAAAGCAAAGAGTTTCTTTATAATGCATATTGAAAAAAAAGTTCAATCTTTTTAAAAAGTCTGCTCAGCACTTAAGTAACCAAAGAAAGCAAAATTTAAAAGATAGATTTCTTCTTGTCAACTTCCATCTTCAATTTTCTTCATCTTGGAACTTGTGGAAATTTAAATGACAAGAACATACCTATAATATATTTAATAGAAAGTTTTTAAACAGTTATCTTCTAAGAGGAAGAATAAAAGAAACCGTATTTTAATGGGAATCAATATCATTTTTTTTTTAAAGAAATAACTACAACAAAAAGCTAATCAAAGAGTATGAATGAAAGCAAGAATATAGATCTCTCCCAAATTCTAATAACAGTAGTCATTTTTGGTTTGATACTTTTTCTACCAGAGCCTAATCAGTGTTTATATATAAACAACTAGTAAAATAAAAAAAATTAAAAAGAAAACATTGAAGGGAAGATGAGAATTGTTTCTTTTACATGGTAAAGTTAAAGATTCTTCAACTTTGTGTCAGTATATGTCATGTATATTACTTGATTAAGAAATTAAACATTTATTACAAAGTGGCAGTCAAATTCTTCAAAAATTTTAATTTTGTGGTTTTTGAGAATAAACGAAAAAAGAAAAAACACTGAAGTGATAGTTTTTAGTCATCAATGAACATAACTAGTGATTTTAATGTTACTTCTAGTATTTTTGAGTACCGCTGTTTTTTGTTTTTTTTATGGGAAGATGTCACCCTTGGAAATCAAAGCGTCAAACCATAATAGGGAAGTCTTATTTAATTTTTTGTTATTCCAAAAGACATTCCATCCTAAACATTATGGTTTGACCATTCCATGAAATATCGAATCACATAAAGTAAGCAAAAAAATTGACTTCAACATCCAGTAATCTTGGAACTGATATTAGAGTAAAGAACTCCTATTTTGAATCGGATCACAGACTTCTTGTAACAGAATTGTAAACACCAATCAACAAAATAGCTCACCTTCACTTACAAAAACCAATGATCAAATAATATAATTGTATCTTCTTTAGTCGAACCATATCAGAACATTAAAAAAAAAAAAAATCTATATGAAAATGTATCCGCCCATCGGACAACAACCCGATTTGAAAAGACTGACAGAAAAATAAAACAAAGAGAAAAGAAAAAGATGGAATGGAGAACATTAAAAAAATTAACAGTTATTAAAAAAAAAAAAAAATTAATGCCCTAAAAAGTAACATCTCTAGAAAATTGGAAAGCAAATTAATGAAGAGAAAGGTCTTAAATTATGTACTGAATTGTGGAGAAAAGCAAAAATACCACAACAACATTGTACAATGAAAAGAAAGACAGAAGACATGTCTGGGTCTAAACAAAAAAAAAACATCACATTTCAAGCCTGACCATGCTAAGCTAAAAATGCCTGTAGAAATAGAAAATACACCAGCATATATCTGGTCATTATAAAATCTGTCTTTAAATGTAAGAATTTTATGATGAGATTGTCAAAAAAGCTATTAAAAAAAAAAACAAAACAAAAAAAAAACGAAAGAATAATAAATAAAGAGGCTGAATTTTTGAAAATAGCATATCTTCTTCCTGAATTTAAAGAAATATGTTTTTCAGTTTCATGAAATAAGTCTGGAAACAGAAGCACATCCCAGATCAGTAGGACATATTGCACATTAATACACTATGGAGACAAAAAGTTAGTCATCAAGATCCTCACAGGATTGGGTCCATTATGATGAATGTACTAATCATTGTATTAACAAGGCTCTTACCATTCACTTAAAATCAACTCCTAACTTTTGTTCTGGTAAGAGGTATAATGATAGCATTGATGCATCATCAAGTAACTCTAGGAAAATATATAACTATTGAGCAGGAAATTGTATACCTGCTATGTTAGCCTCACAGCAGTATATAACCACAACAGTAGAGACTTGCTTTTTTTATTCATTTAGAACTACCTTCCAAACTCAACCTCCACTGAATGGATAGATCTGAA
Source organism: Acanthosepion lycidas (assembly GCA_963932145.1). Taxonomy (NCBI): domain Eukaryota; kingdom Metazoa; phylum Mollusca; class Cephalopoda; order Sepiida; family Sepiidae; genus Acanthosepion; species Acanthosepion lycidas. The sequence continues at coordinate 50,891,747 of OZ010607.1, read as the reverse complement.
AGTGTATGATATCAGCCCACAAAGTTGCACAAAAGCTGAAATACTAATCTATTTAATCTCTTCATATATACAAGCACAAATGTGAAGAGATGGGCACTGATCAATTAAGCATTCCATGTCACATCCCAAATGAATCTACTAATAGAAAACAATGTTCCTGCTTTCGCACACAAGGCCAAAGTACTGATGATGAGAGGTGCTATGCAAGGGTATTCATTATTGGTATGAAAATGATCTTGAAAAAAAAAAAAAAAAAAAAAAAAAATCAACATCCTATACTAGGTATTCAAGAAGTAGGACTCCAAATAAAGCTTTCCAAAACAGAAACTATCGTCTGAGATAGTAATGAAAATAGTGATGACATATACCCTGAATTCATCATAAAAATTCAGGATGTGGAATTAGAAACTACTGAACACCTCAAATACCTCAGTGTATGGATCAGTTCTCACAAAGTTAGTAGAAGAGATAAAGAAATTGAACAGACTAGGTTGTAATAGTTTTTTTTTTTTTTTTTTTTAGGAAAACCACAAGCTGCTACAAAAGCAAAAGATTAACCTAAGAAGTCAAGTCATATTCTTAAATAGTCTTGTTAGATCAAAACTTTCATATGGACATCATACAGGGTACCAAACTCAAAGAAATATCTAAACTACAACTGCTTCCTCAGATCAATGATTAAAAACAGCTTCCAGTGAATGAAGCCTGTAGGACTTAGTGAAGACCATTCTTTCCTTGTGGACTGGCACTATGGAAGCAAAAAGAACTGTCCAAAATAATAAATACATTGTTTAAGGAATTTCAAAAGCCGCAACAAATAAAATGTATAGCATATGTAATTCGAAGAGAAAAAAATAACCAAAATGTTGATATTCCATGCTACTTTAAACAAAATGTTAGAAAGGAAACCCCCCATATCAAGACTGGCAAGTGATAACAGCTGGCATACTCCACTGTTATTACCTTTTCTAGTAATAATGGTAGTTTCCTTCTTCACCTTTGGTTTTAGGTTGTGTGGAAAGTTAAAATCTTGATTAAATTATTATTTTCTCTTCTAGTGTGCTACCAATTGTTATAAGTTTTCAAGTAATTTGGTTTATATTATTTGGTAAAGATTTTTGTAAGTATGTAGCACTGGTCTATTGGGTCTGATGAAGGATTGTCTGCTTCAAGACCTAGAATATTCATTTACTTGAAGCCAGTTTTTGATTTGAGAAAGCATTTGTAAAGAGCTGACAGTTTAGACATTTCTGAATGAGATGGATGCCGTGCATATGAGAGTCTAGATCTGACAAGAACATGACTGGAGTTCTCAGGTTAATATTTTCATCTTCTTATGGTGTTTGACAAAAATCATCACAAGTGGAACCTATGTGGTGTTCAATTTCTTTATCCCCTGTATTGTATCCCAGAAACTACAGGTATTTCTTTCTTATCCCAAGTATAACTCATGATAAAAAGGAAAAATGCTTATATTCTGAATTCTGCAATGTATCTGGTACGAAATATTGAAGTACAAGGTTGTGTGGCTGTCCATATAGTCAAGATATGAAAAGAAACCCATGCAATTTAACAGGGTGAATTTTTTCTGAAGTTAAAAAAAAGAAAAGGAAACAAGCTTTTTCAATCAGAAACATAACTGCATATTGTTTGATGGCAGGGAAGATTAGCAAATCCTATGAGATTTTAAACACTTTATTTTCAACAGGCATTGCTTTAACTGATCAGTTTTTTTTGTTTTGTTATCTGTTGAGTTAATTCAAAAATAGTTCTTAAACAAGTAATGGTTACTTTGAAAAAGCAACAGTCATGAGCTGGCCAACAAAGAAAAGTTTTAAACTCTGAAAGCAAAATATCTGATATAAGTTTAGATGCTGTGCTTTGAAAGCTGCTTCAGCTATGAACAAAAAAAATCTCCACATAGAAAGAGATATGGGTTAAAATATTTGAAAATTAATAGCATGCACTTGATTGGAGTAGTCATTTAGCTAACCATATTGACTGGCAAGCCATGTTACTGCATTTGGGATTTTTTTTTTCTGTTCAAATGGATTTCAAAAGACTAAGCATAATAAACATACAAGTTGGAATGACATTAACCTGATAAAATTAAACATTCCAATTAGATTTGCATGGGTCATTAAATTCATTTTAATTAAACTGCCTAAAATGGAAAATAAATAAATAAAATTGTAGCTAAGCATTACACTAGCTCAAATATGATGGTTTTACAGATGAGAAGACAAACACCAAATGCACCAGCTTTACAGATAGGAGTAGGGGTAAAGTTGTGGGTCTCAAAAAGATGTTCTTGAAAAACGCAGCAACAAGATTATAATCCCCATTTCCTTTATTTGGAGATTTTTTTTATGCTGCATTTTCAGTTTTGCAAGCATTTTACCTCCCACCATAGCCTCACTTGTAAACAGAACTCAAATACAGAATCAGAATTCCTAGAAATTCTATTAAACCATTCATGAACATTTCTTAAAATAAAAAACCTGTTCAAAATAGTAATCTTTTCAGTTTCAAGACTATAAGAAAAATCTTAAGAATGTCCAAAAAGGGAGCAGCAACAGATGCTGAAGATGTTGTTTTTTTTTTTGTTTTTTTTTAATAAACAGAAAGTTTATTAAAAAAAAAAACAAAAAAAAAACATGATGGCAGCACTCTTATTAGACATGTGAGCATGACAATCTATTTGAGGGTGTAACACACACTCAAAGTGTACCCTAGAAACATTTTGAGATAACATCAGTCACCCATCCACCTACCAGCCCCCTCAGAGACAGAATTCTAATCATCGTCTCTGCTTCAGCCCTTCAGCAACCAATGCTACCTTCTTGCAATGACAACATTATTGATTTGATTAGAGCGAGTTCATTAGAATGCATTCACATCCCCTTAAACATTGTGAGCGACAAGCAATTCGCTAATCTAATCATTTTGCAAAGTGACATGTTCACCTTTTTCATCTTTTCTTTCAACCTGGTTGTATGCTCTGTTTATTGATATTACAAAATCAATTTATAACTGACATTGAGAAGATACTTGGTAGGCAAGTCAAAGGGGAATATAAAAAAAAATAACTTTCTATATTCTTTTGACAAAAGACCGGTATGTTTTAAAATATAAATCTTTTTGATGCCTGTCTTCTCAGCTATCCTTGTCTGTAGTTTATCCTCCAGAACAAAATGCTTGTGATATTTTGAAATGTGATTTTATAAGCATATGAGGAGTTTCACTGACCATTTTGATTGATCCACTAGTGAGTTTGGAAGCAAAAGACCTTTAAAAAGAGCTTTTCCAGAATAAGAGAAACATATTTAAATAATGACAGTGAACATTTAATGCTATCTGCAGGGAAGCCACAAAAAAAAAAAAAAAAAAAAAAAAAAAAAAGTAAATAAAAAAAAATTAAGTATAAGAAAATGAAAGGATGGGTGGAATCCCTTTATTCATAGTAAAAATATAATGGCAGCAAGAGTACCAAACTTTGATATCTTAACTGAAAAGTAGTTAGACAACCATCAAAAGTCTCTATAAGCAGCTTTAGTATGGAATATGTATCATAGAGAGGCTAGCTTATAATAAAAACTAAATGACTTGACAGGAAGATTGGCATAACAAGAAGTTAAAACCCGTAAACTAGGTTATAAAGAAGAAAGCAATAAGAGAGAGCATCAAAGAACAGGTAAAGAAAGGAATGATAAAAAAAAATCTAAACAAAATTTAGCTTAATGTGTGGGAGTGGGAGAACTTACTGACTATAGAAAAGAATGAAATATGTACATTTAAATATACTAGTTTATGATTGAAAATCTGGTAAAAAACAAGTTGACACGGAGAGAGCCCAATGCTTACCATATTTATTAAACTATGTGACATTGTGAAACAAATGAAATCTGAGTAGTAACAGTAGTAGTATTCACATTGAGATCAATAGAGTAAAAAGAAAAAAGGACATATGTATTTCTTAAAATATCTTCTTTCTAAAAACATATATGGTATGCCAGATGACTTTGTCCAGGTCAAAATAGAAGGCAGAGGAAGATAAGCCATTATTATGTATGGGTCTATGATTTTGGAAAGAAACCTATTTTCTATGGTGTAGCCAAATTGTGCTCTAAAGTGTAAAGAGACTCAAAGATCCTTATGTCAAAATATTAACATTTTGAAAGAGATTCATATAAAATTTAGCACCAATTCCATAAATACTTAATGAACAGTTTGAAATGGAATCAATTCCCATCTAGCCCGGATCCACCAGCTTTTCATGGGGTCTACTTTTGTCATCCATAAAAATTGCTTTCTTCCTTTTGACATCAAGCTTCTGATTCTGCAGGATGGCATAACAAAATATATAAAAATGTGCATATGAATAATTTGACTTTGTCCAAGTGAACAGGCCAAAAGTCAGTTTTGTAGTTCTCGGATTGTAACAGTTGTTTAGAATCAAAGTAGTAGTCATGATACCAAACATCTACAACATTTTTGGTAATCTTGACCTGTCCTAAATCTATTGCCATTTCAAAAAGACATACTCAAACTCTTTCCACAATGCCATTTTGATGAGACAAATAGATTTTTTGATGCCTGATATACTCTCAGGCAATTCAAACTCTTTACATGCAAGCAATTGTAATAAAATTTCTCTGGTACATACACAGAGCTAAAAAAGCTAAACATGTCTTGGTGAATAGGCAACCATTACATTTTTGTCTTTGGAAATGCATAATAGTAAAACAACTAGTCAGTCAGTAAAATGCCACACGTGATACATGCTTCAGCGATCATGTATCTTTTGAGATGAGTTTTTTTTTTTCCACCTGCTGTAGGTTGCTATTTCTTTCTGCGGTAGACTGGTTGCCAACCAAGGCTAAAGAACCCAGTCTGTCCTGCTATTCAACCCATTGCTGGAGGAAAGGGGATGGATTCATACCTTTCCCAAGGGTATTTGTGCATAAATGAATCTAACAAACGCAACCGGAATTTAAAATTGGCTCTTCATGTTTTCACTCCAAGCTGATATCCATTATACCACAATACACATTTATGACTGTGTATAATTGGAAATTATTTTTGGCAGAAAAATCCACCAATTGGACTAATTGCAAAGCACAAGTTCCAGTATTAAATTTGTACATTTTATCTGGCTTTCTTTCAATACAGATATTTTTTCTGTGTAGCTATTACACCATTACCACCTGACTTTGTTCTTTTGGGCCCTTGACCTGCTGCTATTCATTTACTTTAATTTATCAAAGTGGATTACTTAGGGGGTATAATGCAGAGAGAAACGTCAGTGTCAAGTTCCCCAGGCTTTCTTTCTCCGTTATGTGCAAAACATATCAACTCACCCTTCAAATTCAAAAGAAGTACCCTGGTTGGCATCTACTCCTACAAGAAAATATTGTGTTTAAATGATGGTATATAACTAGTGATGGCATCCTATTGGTTTGCGCAAATAGATTCTTAAAATTATAAAAGTTTAGCAATGGTTGTTGGACTATCTGAAAATAATCTTATGTATTAATAGGTGATATATAATAGCTAAATAGTTAATATCATTGCTGTAAGTTCTGCAGAGACTGAAAAAAAGGATTTTTTGTGATAAACGTAATTTATTTTCATGAAAGAAATTGTCTTGAAAATAAAAATATGGCTAGTCTTTCAGTCATAAATTTGACAGGTCTTCCACTGGATTTTTGGGACTGTAATGATTCAGTTCAAATGTGGTTAAGAAATCATAACACAGCTAATGACACAAAAGTCAAAAAGCATCAGACTTCTGAACAGAAATAGAACAGAATTTCAGTCTAGAAATATCTGAAATAAATGTTTTCTATTAAATTATCAAAATGGTTTAATTCATTTTGATACTATATAAAGTGATTTGTTTCTATTCTCAGATTGAAAAGAAAATAAGCAGAATAGGTTACTAAAGTTTACCTGCCTTTATAGAACCAGTCACTGGAAATTTGGGATGCCATTATTGTTAGATATCATTCAGGATATAACATATATATTTTCATTCTAATGAACCAAAGAAACTCTAGCACTCCTCTTCTAAGTGGATGTGTACTGTTGCCCTGCAACCAAACAATCATTTCCATGACATATATGGTATCTATTCCAACTGTAAGTAGAAAACAATATTCCACTTTAGAAGGACGGTCAATATTTTTTTGGACAGTGTCAATCTTCTCTTTTTCCCTGACAATTCACAGCTTTTGGTGCCTGTTTATTGCATGAAGAAAACATTTCATTGCTTTTTAATTTCAATTTTTACCAGTTTGTTGCCATTATCATTACTGAGTTTTCCTTTAGGCTCTTGTAGCATTCTTTAAGGCTTCTTAATTTTTTTGAATTTGTTAATTTTTGTTTACTTTTTTAATGATAATCTTGCTAAATAGCTTGAAATATAATGAAACCTCCCCCGCTTTAAAAAAAACTGTCAATGATTATTCTCTGCACCCGTAATGTTTTTAAAAGAGTGACCCCATTTTCTGATCTTATCATATAGCCAGAATGGTTTTGAATGGTTGATTTCCTGAAAGAAGTTAATTCTAAGTATAAAGCAATGATTTAGATGTTTTCTTTTGAATGAATCCAGTGCCTTTCTACCATGAATGACTAAGGAAAGCTTCTCATCATCTAGACTTTGAACAAGTCTCATGAAAGCCTGTTTTTTTTTTTTTTTCTTCTTCTTCTCTGTAATTTTCATCATCTCAGACAACCTTTCATTAGCAAAATAACTTCATATAATTTCACTTTCCATAACTTACATACTTTCTTTTGTTACCATCAAATAATATACAAGACCTGTGTCCAGAACCTGTTAGACTAAATGATATGGCAATGAAATAAACAAGACATTAACAGTATGGAGAAGAATTATCAACACTATTATTGACATAGGAATTAATACATTGAAAAATGATGTGTAAACAATAATGGCTTTGGTTTGCTTCGTATAGAAAAATACACTTCACAAAAGATAGGACCTAATACTTAATTTGTGTGTGTCAAGACACGCACACATACATGTATTTCAGCAGAAATGATAGGTTCCTATTCTAACAATACTTCTCAAAACAGCTCTTGTTAAAATGTTTACGTCTGCAAATAATTCTGGTAAAATTCATAGATGTCCTTTCATTTAGAGATTATGAAGAAAAAAAAACTTTTCTCATTAAGAATTCTTTAAAGTATTTTAAGGGCAAACAAATGGAGTATATTTTCAGATTCAATACACAAAACCCTATCTGGGCCTATGTATAAACTGGAGTAGATAAGAAAGAAGAAAAAAGTAGATTGACCATTATAAACCAAAAGCAAATCATGATATTGTGAGGAAATATACATTTTGTCTCATAGGGAATCTTAGTGAAGACCTAGCAAGACATCAAAGAGAAAGATAGGTTGATTCCATAAAGTGTCTGCATAAAAATCGTCATTGAAAGTTGGAAATATTAGGAAAGGAACAAACAGGAATCTATGAGAGAGAGAGAGAGCGAGAGAGAAAGAAAAGAAAGCAAAGGATTTATCTTTCCCCCATTGGAAAGGGTGGAAAAAAATGAATGCAACGGATTATGTTGGAACTTGAATTCATTGATTCAACTTTTAACCATTACACTATCCAGGCATCTACATTCTAAGCAGACTTTTTATTGTATAAGAAGTGAGAAAAAGAAAATGAAATCCATAATTTTATCCATAATATCCACAATTCTTTTGTAGCTATTAATAAATGTTGTATCTTTGTTATCTCTCCTAAACCCTGTTCTATTATCCCTTTACACAAGCTTGAAATGTAGGTTAAGCACTGCTTTCTTTTATACGTCTCTTCAATATATCCTGTGAGTGGCAACTTTTCTAAGCCTTCTTTCCCCATTATGCACCTTAGTAATTTCATTTGTCTCTTTCTGATGTTAATTAAAAGTGTGCTTTTTGTTTTTATTTCCTATAAAACTTTGTTGTTCAAATATAGAGTCCATTGTATTCTCAGCCTACACAGAAACATTGAAGGGTTAACATAAAAATCTTATACACAACCCAATCATAAAAATGTCATTCTTCCCTTTACTGATAAGAGGTGCCAATATTATTTATTTCTTCTTTTTAAGTAATGAAGTCATGATTTATTGACAAGATTAATAGAGTTTAGAAAAGGAACAACAAATAAAAATTGACATGAAGATGCAATAATATTTTTCTTAATTATTGGTTTTATATGGGGGGGGGTTTGAAAGTTCTCAGATCGATCTACTTCTCAAAATATGACCCAGCATCAGACGCTGAGAACCTTTCTGCAAGTTTCCTATAAAATAGGTATTTTTCATTAGAGAAATTCTAAATGATGTTCTTAGCATGGTTATGGTGTAACATGAATGATAAAAGTCAATGAAAGTAAAGCATTTTTGTGGGCATTGGACTACATATCAACTAATTGTTCCAGTGTCTAAAAAACTTTCTATCAAAGCTACTGAAAAGAAAATATAAGAGATTATAAAACAGTTACTTCATTCTACTTACAACTGGTTCAAGATGAAGAAGACACAAATAGTCATTTACACTTGATACAATTTATTCATCTGGTCATCAATTCATTTACAGTTCAAAGCCAATCTAGCTTGACATCATGCTGTGAGTGTGTGCGAGTGCACAATGAAAGCTTCTTGGCCCAGCCCACTTCTTTTGGAAAAATGGCTGGGCCAAGAACTTTTCAGTAACCACTAGCATGTATACTTGAATAGAGTGTGAATTTTTGTGGTCAGTTATTTTATGCAAAAACTGGGAGTTGCACTATACACAAGTAGATTTTTTTTCTAAAAGGGTTAAAATTCATGCAAAAAAAAGTTCAGGGTTCACACCATACATGAAGTCAGCTTATAAACTGGGAGGTGGGTATATATTAGGAAACCCAATGAGAAAGTGGAAAAAGTTTTATGTGAAACATTTCATCCTCCCTCAGACTTCATTGGACTAAAGTGATGTTTATGATGATGCTCATGAAGAAGAGACACCAAATTTTTTTTTTTTTCAAGCGTTTTTTACTATATCGTCTAGGCAACATTGCTTAGCTTCCTTCTCTTTAAGGTTTTATCACTTTTGTTACTCAAAACACAATTAAAAAAAAAAAAAAAAAAAAAAAAAATTTAAATTTGAAATTTCAAAATTTTAGCATCCCCACTTCTTCTTGACCATGTGTAATTATATTGATGTTAACATCACCTTTAGTCCTATGAAGTACTAGAAGAAACAACATGAAAAATTTTCCCCACTTTGGCATTGATTTTTCCTAACATTGTTCTGGTGTGCGTGTATGTATATATATATATATATATATATATATATATATATATATGGTGCAACACAATTTTAATGAGCCTTAAACGGAAGAGGTCTAATCAATTTTATACTGCACGTATGAAATTTGAACTCTCCTATGAAACCTATCAATCTGACACAGGAGATGAAAAGAAATGATGTGCTTGTGGCATTAACTGGCAACCATTGTGACTCAGACTGCCAGCTTCTTGAATGTAGCCAGGTGTATGGTATGAAAAATGGCTGGCTCTCTAATGACTCCAAATAATTACATACAGTGATGCACACCAAGTTCAAGTAAGGATTCTGGGAGTTAGGAGCACTATAGACTATTACATGCTGCTCAAATTTTTTATCCCACAGGGCTTCATTAATACCACAGCCTATCTTGAAGTGGCTCTACATCATCCAGCAATAATTCACCAAGAATTCCCATGCTCATGTTATGACATTGCTTCCTGGCTTTCTTGGACTACTGTATAGAAGATAATGATCAGACTAAATTTATGTAGTCATTTACATAACAAATTTAATCCGAAGAAGTCCTAAAGGATGAAAGACATCACAAGAAAACTTTTTCCACTTTGTCATATATTTTCTCTCTCTCTCTCTCTCTCTATATATATATATATATATATATCTATATATATATATATATATATATATATATATATATATATATATATATATAGATATTATATTTGGGTAACAATGTTTCTTTGTAACCTCTTTCATTAAATATGGGCAACAAGGAAGATTTAATTAATTTTTTTTCATTACATTTTTCCATTTTGTAAAAGTAAGGGAGCACAAAAGGTACAAAAGTTTTCCATAATTTTTATTGTCCCCAATGCTTTCGGTTATTTCCAATGCCATTTTACAAGGGTGGTTTGTCTATGGTGGTGTTATTTTTTTTACTCATGCTTTGAGTGTTACATTGTAATTTAGTTTTGTGTTGTTTTGAATAGGAGATTTCATTCTGAGCCATTATGTGTTGCACGCAGCTGGAATTCACATGACCATCTTTCTATTTTTAAAAAAAAAACTTAACACTTCATATCCACCATTAAATAATGTGAGGCTGATAGAGGATGGAAATGTTAGATATACAGGGCCTCTCAAATAGTGAGGTGTTTCTGATAACGTGATTTATATAGAATTCTTGCGTTTTCGACCAGAATTTTTCTTAAGGGTTCTTGTAAATTATATATAAAGGGCGAGAGATAGGTAGGTAAGAACCCAATCATACCACAAACAGCGAGTGCAGAGTGTCAAGAGAAGACCAACATCGTGAATGGAAAAGTGCCTATAAATGGGAATCACCTCAATCCAGGCATGTAGTTACTAGTAAGGCTGCATTAAAGCTATACTTAATTCTAATGGTGTTTTTATTGAATAAATAAATTTTTTTTTAATTTTCAGCTTTTTTAAATTTAATCATATAAAGTTTTTGTTTCTAAACAAATTTTTTTTCTTAAAAAATACTGATTTTTTTTATATGCAATATGTTTATTTTTCTCCATTATGTGGTGCACTGTGTTATATATATATATGCGTGCGTGTGTGTGTGTGTGTGCATGCATGCATGCATGTAAAGCTTACATAGCTTTTTCTTTTGTGATAGAGCACATGCATGTGCACACACACACACTCCTTTATCAGCATTGGCATCAATATAAATAGATGCCTTTTTTCTGAAAGAGACTGTCCGATTGTATTCAAAAGCATACAAAGATGTAGATTTCTCTGGGAGAGTGTAGGTGAATAAGTAAATATGGTTGATGAAAAGAAAAAAAAAAAAAAAAAAAAAAAGGATAGAGAGAGAGAGAGAAAATATTGGTTCTGCAACAAATGATGCCCAAGGGTAGAGAACCTGAAATGGGTGAATCACATCCCCACTCCCCACCAAAGCCCACTGAATAATTCATCTTCATTTCAAATGGTTTTAAGGGACAGATTCTTGTGGGCTTTTTTTTTTTTTTTAAAGGTCTTATTCTGCTTGCAACAGATCATACACATGCTAAAAAGAAATACACCAGAGAGATAGCATATGAAAACACGTGTATATGCACACTCATATATCCATATCTATTTATGTTTCTCTGGATGTGAGTGCAGAAAGCATGTTAAAAACCTTGAGGCAAAAATGAATCTGTCATTTTGATAGCAATGTGCAAATCCTAACATATACAAAAATGAGAAGGATTTCATACTTGTGTGTGGACACACAGATAAATGTATAGAGATTGATGAGCAAAGTCTCTTCTTTGAACTGCCTGCAGCTCACTATCAAATATAATGTGAATGACAATTAGGGGAACGGGAAATTATGGAATATGTGGATAACATCAATTCATAGATTGATATCCTTTCTGCAAGAGGCACTTCTTTGGATAAAAATAGCATTTAAAAAAAAAAAAAAAAAAAAAAAGAAAGATGGACTTCCATGCACACACGCAAAAAAATTTGATATATACACACACACACACACACACACACACACACAACTCTCCTGTCGAATTCGATGTATGAGGGTCAAGCAGATCAGTTCCTAGGAATGGACAGCCTGACACCAGCACATGAGATTTGATTACCGCCACACTTTTTGAAGGACCAAATACAAAGAGCTGGTACACTATGTGTCACAAGGTCCCCAAACAACACTCTGCAGGTTTTGAATTCTGAGTTGGCCTTCTCCTAGAACAGTTGCTATCCAAGGCTATAGAACCCAGTCTGTCCTGCTATTTAGCCATAACTGGAGGGAGAAGAAGAGGATTAATACCTTCCCCAAGGGATTTAGCCTGTAAATGAATGTAATGGATTCGACTGGAATTCTATATTGGCTCTGATTTCTCAATCAGAGCTGTTATCCATTACTCCACTGCGCTTCCTTAATATATATATATATATATATATATATATTTACATACACACACGAGTGGACACTGAGGTCAAGCCATATGTTTTGGGTAATGGCACAACTATATGTCATTGGGACATTATTGGGTATAAAAATTAGTTATGTCTGATTGTTATTCATTTTTAGAATGTTTATTTACACCTATTATATTAGTACAAATAAATAGTTGAACTATTAATATATATCTAATGTGATGATTACACTGAAGCAATAAACAAACTATTAACAATATTACCGGCCTTAAAACTATTTTTTTTATACATTTATTTTTTATTAAACAATACCAACAAGTTCTGTCTTTTTCAAACTTCTAATTAAGGATTAACTTCCCAAATTCTTTTAGTGTACCCAACTGAGTACTTTTGACTGTTACTACAGTTGCTGCATAAATACACCACACCTCTCTCTATATCTATAATATCACTTAAAATGCTATTTTTAGTGGTTACCTATATTTGAGCAGATGCTCCATTTATTCCAAACCTACCTATTTTCTTCTACTGACCTGAATATTTGATAAATCTTATTAAAGAAGAATATCTGTCCTCCAGCAAGATTCAATCCTGCATCTGTCTTTGCAGGAGAAACCTTCATTAGATCTGATATGCTTTAGACTGACTTGGTGACAAAGAGCATTAACAATCAAGCAAGGCTAAATAGTGCTTGTAAGCATAATTCTTCTGTCTCCAGATTCTCAAAAGTTCATATCTTTTCAGTTTCCTATCCAAATATAATAGATTTTTTATTTATTAATCTGACAAATTTTTATCACTATAAACATTATTTTTAGTGCATACCTATATTCGAGTAGAGTTTATTTTAAACAGTAATACTTATTCTCCCCAACCAGCCAGAATATTTGAGAAATCTTGTTATATGAGGAAACATGTATGAGAAAGTGGAAAACATTTTCCTGTGATGTGTTTCTTCCTTTAGGACTTCAGACCATATTTATGTTGGTGTAATGACCCTTGTGCATCAATGAGGGATGCTGAGAATTTTTAATTTTAATTTTTTTATAATCTAGCTCTTTCTTTTTGTTCCCATCACTTTTGTTATTAAGTATACCACACTGTAATAATAGATCTGCCAGGAAGTGGGATATCTAATAACAAAAGTGATGGAAACACAAATAATAAAAAAAAAAATCTATTAGGTTGGTGCAAAAATAATGACGTAATAATGCCTTTTTTGACGTATTTTTTGACGTCAATAAACGGCATTATTACGTCATTATTTTTGCACCAACCTAATAAATGAAATCATCTATATTATATGAAAATAAAAAAAAATCCCAGCATCCCTCATTTGTGCACATGTGTAGTCACACCAACATAGCAAATTTAGTCTGATGACGTCCTAAAGGAAAAAATGTGTAACATGAAAACTTTTTCCACTTTGTCATACATTTCCCCTCCAATATTGTTCTTGAGATATATATATCAAAAACATGCAAACTTTTGCTTTTATAGTTTTTTTTGTTTTTTTTTTGTATAAATTTATAAAATCTATGCTTCTACCAAGTAAAACTCACAAAATTGCATATTATTCACAAACCTTTCTCAAGTTTGGCATTAAATAAGAGACTTAGCATCAAAAAAATTGAACAAAAATTATTTTAACAAATCTTTGGTGCAAAGCTGATTTTTTTTTTTTTTTTTTAAGAAAAAGCTTGTTTGGCAAATTACATGCAGTGTCTGTTCACTCAAAAATTCTTAACTAATATTTAGTAAAAGCTGAAATTTTTTCAATAACTGCTGTCAGTCAGGCACCCATAGCAGGATACAAGATTTATTTCTTTTACTTCAATCAGAATGCATTTTTTTTTAAGTGACTCTTTATAACGAAAGTGTACCAAAAGTATGATAGAGTAGCAGGTTCAGATTCTATTGCAACAGAACCACTCTTCTTTCATATGACCCTCTCCTTTGGTGTTTTGCTCTTGGATGTCTTCTTGATAAGTGAAGTTTGATCAAAGCCTGTTTCTATGTCAAACATTTTGATATGAGGAATTCTCAATTACTAAATACTCTTTGTTCAGACTAGTATACTCAATGTTGACGTTATACTCATATATCAGACGGTGAACTCTTTGTCCCTCTTCAGGAGTATCATCATACACATTAGCCCATAAATACCTACAGTAAAATCAGGTATTAATAATAGATTTCTACTCATAGGCTATTAATGAGTTAGCCTTCTTGCAATTTTGTACCAAAGCACAGGTGTAGATTGCTTGCTTAATGGATATTTCATAATACAATCTCATCTATTTGTGTCATTTGCTTTTTTGTTTTGTTTTTTTGTTTTACAGTAAGGTTCACCCTGTACAAGGCCAGGGTGCCACTCGTGGTAGAGGGTTACATTAAGTAGTAGTATATGTAGATAGAAGGAGATGATAACAGTTAACTCTTCTGCTAAATTGAAACATTTTTTTTTCTGCCCAATGGATGGAATAGTCTTTTTTCTTTTACAAAAAGAAGGTATCTATTATGCCTATAAAAGTGTAACTTAGAGATTAAGTCAATTTTACCCAATTAAATAGAGGAGAGACAAAATTTACTAAAAATCATAAATAAATGACATATGTGATATGTGCATGGGTGATCAGGTCTCTTTCGAATCATAGTAGACGTAGACTAGGTAGAAGATTTCAAGCAGTAGGCAGCTGTTTCTTTCTGTGTTAGACTGGTTGTGAACAAAGTCTATGGGGCTAAGTATGTCCACATAGCTGGGGTCATGGGGAGAAGAGATGGATTCATACCTTTCCCAAGGGTATCTGAGAAAGCGAATGTAATGAACCTGACTGGAATTCAATCATCCATTACACCACCCTGCATACCCACATGGATGAAATAAATGCAGGTGGAAAATTTTACAAGGCCATTGTTCAGGAAAAGTAACAGTATTTTGTATAATGGTTTTACTTCATTTTTGTCTTTGGAGAGGAGTTTTAACTGCTAAGCATGATATTTGATGCAAGAAATAACCTATTTTAGAAAGATTTGCAAATATCCAAATTTTGCAAGTTTCTCCAAAGAATGTAATGTTTTACACTTTTGTTTATATATATATATATATGCACACACCATGCTGTGAAGTTCTGTAAATGGTTGTTTAGAAAGCATTGCTTGACTGCCTCTATTCCACAAATTCTAGATCAATGAATTCCTTCTATTCTTTTATCCAGTGGGTGGATATCAAGATAATAAGCCTGGTCCTGAAACATTCATACAATACCAGATATAATAACAACATTTCCTAACCTTTAAAAGCAAGTCTTACACCTGTTAGTAGTGAGATTTAAAAAATTTAAATTAAAATAAAACTATTTTCACCTTCAAGGTTTATGAACATTGCTCAATAATGTTTTTTTTTTCTTCTTACAGTTGACAACATACTTAGTTTTATGAGTGTGTAAACATACCTTCCTTGATCAAAATTTGCATATTCCATTAAAAAATATTTACAAATTTCAAAGTTGAGACTTCTTTTAAAACACTGAGATACATTTTAAAAAAATATCTTATAAAACCAGATTTAATTGCAAATATGCTTCCCGTGTAAAATGTTGTTACATTTGATTGTTTCTACCATTTCTACCACAATTTTCCAAAATTTGATTCACTGGACATGAAATGAAGTATTTGCTTGATTGATTATTATTTTTTTTTCTTTTTTACAGCTTATCAACCCTGTGTGGGTTATTTGAAGCCAAAGCACATTTTGGATTGTATATTTTTTTTTCAGACTGAATATTGCAGTAACAATGTTTTTGACAATGATTTTTCCAGATACAGCTCCTGCTATTTAACCCCTAGATGGGGGCAGAAGAGATGGATTCATATATTTCCAAAGGGTATTTGTGCATAAGTGAATATAATGAACCAGACTAGAATTGAAACTTGGGCTCTCTGATTTCACATTCTGAACCACTATCCAATTAGAATTTAGAATATGATACCCAATGTTTGATAAAAAAAAAAAAAAACGAAAAAAAAAAAACAAACAAAAAAACAAATGAAATCAGTTCAATTAATTCTTGTTAATTTCCTTGTTGTTTGTATACAAGGAAAATACATTTGAATTATTACAGACTGGGTCATTGCAGACAGCCCAAGGGTTGTGGACACCTAAGTGATCAAAGTATTATTGAACTTATAACTGCATGCAGAAAATATTGAGGAGGAGGATGATATTAGCCATGTTGAAGTTCAACAGCCCCTATGCTCAATTTCAAACACCAATAATTATGTTATCACTCTGTATGTGACTTCATTTGGTACAAACGGTTTATCTGTCACTGACAGTAACCCTGATCCCTGAACAAGAGTGTGCTTGAATTTCATAGCTGTGTTGTTACATCCTGCTATGGTAACACAAAAAAAACTTGAAGTGAAATTAACAATAAGAATAATACAATTGAGAGTCCTTGAAAAAAAAATGCAGTGAAAAGGGAAGTAATATTAATAATGCAAGGTGCTAAAAGTTAAGTTTGCTGTGTTTTCAACCAGAAGCTAACCTGACAAATATATATATATATATATATATATATATATATATATATATACACACACTTTAATTCAGCTTTGAGGGTTATTGGCTTTCAGGGAAAAAAATAAGTGAAGCCAGCCAGAAACAGACAAAAATTGACATTTTATCATAAAAAATAAACTGGACTAAACTATGAACAAAGCATTTCACAATGTTATTCCATAAGATGTTAAATTTTTTTCAGAAAATGACTTGTTTTTTTTCTTTCTTTCTTTTTTGATAACTTAAGTAAACAATTATCTATATTTTTCAATTATCTGAACATATTTTTACAGCATCTGTTGCAAGGTGATCAGATAATCAAAGAAGTACTGTAACATCCTTTGAATTGTAATCTAGAATGAATCAACCACTTTGTTCTTTTCTTTCTTCAGTCCATTAAAGAAACTTATTTTTGTCAAAAACCCCAACTCATTTCAGTTAAGAAGCATAAGATGATTATTAATACCTTGTGATTCCAGAGTAAATCAAATTAATCAGTTTTAAAGAGAGACTACAAAGGAAGTGACACAAAGCAATGCTGTTTTCCTTCTCATTTCATTTTCATATATTATACTAGGAGCAAACTGCCTACAGTGAAGGCAATCCTGGGAGAATTAGGATTCATTATAGGTGTCCGCAACCTGAACAACATAAGACACACAGATAACAGTGTTTGATAGCAGACATAGAAAGGAAACACTATAAGAACTCCACTAGAAGGTAGTGAAGGAAAGTGAGAAGAAAGGAGTAAACATTAATTGTAAGAAGAGAGAATGAATGGTTGTTAGCAAAAGGAACCGGAACATGAGTTTCAAATTGGAGTTACTAAAATTCAACAAGTACAAAAATTAAATAAATAGGAAGTGTTTGAATGGAGGACAAGAATTCCAACACAAAAATCCAGAGTCACATTGGCATAGTAAAAGATATGTTCTAAAAGCTACAGAGGTAGACTTCTCATTTCACTGCCCGTATCTTGTCTAAATTTTAGTACTGTTCAGTTAGTGTTCACCTGTTTTCATGGCATCCAAGTACACACTGCCCAGGCCAGGGACTGAACTCTCAATTACTATGAACCAATGCATTAGTTCACGAGGCTATTGTCCCATAGTTGTAGTGAACTTGGAGCCTTAAACCTAACTTACCTGATTAGTGAGGCTACTGTTGCTGCCTGTCATGTTTGACTACTGGTACTACTGGAATTATCTCTTTATTAGCAGCTCCCATATTCTATGCTTGGCCAACTAAGGATAACCTCATAGCCTAACACACATGCTGATTCTTTCAATATACATCTGATGAAGGCTGAAGGGCACAATGGTCGAAACATTCTGATAACAAAAAGGTGAGGACAGTAGTTTGAATGTAAATATTGTAAAAGTATGCAGAGATATATTAAAAAATTATCAATTCAACCAACAAAAGCAGTGGAAAAGCATACTGATGATTGGTCAGATCTTCAACACTTTTCTTAAATAGCCTTATCAGACTGAGACTTTCATATGTGGATGTCATGCATGGCACCAAACCTGTTCAGAAATATCTCAACTGTCAGCTGTTTAAAACTACTTTCTAAACTCAATGGTTAAAAATGATCTCAACTGTCAGCTGTTTAAAACTACTTTCTAAACTCAATGGTTAAAAATGGCTTTAAGTGAAGCCTGTGGGTCTTGTTGAAGACCATCCTTGTTCAAACCTTGTGGACTGCCGCTACCAAATCACATGTGAAGAATTCTACCAGATAATAGAAAGAACATCACATGAGGGCTTCCAACAGCAGCAGCAACACAAATGGATAGCACATGTAACTCGAAGATAAAATAGCATAATTAAAATGTTTATATTCAATGATATTTTGAACAAAAGGTTAGGAAGGAACCCCCACCCTGTCAGTACTGGAAAAAGTGATAACAGCTACTGGACTTGAAAAAATTATTTTCCAGAAAAATTATTTTAAGAGTAAGATTTTAAAAATTTTAACTGATAACAATATTGGCTTTTCAGTCAATGAATGCTGAAAGTTTCCTTATAAGGAAAAGCTTATATCACAATTGCTATTTCAGCATCTCCTTGCACAATTTGGCAAGAACAATTTTATGAAAGACGTCCATATTAAATCTTTTGCAATTCTCTTTTTATAAAATATTCAAAAAATTCAATATTATTTCATTGCATTAAATGGATGTGAAGATATCAGAATTTTCAAATTTCAACGCAAAAACTTGCTGCTACTGAAGATGTAAATAAGACGTTGAAATATTTAATGCTTTGTTTATTTACAAGTTAATCAGATGATTTTCATAATGTAGGAGAACTAAACTGTTTCAATGTAAGCTTGTAAGTGAGTAGCGTGTATTTAAAAGCTCTTCGAAGAAATTATTCATACGAATCTCATGCTTAAATGGTAAATTGTGTGCAGC
Organism: Acanthosepion lycidas; assembly: GCA_963932145.1. Taxonomy (NCBI): domain Eukaryota; kingdom Metazoa; phylum Mollusca; class Cephalopoda; order Sepiida; family Sepiidae; genus Acanthosepion; species Acanthosepion lycidas. The sequence goes on along the minus strand of OZ010607.1, from coordinate 50,872,538 downwards.
GTTGGCACATACAGTACAAAGCATGCTTGCACATCTATATGTGCATTGTGTGACTAATTTTTTAAGTGAGGAAGGATAAGAGGAGGAAATGGTTGCAAATGCTTCATTTCTTTTTTTTTTTTTTTTTTTTTTAAGTGTGGAGGTGGCTAAGACAATGTTGGAATTTATTCAATGAAAAATTGGCAAAGAATATACAGACATTCATTAAGGTGAAATTTCTGGCTCTCACATTGTCAAAGGTGCAACAAATCTGAATATTCATGCATCTACGATCAAGCATGGATGCCAGTTCTGCTATGTGCATGTATATATACATACATACAAATGTAGGTATCTGCATGAATGTATCTTTTCATCCACATACATTTTTGTATACACACTCCCTTGAGCATGTTCCCCTACATAAAAGATTGTAGTAAGTATGCATGAAAGCTGAACATTCATATCAGTGCACACACACACACACACACACTATATATTTATTCCCATTGCCTATTTGTACCTCTATGAATGTACACCATACATATGTGTCTATGCGCATGTAAGCAGGTAAACAAAACAAGTTTGTATAGCTGTTGGGGGAATGACTCATTAAAAAATGAAAGTATGTGAAGAGATGCAAGAGAGAGAGTGTGTGTGCGCATGTTTAGATATTGCAGATAAAGTGAGAATACTGCTATAAACTCTTTTTTGCATGACCACACATCAAATGATGAATGTGTGGGTTTTAAGAATTTGCAGATCTTACACACACATATACACACACATATATATGTAAATTGACAAAATAAGAAAAACTCTTGTGTGGCTTCAACGACCAGGCTAGTCTCCAAGCTTACAGCTGCCAAGTTAGAAACTTTGAACAATATTAAAAAAGAAAATAAACACTTTGAGAATTTAACACTTTGAACAACCTTGAACAAGTTTCTTAATTATCAAAATCTTATCTGAAATTTACTAAAGGATTGTGAAAAAAAAAAAATGAGGAGAGAATACAGAAGGAAAAAATCTGACAAAGAAATGTGTATAAATTGTGGAGCTTTTATTAAAGATACAGAATCCTTTCTGTTTGAAATCAGGGAAGAATTGAGAGGCAGACTGAATTGCATACAGAAATTTAGCTTTATGGTTAAAGTAATGTATTTACACACCAGAAGTTTTCTGGTACCAAGTTGGAAAGTCTTGTTCTCACCAATCAACAATATTTAGAGTCAAAAAAATAAATAAATAAAATAAAATAAAACCTGATTGTACAAGCAACCAGTCTTATGTACGCAGTTACTAATGTTCAACTATGATATTAATTTCCTCTTGTGTACTTTGTACAGATTGAATGACTGTGAAGAAAACCTGTAGGGTTTAATTTTCTTTCCTGTCCTTGTAATGTACCAGTGACAAATCTAAATGATTAAAAAGTTGGCCTTACTATAAAGAGACACGCCACTACCTGATATACCATTTATTTGAACAGACTGTTTCAAATATCTTCAGGGATTTAATAATGACTTCAGTATATTGTGCTTTTTTTTTTTTTTTTTGGTTGATTGATTTGTTTTATACAGCTTAACATTTTGCAGGTTCTGTCTATATCTCCGAGATGAGGTATTATGATTATTTACATTATTTGGACTGTTACCCACATCTTCATTGCCACATTCACAATGCTAACTGAGACATCTGGGAGAAGCATGGCCCATAGAACTAGAACAATCTACCCCAGGGGACGAAATTAATGGTTTGGTTCAAAATTTTAATCACTTAGAAGAAGGCCAGAGCATACAACAGATGAAATGTTGTGAATATGGCAATGATGATGAGGATAACAATCTGAATAATGTCAATAATTTTGCAGGTTATTTGAAGCCAGAAAATATTTTTACATTGTAAGAATTTTATTGGAGATTATTATCTCCAAAAATTCTTTTCCCTGATATAAGTCTTACTAATTAACCTATAGCTGGAGAGATAAGAGGTGGATTCATACCTTTCGAAAAGGTATTTGCGTGTAAGTGAATATAATGAACCTGACTGGAGTTGGAATTTGGCTCACCGATTTCCAATTTTGAGCCATTATTCATTTCATCATATGCACATTCAAGCTTTCAACAACTGATATTCCTAAGCAGTCACCCATCCAGGTACTGATCAAGTTTGACATTGTTTAACTTCTATGATTGTATGATAACCAGTGTTTCAATGTGATCTGGCCAATGTTGTAAACATTTGTAAAGGTGATTATTTCATAAAACGAAAATAGATTCAGATGATAATTTCATGGACTCTATTCTTTGGTAAAACTGGGAAATCTGAAAGCTAATGAATTGATGCTTATTTAAGGATGATAACACCCTCAACAATGTCAATTTTTTAAATTTAACTAGCAAAGGTGACAGACATAACTATCAAGGGTTTATGTTTTTATTTTCATAGTCAAAGCAAGACAAAAACAAGATGTCCTCCAAATATTCAAAATTTGACAAAAGAAAAATTTCAAAACAAGTACCCTTATTTAAATCAGAGAGAGAGAGAGGAAGAGAGAAATGGGGAGGGGGCAGCCTTAGTTCTCCTGCTCAAGCAAGAGTTCTTTATGACATGCAATGATCAGGAAAGGGAATGAAAGTGTATAATCAGTAATATTTCTGATTTCCCACATGACACAATGCTTCTACAAGAATGCTTCAATTCCACAAGAGAATCTCAGCCAGAGAAATGTGCTAGTGATTCCAATTGGAAGTTCATTTCTTGATTAATAAACAAAATCCTTGAGGCAGAAGAAGCAAGATTATGATCACAACTGTTTACTTCTTTAACCCCCCACCACAAAAAAACAAAAAACAAAAACAAAAAAAAAAAAAACACTATTATTTTTCTCTTTATTTGACAACATTTTCCAGGCTTGATTATTTTTCAAAGGAGTGTTGGTTTTAATAATTGTTATATCAAGCATGTTTATTTCAATTGAACACTAATCCATTAAAAATTTATAACATGTCACAGTATACCAGCCATTATCATGTGAAGTGGAGAATGCCTTAATAACATTTTGACTAATAATCAAATAAATTTACATTATTTCTATATTTCTGAGGTATTCTATTTACATTTTTGTCTGCATTTTTATTGTCATATTTCTGATGTTTTGGTCGTTGTGCACTCTGACCTCCTTCAGGTGACATACTTAGGAATTTCAACCCAAACCCTTTACTTAGTCCACCAGGGTAGATTGTTCTAGTTCCACATGCCATGCCTTTTCTGGATATTTTAGTTTTCAGTTAATTCCCTTTAGTAACACAACTCTCCAAGTTTTTGGTTCATCTCTGCTGTGGCCAGGTATTGAACTAAACTCAATCATGTCACTTTTGGATTAATTTAACCAATGCTTTTATCTACTGGGTCATTTGTATATCACCTGAAAAAAGCTGGAGTGTACAACAGTTGAAATGTTCTGAATATCACAAAGATGAAGACAACAGTCCAAACAATGTAAATAGTGATAAAAAAAAATTATTTCCATCTTCCCCAGGCAGGAGCTGCTCTGAAAAATCTAACCAATTAATATTCTTTTTAACATCCAAACAAAAATGTTAACTACCTTTATAGGTTTATACCCACCCCAATTGTCTTGAAATGGATGATATCAATAAACTCTAGTCGTTTATCAGAGTTAATAAACAACAAGTGGAGATTCAAATGGCTGCCATAAAATGATGACAAAGTAGTTGGCCATCATTTTATCAATTAGAACCAAAAACAAATTTATTCAGGTGGTATAAACATTTCTAAAGATCTATATTTTTCCAATGAGTAACAGATTGATAAGCACACACAGTAGTGACATGTGGAGTTTTGGTGATGTCTTGAGCCAACTCCTTCATTGTATACCCCTAAAACTGAAGTAGGGGAGCCTACTTCATTCTCAAAACACAGATCCACATTCACACTAGCCTGTTGGGCTGTAGGGCACTTGTACAATGAAGTTAACAGAGAGTTTCGAAAACTAAATTTTTATTTCACTCTTTGATTGGATGCCCTCCTGATATGAATGCCCAGCGTCATCACACACTCTTCCTCAACCCCACTTCTACATAATAGTGACGCACAAAAAAAAAAAAAAAAAAAAAAAAAATTATTAAAACATCTTAAGGAGCTTTTTTTTTTTCAAAGTACATGTTTATCTTTAAGAATATAAATTCAAAATGCCTTAAGAGATAATTCTCTGATCATCATCAATATAGGACATCAGGAAAGCACAGATAACAGTTACTGAGGAAACAGCTTCCTTAATATAACAAATCCATTTGCTTCTTCATGTTCTGTTTAAGTCTTAATGCTATACAAAGACAATAGCATCATTAACATCAATCCAGCAGGGGGGATTCAATTTCAGGATATTTTTTTTTTTAATCCAGACTCAAAAGATTAAAAATATTTTGAAATTCCATATTTATGCAATGTATTGAAAGCTGCTCTCTCATTCGCAACACAAAATGCTTGAATTAAGATTGTTAAAAATAAAATCACAGCAAATATCAATCTAAAGAGAAGAATTAAATTCTTATTATTGTAAAATGATTTCAATTATTGTGAATCTAAATTGAGATTTTCTCTCTATAAAAGCCACAAAAAAACAAAAAAAACAAACAAAAAAACAAACAATTTTCAATTGGACAGGTTCATGTTTACCTTTGGGGAAAAGCTAATCTGACAAAATCAAACAAACAGATGGTTTAAATTTGGAGTTTGGTGAATGCAACAAACCAGAAGGAGAAAATTTTCATGAAAAACTCATCCCAACCAAAACAAAAGAAAATATTTCAATAACATCTGAAACAAAAAGCTTTATAAAATAAGAAAAAAAAAAAAAAAAAAAAAAAAAGAAAAATTGCAGATAGATTCTCCAACCCAATTCAAATTTAATATTCAATTTACAAGTATTCAGATATATGAATAGACCTGGTCATGAGACTATTTAGAGGTGGGTGTGTGGAGCGGACACACACACACACACACACTTAAAAAAATTAAAAACTAATCCTTACAACTAATATGCTTTTCACACAAGTTCTAAGCTTATAGAAACCCTCATTTGATGTATGAAACAACTCCATAACGGATAACAAAAACATTCATTAGACCTTCAGAAAAATGAAGGCAATAATACGAGGGAGTGCTAAAAAGTTTATGGCCTGACTCACTTCCTAAAATCTAACAAAACATCAGATTTTTAGAGGGAAGACCATCTTGATTGAGGCAAATTATCATCATACAAGAAAAAGGCACATTGCAAGACCTCACACTGCCAAGAAGTTGAAATGGTATGGCCAAGTTATAGGAGCCAATTATCTTTCAGCTGCCATCCAACAAGGCAAAAAAAAAAAAAAAAAAAAGATTAAAAGTTAAAAAAAAAATGGGCTGGCGATGTCAATGAGTGAACTGTAAGATCAATCACCGAGATTCATACATTAACATGCAATTGAGACATATTGACGGAACTGGTTAGTGACAAAATCATACCTGGTCATGAGACATCATCACGATGATCTTATCTGAATCAAAGTGTCTTGTGAAGTGTCTATGCATTCACATAATTTTTTAAGACATTCGCTTTCACAGTTTGTGCTATATTGCGTATATTTCCATTTCCTATATCTATGTAGTTAACATCAGCCACATTAAATAATAATTGATTGACATTTTTTCAACAAGCATTTTCTTAATTTATTAGTAAATTAATAAAGCATATATCTATTTCTCTCTATATGTTTTAGGAAATGGATTAAATCCAACATATTTAATTTATTTGTTTAAATGTTCTTTTTTTATTTGAATAAATGTTTTGTTTTTATTTATTTATTTGCATCTACTGACCCGAATATTTGAGAAAAATATACGGTCTCTGGCAGGATTCGAACCAGCATCCCCTAGGGTAAATAAATAAATATACTGTTTAATAATAAACCAGTGCATCTCCTCAACAGTAGGCATTAAAAAAATGTTTAAACAAATAATAATATTATATATATATATGTGTGTGTGTGTGTGTGTGTGAGAGAGAGACAGAAATAGATATATTCTTCATTTATTCTCCATACTTTACTGTTTCTCTTCTTTAACTACAGTGTTTTGAATGATGTTCCCTGAGGTTATCTTCAGGTGTCGTCAGTAGTATTTTTGAACAAGATTTTACATTCCAAAATACAGACACTTAAGGAAGGTCAGAGGTTAGAAGAGATGAAATATGGGAAGTAAAAAATAAAAAAGAAACATTGTTAGTTTGACACTTAGTAAATATCAGAACATGTCTTTTATACTTATGGAAGTATATGATATATAAATGTTTATGTATCAGAACAGTATTAGGCATATGAATGACAAAGTGGGAAGAAAAATCTGTGTAACTTTTTTTTCTCTAGAAGGATTGCATTGCACTAAAGTAATGTGTTTGGTTAATGGAATTATATATGTGAAGGAGGGAGAGGGGTAGATAAAAAACATGAACATTGATTACAATTTGTATGTATGAATGCTGAGATTTTAAATTTAATTCTTTTCTTTTTTATGTCATTCAGTCTCCTTATGCCTTTGTTTTTATCACTTGTTATGAAGTGTCCCAAGAAAGGTGAAATATAGTAAGAACCTTTGTGCTAATTTACGGTGGATGATCTAATAACCAAAGCATATTGTACACATTAGTCTTAGTAAATAGTTTTTTTTTTTTTTTTTTTTTTTTAATTAAAATAGCATTTTCATATCAAAATTACAGTCAGAAACATTAGGGTAAGTGACTAATGCATTTGGTATGTTATTTTGCAAAAGATCTCCTGAGTTCAAATAATCTTGTTTAAATCCCTTGTGGTTTCTCCTACAAATTCTTTGTGGCAATCATTACAGGTTATGGAGTAAATTTCAGCTTCACATTTTAGGTTACTCTTATTTTGTTTTGCATTAAGTCTTTTATTGTTTTAGAAGTAGTTGTAATAAATTTTATATTAAGTTTGGATAAATTCTTTTCAATTGTAGTTGTGATAGAGTCGGTTGATAGAGTAATAATGTATCTCATTTTCTTAGGTTTGTTTCATCAATTTATTCTTTTATTCTTAAATATTTTATGAGCCTTCTGTTTTGCATTGAATATAAAATAATGAAGGTATTGAAGGAACTTAAAAGTATTTTCAATGTATTTCTCCTCTTCATATAAATATTGAAGGGCTACAAATTCTGAGTGCTCTTAAATAGAATCTAATGGTTATTCTGTATTTTAGTTTGTTATAGTGAGAAGAGAAAAAAAAAAGATTCAATCAAAAGGATGTTTCTGTAAAATTATTTTCCAAATCATAAAAGCAAGGAGATACTAGTTTCAGTTGGTGGTTAGAGAATTGGCTAATTGTCAAGTAATCTTAAAGGCTAAAGTTACTTCCAGTTTGTTATCAGTATAAAGAAGAAAATCTTAATTTGTAATAGAGAAAGTTTCCTTTTTACACAAACTGCAATGTATACTTGTAAAATGAAAAGTACCCAGTGTCGGAACACATGTCAGATACGCTTTTACTTACATGAAGTGGTTGTACCCAACCTATTATAAAACTAAGAAAAGATAAAGTAAAATTAAAAAAAAAAAGAAGATAAACATTTATGAGAAAATTGGAGAATACAAACAGCTGCTGGGCAGATCAGTAATTGTTTTAAACAATGCGTAATCAGTTAAAACAGAAGATATAAAAGGAATTCTACATTCCTTCACTGCTGAAGCCATTCTTTAGAAAACAGTAAAGAAAGGCAAATAAACAGCAGTATTTACCATGATTTCAGTTAGAATTTGGTTCTTGAATGAAAAGTCCAAATAAAGAATATATCAGAAAGAATTGGGAAGTTTCAAATAAAGTCTACAGAAAGACAAGGAATAAAGTCAAGGCTGAGATAAAATGGTTAAAAACCAAAAAAAAAAAAAAAAATAAACTGACAAGGGAAAGAGTTGAACAAAAGACCAAAGAAAGAGAGACCAAAAAGAAGAATGTGGAAGAAAAGTAAAATGGAAAACAATACAATTAGTAGACAGACAATAGAAAAAACAAGACTATTTATACTTTGTATAGTGTTCGGAATGTTGTCCTTAACTTTGCTGTCATATTCATGATGTTTCAGCCATTGTATGCTCCAGGATTCTTCAGGTGATTGGAATTTCAAACCGAACCCTTTATTTTGTCCACTAGGGTAGATTGGAGAGTTGAATTACTAAAGGGAAATAGCAAACTGAAACTGAAATATCCAGAAAAGGCATGGCATTTGGAACTAGAA
>OZ010607.1:50786743-50859243 GCA_963932145.1 Acanthosepion lycidas | reverse complement strand
TTTAATAAATCCTAATTGTTATCTCACAAGTTACATAATCAACCAGTATCTATACAGGTTTATACATATACCAACAACACTGGTGACACCTGGATATCTGTTCAATTTTTCACAGGACGCTTTTCTGTGTATGTTTATGGAAGACATTTTTCCATACAAGCATAAAAACAATTTAACACTTGCAAAATAGTTTGACATACGAAGAAACGCAAGTCCATCAGTTCTAATGAAATTCTTCTTTTTCTGGAGCTTGTGTCTTTGAAAATTCATAGAGAGTATTCCTTGACTTGTACTCTTACAATATGTAATTATATTGTTTAACAATATAGACAGGTCACTGGTGAAAGTGGGAGCATCATCACTTATCTCTGCCATTAATATGCTAGCACACCTATCGATATTTTCAGAACAGTTTTGTCTATCCAATTTCACTGAAAAGGTTTCGGCCAATTTGTGGTATGGTTTTCTAGCACTTGCCGATGGTGCTGCAGGCCGAGATTGTCTCACCAGAATAATATCAGGAAATAATAACCTCAACTATGGTGAGATACAAATCCTGGTCTCATTGTTTGAACACTAACACAGGTAGACATTCTACCATCTTTAATTCATTGTTTTTTTTTCAATTCTCGCAAAAGGAAAAATAAATCAAGGCCAGGAGATTCAATATTGCCATAGAATTCTAACATTAAATTTAATGCCATTCTCTCTTATATATGGTACTTCCATGCATGCACCTCACACACACATTTTCCCTTTGTTTAATTTAAACAGCCAAACCTGTCAACTAAGCTATTCATCTAATATCCTTTGAGATATGCTTTGCATAATTCTAAATCAGCAACCACTACTTCATAATGTGGGAAAAATAAATTAACACTTACAAATTAGCAAGAACAGACCCCCACCCTCTCTGCAAGCAAAAAAACCAAAAAAAAAAACAAACCAAAAAAAAAAAAAAAAACATCAAAACCAAACATTGATTCTGTCAAAAAAAATTTTTTCTTTTAAATACAGGTAACCTGATAATTATTGGTCAGACTAATCATCTAATTTCAAATGAATAAATCCTTGCAATCACTCTCCATCTTCCCCACGGTTTCAGTGACTAGCAGTGAAAATCTCAAAAAAAAAAAAAAACAAAAAAAAAACAAAACAAACATAAGTGATACTAAATAAAAGACCCAAACTACAAGTGAAGTAATGCAGTTGATTTGGTTTTGTCAAAGAAAAGCTGTAAAGCATCAATCCTTTTATGAAAAAAGGTCTAAGTTCTGAAATTGAAATTTTATGCTGAAATTGCTAAAATTTAGAGCACAAACTAATTTTCTGACAATTTTTATTCCAATAATTAGTTAATATTGTTCATCTCTTATTTTTCCAATGTAGAGATTATACAAGGTTAAGTCAAAAAGTAAAGGCAGTTTCCATGCAAAAACTTTATTTCTACTGATGAAGAACAAACACAGGGTGCGATGGATAAATTGTCATTTAAATTATGCAAAAAATCAAAATGACACTGGCATCTCATTTTAATAGATATTTACCAAAATGACACAAAAATATCTTGAAATACTAAAGAGTAAATTTATTCAATAAAATTGCCATTGGCTTCAACAACTTCCTCGAAACAACTTTGGAATCTCCAGCAGCTCTTCTAGGTAGTCTCCTTGTTTAAATTGGTGAATGCTGTCATTATCCTTGTCTTCAAGTTCATCTTTGGTGTTACAAGGAGTTTTGGTCTCTTGCTCAACTGTGCTCTACACATAATCAAGGGGGTTGCAGTCTGGAGAGTTAGGTGGCTAGATGTAAGAGGTGATGTGGTTGCAGAAATTGTCTGACAGGCATGATTGGATTCTCTTGCCAGTGTGGCATGGTGCAGAGTCCTGTTGCTAGACACAGGGTCTTCTTGCCACCCTCATGACTCGGGGCAGCACTACTTCCTCAAGGCAATTGATTTGCGAGTTCTTTTCTTCTCAGAACGATCAGAGTCAGTTTTCTGAGATGCCATACCTTTGTAATCACCATTAGACTTATCCAATTCTTTCTAAATACTCTGCACTGTCCTCAAATTGACACCCAAACACTCCGAAATGTTCATCTTGGAGCTTCCAGTGTAAATGCCAAGCATACAGCATATTGTTTCCAAACTTCTGGTGGAATTGCGTCATGATACTATGTTTCTCACAGACGGTACCCAACTGACACTACTACTGTGCAATTTACAAAAAAAAACAAAAAAACAAAAAAAAAAAACATGAATGTGTGCAAATAAAATATAAAATGGCAACAATTTACCCATTGTACCTTGTACATGTCACTTTGCAACTCTTTCGAAAAAAAACAAAACCTTTTGGTTGTTCAGAAAGTCATGCCTGCAATGCTTGCTTGTTTGTTTGGACACACCCAATGCACACAAATTGTATGATATTTCTTATCATACACTATAGCTTATGCAGATTTACTGCTGATGCCCAGGACTGTCACCAACTGCGTTAATGCTATTTGTGAGTTTTCCCTTGATCAAGACAATCCACCATGTGGATGCATTCCTTCTCTATGCAAAATGTTGATGGGCTCAACTGACCGACTCTCACCCATTACACTTGTTTTTCCCACTTTAAAGCACTGTACCCATGCATGCACCTTTTGTGGATTTACACTGCATGTGCCATACTGCACCACCATCTGGCAATGGAATTTCACAGGTTTGACTCCCTCTGTCCACAGAAAGCATACTATGGCTATTTGTTCCTTTTATAGAGCAATCACTGTGTGGGTGTATCCATATGCCTGGCCTCATTACTCCCTGACACTCAACTGAACAATGGAATACTCTGTGCAGCTTGTTATTTGTCATCTGATGCACATGCTGTTGTGCAGCAGCATCTTCCTGTTGTTTTTACTGTGTAAATTTCAAAACTGGCTTTAGTTTCTGTTTTATCTTCATGCAAATATACAGGAAAAAAGCAAACACATACATACATATACATATATATATATATATATATATATATATATATATATATATATATATATATATATATATATATATTATTTAAAAGAAAAACAGACCACTTTATGGTACCATTGTAATAATTTATTTCACCAGAGTACTTTTAAAGGACGCTGGATCATCAGATAGCACTTCCAAAAATGAAATGAAACGAAATTTCATTTTTGGAAGTGCTATCTGATGATCCGGCATCCTTTAAAAGGACTGATGAAATAAATTATTATAATGGTACCTTAAAGTGGCCTGTTTTTCTTTTCAATATTAGCTCTGGATTTACATTGAGCTCTCAGGATTTCATCCTCCTTGGGATTACCCATATGGATTACCAAGTTCTTCATAACTTTTATATATATATATATATATATATATGACAATTCAGTACTCTGAGCCACTGAGGGTCTAAGTTCGTATTACATGTGGAAAAGGAATGGAACTAATGGAATAAAACTGTAGAATTGTTGCTTAAAAAAATAATTTAAAAAAACTTAAAAATTATCGTACATCAGATTTCAACAGATTTTTTAATGTCTGTAAAATTGACAAAATTATTAAGAAAGCAGAGATTAACAATTTGTTCTACAATTGAAAAACAGCAATAATGTTTAAACACTCAAATAATAATAGAAAATCAGTTTTCTTTCATTAATCCTCTCATAATTCTTCAGTAATCTTTCATAAAATTCCAATTTTCTGACAGGAATCATTGCTTACGATATTCATAGTTTGGTAAACACTACCCATTGAATGCTGACCATGCAGAACCACCCTTAAAACATTTTTAAATATAGCTATCAGCAAATATACATACTGAATATTAGCTAGAAAATGAATTCTGGGGAGAATGGGGTAACCTAGCAGATACCTATTACCTACTTATCTGAATTTCCAGCAGTTTCTTTATCTCCCCTACAGCAAAGTATATTCTTGCTGAAGCTCAGATGGGTTTGGTTTGCACAGTTCTGCATTAAACTTTGATCCGAGCTTATGATGCCTGCAGTCCAATGACATGGCACACATGGAAAGGAACAAAAATCAGTGGAAGTTTGAGAGAAAAACTATTTGCAGAAATGGTAGTGGGATATGTTGACAGAGAAACAAATTGTAGGAAAATCTGATTTATCCCTATATGGTGTGTATATATATATATATATATATATATATATATATATATATATATATATATATATATGTGTGTGTGTGTGTATGTATATATATATATATAAAATCCCATCATATATATGTTAATACACATTTGCATAAAAGATGATTATCATATACATATAAACAAATATGTACATATATACTTGGATGAACCATGAAAAGATTTAAAAAAAAAGAAAAAATATATTTGCCCAGACCTAGAACTTTTCATCAACCTTCACTATATATATATATATATATATATATATATATATATATATATATACACACACACACACACACAAAAGTTCTTCACCGATACATGTTCTATTAAATTTTTTTAGTTAAATTCTGTTTTTTCTACAGTATTTTCATGGTAACTGTTCTGATGAGCTACTTTCACCAATTCCCAAACTGCATGTATTTAACTGCATGCTACTAGGTTCGTATCTCGGTACAACCCTTTCACTGTTTAAATAGTTAAATGTAGCAGTCACTTCTACTCCATCAGCTTCTTATCTCACACTTCCGATTAGTGAAAGTACCTTCCTCTTACTTGCTTCTCTGATAACTATAATCTTCAAATATTCAAATGCAATGTCAATCAACATCTTCTGATGCCTTGATCCTGATCCCCATCCTTCACTATATCCTTTCCTCAAACACTCTTTACTCCTGCTCTCACTCTGTAACCCCTTACATGCTAGTGGCACTCCCACATTGCTTGGGGTGATATGCTTTATATATATATATATATATATATATATATTAAAGACATTTTTATGTTTAACGTTCTTTTTTATAGATACAAGTATTTAAGTAAATGCTCTGTTTATAATAAACAGTATTAAATAACATTTACCGGCCTGAATGTCTGAGAAATTTTCATAGAAAATATTCGTCCTTTGATAGGATTCGAACCTGCATCCTATACGGAACCGTCATTTAGCTTGGCGTGCCTAACTGCTCGGTTGGCAAGGTCGAATTTACTGCTTATAAACTTCAACCTTCGACCTTGCCAACCGAACGATTCTTTGTGGCCGAGCGGTTAGGCACGTTAAGCTAAATGACGGTTCCGTATAGGATGCAGGTTCGAATTCTGTCAAAGGACAAATATTTTCTGGGTCTTATCATTTTACTGTTAAACTAGTTAACAGTAAGTTCTATTCTAATAGTTTCTTTTCTTGCCTTTTTCTCCTTTACACCTCTTTTGGTTTTGATATGTCCCAGAAAGGGATATATTTGAACGAAGTAGCTAAGTGGTTTTGGCTACGATAACCAAATAGAATACGGTAGCAGCAATTGATGGTGCGTGTTGTAGTCACAGGTAAGAAGTGTAGATCAATCACATAGTCCAATGGGCGTCATTATAAACTTAGACTATGGCTCTTGACTCTCCTACATGTCTGTTGGTATTTATGACTGACACCAGCCAATCATATTCCAGTTAGGGGGAACACAAGTGTATGCCTATTCCATTATCAGGTTTCTTGTTTCCCTGCCCCCTCTTCAAATATATAAATGTAATGTCAATTCCAATCTTCTGTCTTCCTGAATCCTGTTCTTTTACTCTAACTCCTTGCTTCTTAGTAGCATTGTTGCCTTACTTGAGGAGAAATGATATTATAAAAAAAAAAAAAAAAAAAAAAATGACATATTGTCCAAATGGAAATTGAAAAATTCCTATAACTCTAGATATATACATAAAACAATTGATACATTCAATTAAAACTAAAAATAAAATCATCCTTGATGATGGCTAAAAGTATAGCCGAAAGCAATTGGACATACAGAACATTTGGATGATTTCTCTATAATTTATGCCCAGAAAAGAAGAAAATTATACGAACACAAGGAAAATTAAATAACAAAACTTAACCACAGTACCTTTCCAGTCATTTTTAATGAAACTTGTATAAAAGATGGATTGCTGCCCAAAAGCTTGCTGGGTATCACTGGATTCAAGCTATCATTTTGCTTTACACGGTATATTGCTGCCTGTTTGCCATACAGAGCTTGGTTTTTGTCCTTTTAACATTCTGGTGACATTGTTCCAGAAGAATCACACTAGTTTTTGAACTGGTTCATATCTTATCTATCTTTACAAAACTTGAGGTACCATTATCAAAGCCACAGAAAGGTAGATGCACAAACAAAGAAATTCTATTTTAAAAAACAAATCTTACTCTGCTTTTACAAACATTGTCTATTTGCTAAAGTCAACTAACATAATTAAGCAGAAAACTTTCCTGTCAAAGGAGACAAATGAACATTACATAATGTCTCTAGACCTCTACCCTGAAAATAAACACAGGACATTCATTTTTTTATGTTGATAAGATCACTGAAAAAGAGACCTGACAATAGCTTCATGATAGGATGAGACAGACTAGGTTTGCAGATTTTAAACATTAAAATCTTAACATAAAAATAAATTAGATTTAAATTTGTTTTTGGATTGCATTCAAAAATGATGCACAGTAGGGCCATGTTATACATAGACTTTGTATTTCTTTCTCATTCTCATGCTATCCTTCCTCAAAAAAACTATATGGCTTGTTAATTTTAATGCCTCCAAAACTAAACTTCTCTCCATTAATCATCTCAGAGAGAACCACCCCATCTTCAATCAGCATAGCTTATGCTAACCTCCCGGAAGGAGACTTGTTGCACCTTCTCATGCTAATATTCTTAAGCTGATTCTAGTGGAAAGACTATATTGAATCCACTGATAGGTCAGCTGATAAGAAAGTTGGTTCACTATGGTATGCAACACAATTTTTCTCTCCAAAATCTATCTTATAGATCTTTAAGTCTACAATTAGCCAATGCTTAGAATATTGCTGCCACATATGGTCTGGTGCCCCTGTTATCTACTTTGAGCTCCTTGTTAAAATCCAAAGAAGAATCAGCAATATTATCAGTACTGATCTGGCAGCTTCACTTCAGTCACTTTCCCACTGCTGTAAGGTTGCCACTCTGTCTTTTCTATAAATACTTTCATGGTAACTGTTCAGATGATCACTTTCAGAATTTCAGTGCAGTACTAGACTAGTGTCAAAATCTCATCAATTTACAGTTGAACTGGCTCAATGTACTTGTAAATAATATACTAACAGTTTCTTTCCTCACTTGTGAAACTCCCTTCCAGCTCCATGTTTTCCAGACAACTTTAATTTGCAAAAATTTAAATGCAATGTCACTCGCTATCTACTGTCCTCCTGATTACTCTTTTCTCTTCCTGTTCATTATTAATTTCTGTTCCTAATTCTTCCACACCCAGTAACCCCTTGAGTCTTAGTGGCTTTACTGCCTTGCATGGGGTAAAAAAAAAAATAAAATAAAAAAAAGTAACAGTTCTTGAAGTAACACTACTATTCAAACAAGTTTTTTTTTCTTTTCTCTTTTTTTTTTCTCTCTCGTACACATAACATAGCAGAAAGTATCAGGTGAGAAAGCAAAATTCTCCATCCTGAAAGCTTGTATGAGAAAGTGCGTTAGGACAGCGCAAAAATGGAAATCGCTTGAAGATTGACAAAATGGGTCCTTCTTACCAATGATTAAGTCTATACTTGCAAATTCTTTGAGAGTAAAAAAAAAAAACAAAAAAAACATTATTCTCTTATTGTATAAATTAGAAAAAAAAAAAAAAAAAAAAAATGCAGAATGTTTTATTGTAAGAACATTTTTCTCTTTGTAAGAGTTATCACCAATGTTTTTAGCCTCTAGGCCAAAGCTTAAGGTTAGAATGTGAATAAAGTTGGTTTTGCAGCTAGTATGGAGAGAACACCTTTTGTTTAAAACTCAAACAGCTTAAGGAATAAGTGGGCCTATATAAGCACAAGTGGGTGTACCTGCATATCAGACATACAACTGCATATATTAGGAAATGAAAGATAAGAGATATGATGATTATGTTAAAAACTTAGGTTGGTGCAAAAATAATGTCGTTTCCTCACATAGTAACATATGTGAGAAAACGACATTATTTTTGCACCAACCTAACAGAGAATGGTTTAAAAAAAAAATGAATAAAATAAGAACTGGTATTAAGAAAACTGAATGAAAAAGGGAAAAGAAAAGAAATGTGGGGAGGAAATACCAATCCTAGGAAAAAAGGGAAATTGAAAGGGGGGAAAAAAATGTTCCTTATCTTAAATTTAACAGATTTGTTATTTTTTTTAATTAGATCTGGCAGTTCATTTTTTTCTTGAATTTTGAACATAGGATAACAACAGTAATATCACAAAAACAAATGATTTATCTGAGAGAAGGGAGGGGAATTAACTCCAAGGTTTCATCAACTAAAAATTAACTTCCACTACCTTTTTTCTTTAAAAATGTACATATTTGTTAATTGAATCCATAAAAAAAGGAAAGCAAGAAAGATGCGATTTTTAACCAGAAACTTCAACAATTTTAAAGAGGATATGGCAAATTTTTTGCTTATGAAATCATACTCATTTTCAAAAAAGTGTCCCCCCCCAAAAAAAAAGTGTTTTTTTAGTTGTGCATAACACATAATGAGAAAGAAAACATGGAAAATTTGATACTCACAGGGACAGATTGAAGGCAAAAGAGACAGATGAAAACAATGCATGACCTTACCGATAGAGCTACATAGATGACTGGACAAGGTTTAAGAGAAAAGAGAAATAGACAAATTTACATCATTCGGACTATTGTCCTCATCTTTGTCGCCATATTTATTACATTTCGGCCGTTGTGCGCTCCGGCCTTCTTCAGGTAGACTGTTCTAGTTCCACGTTTTAATGGATGTCAGTTATCAGTTACCTCTCAAAGTTCTCCACTGCCTTAACTGAGTATTGAACTCACACTCTAAGTCCTGTCACTGGATCTAACCAATGCCTTTATCCACTGTGCCATGTGTCCTTGAGGACATCTGTGTATGAATTTCTGGGAATTATAAACCTAATGTCTTTAGCAACCGTTTTTTTACCAGTGCTCATATTGCAATTTTTTTATTATTATTATTGCTTTTCTTTGGCACTCCTTATTGCTGGTTCCCATATTGTATTCATTTCTATGCTTGGTTGGCTCATGAGATTTTTGTGGCGATTCCTTAAGTCTACGAATTTTCCAATGATGTTCTTTGTTTATGATCTCAACCCGATCCCACAGAGGGCAGTGATCTCTCTTTTCTCTCCATATGTGGTCAGCCACGCCTGATTTTTTCACTTCCCTTTGTGTTATAGCTTTCTGGTGTTCTTGAAGCCTTACCTTAAGGAGGCAGCCTGTCTCCCCTTTATATTTCTTTCCGCAGCTGCATGGCATCCATTAAAACATGGCACGTGGAACTAGAACAGTCTACTCCAGTGAGCAAAACAAAAGGTTCAGTTCGACATTCCAACCACCTGAAGAAGGCCAGAGTGTACAACGACGGAAATGTTGTAATAAATATGGCGACAAAGATGAGGACAATAGTCTGAAAAATGTAAATAGTGTCCATAATACCTCATCTCAGAAATATAGACAAAATTTATTAAGACCTACAAAGGATAGAAAATTGTGGAAAGCCATGATCGCCTACATCCTGAGGGGACACGGCACACAGAGAAAATATTGTTGCAAAGGGAATGTTCTTAATAGTCTTGATGTAACAGTATTTGGTAAATACTGTATATTGCCTTAATGCTTTCACCAGACAAATTTCTTGCAAGATATGTACAAACAAATAGCTCCTACATTTTGAGAGATGGCTGGCTCATTGATGAAGAAAAGGATCATGTGTGTTGTATTCAGAATCAATCACAGATTGGAAAAGCTTGACCCCACCACACACACACACACCGCCTAAAAACATGGAGAGTGGCTTGTTATCTACATTTCATGAATCTACTTTGGTATGCAATCTACACACCATAGATTGCACCTAGATTACTTCTGTTGGAGGATGATGAGAAAAGCAGAGCCTGACTTCTATTTAGCATTTTTAGCTGATTTCTGTACTGTTTAATGTTTTAATTACATTTTCTCTAGGTTATATATATTTTATTATGTTTTACTATGTAGATATCCTTCAAAATTAAAATTTGTATGGTGTAGACATTTTAGCCGATATACATGCCATTTATAGCTGGAATATAAATGAAGGAAAAAAAATTTTTAATTATATTTTGTTACACAGGTTATTTATTTTACTATGTAGATATTCAAAAATAAAATTTGTATGATGTAGATATTTTTTTCTGGCAGATAACAAACCAAAGTAGGCCAGGAAATTCATGGGTCACAGATGGAGGACCTACAAGGTGAACAATGTTCAGAAATGTCCTTCGTTCAGCTAAAACGTGGGTGGATGTTAAGTAATAAAAAGGCTTCAGATTAGCAACCAATTCCCAAAAATGGATTGGCCGTAGTGTCTGTGTTACTTGTAAAAAAAAAATTTTTTTTAAAAATGGGATTGTTTTGTTTCTAAGTTGAATGTGTATTTCACTTAGTTGTATTAGTTAAACGCTTTTTTATTTCTTCGTTTTGAAAAAGAAACAAAAAATAAAAGAGCAAGTTTTATCAAACTTTTTTTTTAATGAAACCGATCCGATGATGGTGCAAATAACAATATCTTATATTCTTTCTCCTTGACGAAAAACTCCAGAGTAGCACTAAACTTATTTATTTAGAATTGCTTTTTGGCCTATCTGTGTATGTGAAACATTTTCAAAGAGTAAGACAGAATTGTGTTTTTGTTCAGTTCAATCAACTGTGAAATTAGAATCTGGACTACATCTTGGAATTTCGGCAAAACAAAGCGTACTAAATTTAATTTGATATTTACTATGATAGCAATAAAAGAGATGGAAGTCGTGTTTAAAGGGGTTTTATTTTTATGCTGCAACCAATTTGCGTGTGCGTGCAACTTATATGGTATGAAGAAAGAACTAACCAATCGAATGTTAAGTTTTCTTCAGACAAGTCAAATGAATAAGAAATTCTTTATAGAAAGAGATGAGTCCTCATGCTGTTTTCCACATACAAGTAGGCTTTTTGCAGGATGGAAATGCCAGCTCTACACTTGACTGGCTTTACATTCAGAGTTATCTTTCTCTCCAACCAAAGGCTAGACAGTCCAATATGCTTCTGATATTTATTAACCTACAGAACAATTGCAATTGTTATCAGCAAGGAACATGTGACTGGCATATCAAGTTCAAATTCTAGCCCCAGTTGTTGAGTTGACTATCACACAAATATCCACAAGAAAGAATCAACCACTTATAGATGGTAAACTACAACCCCCAACAACAGTAGATTAAAATACAGCAAAATAAATAAAACCGATGGAAATACAACCACAGGTCCAGTGATGAGAACAAAGCCAACATTTCGAATGTCAAATTCGAACCAAACAATCGTCATTGAAAAGAATGTTGCAGCATAATTTTATCCCCTATTTTTACTGCTTGAAGAACTAGAAGTGCAAAACAATAAAGACAGAGACCTCAGAATTGCTTCCCTTTATAGATTAATTCCCATGAGGAACAGAATTAATGTGAAATAAGAGAGAATCAGGCAAGAATATCACTCTTAATTATTCAACAGTCCGTGTGCATCTGGTTCAGTTATTAGAACATCAGATAATAAATAGTTGAAATGTATACATATTAGACCATGTTTGCTACTGAAACCAAAAAGGAAAAATAAACCTCATTTTTCTTCAAGAAAGGGGGCAGCATAGGTTTTGATAAAAGCCACATTATCTTGTCGGTGAAATGCACGATCACATCTCTCCACAACTTCCACTCCTTTGTAGCTCTAAGTAATGCTTGTTACCTATCAATACCTCCCAATCCAAGTTCTGCCATCCATTTACACAAGCTCATTAGTCACTGTTTTCCAGGTCTCTCTCATCTTAAATGAGTGTCAAATTATCTAAATCCACTTTCCTCATTATTTACTCCAGAAATTTCAGCTCTAATTTTTCATTCCCATTTCCTAAAACTTTCCCAATGATCACATTCCATTCTTGGTATTCTCGGCATTATTCTCTAGAACCAAGTCTCTTACCTCAATTCTTCCCTTTATTTGTGGGGAAATTGTCCAGCATTCACTGCCATATGCAAGGATTGATATTACATAGCACTTGGCATCCTTTTTCTTGTTTTTAACAAAATATTCCTGTTTTTTGGATACTTTAATTTTTAGAATGCATCTTTCATTATTCCAATAGTGAAATTTCTGGATTTGATCTTAAGGTTTCCATTTTATAGCTTGCATTCTGAACTCTCTTACTAACAATGGCAACTTTATGAGTCATATTTAAGAAACAAAGAATCTCAAAGTTGGATTTGTCTTGTGAGACTCTTTTTTGCACTTATGCGGATTTGACTTGTCACTCAACTTACGAAAAGTGCTTGACGAGGCGACAGAGGGTTGTAATTATGGTAGCAAATGGAAGACATGTTGGATTGTTTGAATTATGCTATGCTGTTTAGTGAACAAAACAGATTAGGGAACTTCATTCCAAGCACTAAGAAACTGACTATGCAGTCTTCTTACAGCCAATGGTTAGTACTTTCTTTACATTTATTACTTTGTAGAAGAGATCCTGCCGTTTCCTTACTCAGCACAAATAAATACATTTTTCTAGGGATACACATTACATTTCATATATGTGGATTATGATACAAGTGTTTATCTGTTAAACTCTTAATCTTACACAGAGTTGAAGACAGGTTCTTTTGTTTCAATTAACTATTTCACAGACAGTGAATTGAAACAAAAGAACCGGTCTTCAACATGGTGCAAGAAGATGTGTCAAATGGTAATATTTACATTTCTTGGCCATGTTTTCAGATGTCAGGCTTGACTCAACAGAGATTTCTGGGTTACATTAAACTGATTCTAAATATTGCCTTGAGGTATAAACTTTATATCCTCTGAATCATTTCTGATAAGCACTTGATGTTAAGGGAGACTGGGGAAGTTTTTGAATTCTCTTCCTTGACCCTTCTGTTCCTGCTTGAAGAGACTGATGTTATGCTGGCCTGGTAGCTGTTACTCTAAAAGGGTACATTTGATGGTAATCATTTCATGCATGTGCATAACATTTTCATACCATCCAAAAAGCCCACTACATACAGATCTATGCAATCCACTCTTCTGGTAATATAAAAATAAATAAAATCAAGTGCCATGATATGTTGGTCTCATAATGTGCAAAGTGCTAAATTGGCATGCTGTGTTCAAATTCTTAAAAAGTATGTAGTGTTCACTTTGCACGAATGACTCCATCTCCCCCTCCTGCCCAAAACTATGGGTTAAATACCATAGACTGGACACTGAAGCACTGGGTAGCAGTCAGTCTAGGAGGAAGACAATGCAATGAGAAACCACTTCACTGTCTTTCTGAAGAAGTCAAAGCAATTCACAGATAAGGAAAAGAAAAATCAGGAAAGTCATTAAAAGATATGCAGAAAATCAATATTGCATTTTTATTAAATAAGTATTTGTTCTTTTAATCATTAAATTGTTTTTTTAAATAGTGGGAGTATTTCGTAGGTTAAATAAAACTTAATTTTTTCCCAAAAATTTAATGAAAATATACTATAATAAGCTATGCACCTTAGTAAAACCAACTGCACTTTGTACCTGCTTACCTGTTTGCACATCTCCCCAAAATCTGATTTTGATCAGTCAATGTATGGCTATTTTAAAGAATGTGATGAACAGATGTGTGTGTGTGTGTGTGTGTGTGTGTGTGTGTGTGTGTGTGTGTGTGTATATATATATATATATATATATATATATATATATATATATGATAGATTTTACTTTAATATTGAGGAAGTATTGAACATAAAAAAAAAAATGTAGAATAAAGTTTGATATAAAATTATTAATATATTTTCATCATATTTAATGGCATGAGTAAACAAATACATAGAATACTGCAAATATTTATAAAACACTTTACTTCACTCTCATGTGAGATATTTGAGGAGTAATAAAATATCAAACTATATGAGCAGCTACCAATTTTTAGCGTCTAACTTCCCACCCATACAAGAAAGGACTAATATTTTCTATCAATAATGTATTCAAAATTAAATATTCATGACTTAAAAAAAAAAAAAAAAAAAAAAAAAAAAAAAAAAAAAAAAAAGAATCTGTAAAATTTGAAAATAGAAACAGATATATTTCACCCACGCCAGAAAAAAAAAGAAAAAAAAAAATATTTGAAAGTAATTGCAGATAAACCAAAGTCTTGGATTGCAGGTGGGGCTTAACAATCCCCTATTTATCTCCATTAGTTTATTGAGCAGAGAGAAATTGAGTCGTTATTGCAGAGAAACGGTGATTAAGCCACAAATCAGTTGTGCCTTATGAATGCAGTTACTTTGATGTTGAATATTTTAGACGCACCTCTATCCCACAAGTTTCTCCTCCTCCATCAAACTTTGACAAACTCCTGTTAGCTAAGATTATCAACTGATAATGATGATGATAATTTCCCAGCACATTAAGCACATCTGCAGATACATTCTTTTGGCCAAAATGTGTCACAACCACCAAAGATTATGACAAGATAATCACTGCTCGCTAACCAGTCAAGCACAAATCACAGTTGGAGCAAGCAAATGCCAGTCCCCGCCAGCCCGTTTATAGGACGTGCTTTTCTGCCTGTCACAGCCATTAGGAGCCATACTTTGAAATACTCTCCAACTTATCATCCTATAATGAAGCCATCAACAAGTGTATTGGTCTTGTTTCATTCTCCACAGCTGGAAGTATTATACATCACAAAAGGCCAGGGTGGGTGTGTCCAAATTGAATAAATTGGCAGTTTCCGGAGTTTCTGTTTGGTATTTAAGGTAATCGTGACTCATGAAGAACCTAATGGCAAACAAGAGGCTTGAGTCCTTTATCAAATATGCTGGACATTATATGTCCCTGATGTGATCAGTTGAGAAATGGCCATGTTAAAAGTGTCTCATTTGACAACACAAGTAGTCATTTTCATTAGTCAAAGTATAGTTGATGGTAAGTTGATCTTTTTGCTACTTGTGCATCAAAAAACATGCATGATTTTGAACAACTGCTTGCTATTTCCTCACTCATTTAATTTTTTAGTCATCCAAAAAACAATTATCCCGAAAAAGAAAATATTTTAAAATGCCCCCAAATCATTAAAAGAAAAAACAAAAAAAAAACAAACTTATTAGCATAATAAAAAGTACTATTAAACTATTTAGGAGATCTTGGTGTTGAACTGTTGAATAGGAGGTCCATGAACAGAGATTTGCGGGGGAGCTTTTTTTTTTTAAAATGAAGTTCACCCCATGGAAGGCAGTAAAGCCACTAAGGTTAATGGGTGTTGAAGAGTTAGGAATGGAAACATTGCTAAGGAGCAAGAACAAAGGAGAGTTATCAGGTGGACTGTAGATAGCAAGATAGACATTGCATTAGAACCTTTTCAGGTTAAAGTTGGATGGAAAGCATGAAGCTGTAAGGGAGTTCTACAAGTGAGAAGTGTGAGAAAAGAAACTGTTAGCATAGAATCTAACCAGCTCAACAGTAAATTGATGAGACCTAGTCAGCAGTCTAGTACTGTGCTTAAATTCATGATGTCTGGTACCATAGCAAAGAGTTCATCCAAACAATTACCATGAAAGTATTTATAGAAAAGGTACAGAGAGGTAACCTTACAGTGGTGGGAAAATGCCAGAACAGGACCAATAATATTGCTGATTGTTTGGATTTCAACAAGACACTCTAGATAAATAACAGGAGCACTGGACCCAATGTGGCAGCATTATTTTAAGCATGGGCAAACGGGAGACAGATCTATACCAGTTTCTGGAGGGAACAATTGTCTCGCATGACAGAGTGAACCAACTTTCTTAGCAGCTGACTTAGCAATGGTTTCAATGTAGTATTTCCACTTAATATCAGCCAAGAACATTAGCCCATAAAGGTGCAATGAGTCGCTCTCTTGGAGGTCAGCATCAGCCATGCTGATGGAAGCCAGAGAGGGGACTCTCAAATGATTAACAGAAAGCAGTGGAGTTTTGGAGGCATTCAATTTAGTTTATGATAAACAGAAAACATAACACAGAAAGGAAATAATTTTCTTGCTTTGTTTATTTAAGCAAAATTAATTCTTATGTTTAGATGTAAATTTTTTTTTCCCATTTAGAGATACAAATTTAAGTTCTTTTCCTTTCATTTGTAATTCAGGTTTCATTCAACAATTTAAAAAGAAGCATATTTCAGTGGGGTGTTTATCTGCATACATGCACATATCTATTTATAACTTGCTACTATTGGCAAGAGACAAGAATTTTTTTTTCTTAGAAATTAGTCACTTTCAGAATAAATATAATAGTATTTTAATTTTAAAAATTTCTAAACTAATCTTCTTTCATTTCTAGGATGGCATTAATGTCAAGTGCTGATAGAGTTTAAAAAATTGTTAAAATTAATTGGTATCAACTGGATGAAAAAAGAAAAAAAAGCACTGAGATACTGGCTCCCATGTTCAAGCTAGAGCTTCAAGTCCAGTACTTGTAAAATCTTCAAGGCAGAAATAAGAATATTTAAAATTATAAGGAACCCACCTTTAATATTTTAAATATTTGCATATGAGAAAAATTTTCTGAATCTGTTATTGGTAATTTTCAGCAAGGTGATAAAAGATACTATGGGTTAAACAGTTTACTATCCACAGACTTTTTTTTTCATCAGAGAAATGATTTGATTAACAGCATATCAACTCCTTATGGGTCATCAGAGAAATGAGATTAACATATTATTATCATTAATGACTTTGGTATTAAGAATTCAGCTTTTAGTGAATAGATTTCTTTGCATTAAAATTGGTATTCCCTGATGTCTTCAATAAGTTCGAAAGCATTTAAAGTTTTTGGCATTCTTTGCTACAGGCAGGATAGCCTCTATATTGCAAATCTGTCATTTGCAATTAGAGAAAGGAAGCCTAATCATTTCTAATGTCAATACTTATATGCAAAAGTTTCCTTTTAAGAAAATTCCTTTGGGCTAAAATGTAAAGTTTAATAAAAACCTGTGAATGCATGAATCATGCTGGAACAGAATTGCAGAAAACTGATCTTTAGTTCTTTGATGGCCAGAGTTGGTGTGAAGAAAAAAAAAAGGCCATGTAAAGTTTTATATTTGCAAAACAGACTCAAGATTATATTTGTAGAATTAAAATGTAATTTCAGTTTAAATTGAACATAGTTTCCTTTTTATGATGGTCACAATTGATTGTTAGAGTGAAGAAAACTGTTCTTGTCTATAATGAAAATTGGGGGGAGGCATGTGTATATAATTTATCTCTATTTCTATGAAGTTTATAATAGGAAGATAACAGACAAAGAAATTAATTCAAAGTAAAAGAACAAGAAAAAAATCTTTATAAAATGAATTATCATGGAAATGAAGTTGTTATAAAAAGTGTCCAAAAAGAAAAAGTCATTTTTCTGCCAAACATTGAAAAAGAAATTTGAAATTAAAATTAATTCTAATCAATCCCCCATTTTTTTTTTTTTTTTTTTTTGTTTCTTGTTTCAAATTGAAGGAGATTTATACACGGAATTGTTTTCTTAGAAAAAGAATGAAAAATGTAAAAACCTAATGGCTTTTAATTGACAGACACCTGCAATAATAAAATAAAGTCCAAATGTTTGATGAGATGGAATGGTGGAGGCTAATATCAAGTAAACAAGAGAAAGAGAAAGAATCGCTATTAAGCAGCATTGAATTGTTGTCTTGCTGACTTGATGTCTACTCAAGGTTTAAACCTGAACCAAATAAAAAGGAAATAATTAATTTTTGCAACAATTGACTCATGGTCAATAAAGTGCAGGTAGAATCAGAAATTATTGAAGAATCAAAGATATTTTGCTGTAGAGAACATTTACACAGGCAATTTACACACTCCATAGACTTGCAGTCATTTCTAGTTAATGTGATATTTCTATACATGGGTCCCAAAAAACTATATTACAATGATTTGTTTTTCTTTTCAAAAAGCAAACATGAGAAAAAAATTTGAAGCTTTAAAATTGAATGAATCTGGAAACATATATATTAATATATTTTTTGTTCATACATTCTTTTTATAGATACAAATATTTAAGTAAATGCTCTGTTTATAATAAACAGAATTAACAACATTTACTGGCCTGAATGTCTGAGAAATCTCATAGAAAATATGTGTCATCTGACAGGAATTGAATATGTATTCTACATGGAACTGCCATATAGCCTGACATGCTATGTCATTTAGCTACAAAGGAAGCTTCTGGTTAACAAAGTTAAATTACTCTGTTTAAACTACAAATTTCCTATGATTTCTCTCGAACCTCATATCTGCTTGAAGCGTATCTTAATGTAAGCAAATGACATTATATAATATGGAATGGACCAAGTCTGACAATTATTTTAATATATTTTTTGTTTATATGTTATTTTTATCGATACAAATATTTAAGTAAATGCTCTGTTTATTATAAACAGTATTAACATTTACGAGCCTGAATTCTCAGACATTCAGGCTGGTAAATGTTGTTAATACTGTTTATTATAAACAGAGCATTTACTTAAATATTTATAATTAATTTGAGTCTAGAAGAATCCTCAACAGAATGCCGAAAGCAGTGAATGGTCGTTTCATCCTATTTTTGGGAATCATCAATAGTGTGTATCCACTACCGAGAATCTAACCTTAAGTGTTATGATATTACACAAGCGTCATACCCACTGGGCCAACATGTCTCGGGAACAGAGAGGTAACAAACTAGACTCAATATAATGCCAGCTCTTCACAAATTCCATCATGTGACTCATCAAGTCAACGGACTGTGCACCAATGAGACTTAAATGTTTGTACCTATAAAAATAATGTATAAACAAAAATTTATTAAAATAATTGCTGGACTTTATCCATTTCATCATCACGTGTGTGTGTGTGAGTGAGTGAGTGAGAGAGAGCACAAACACAGTTGCATCCAATATTAGAGGATAAGTATTGAAAATTTTTTTTTTTTTAAATTTCAATTCTACTCATTCAGATAGTGATAACAATTGTGAAAAAGATTCAAACTCCTTTCAAGACTATTGGTAAATTTGTATGCAAAAGAATTAAGAAAAGACAATGTTATAAACAATAACTGCTTATTACAAATAAGTACAGAACAAAATTGTGAATACAAATTGAAATTAAACTAACAACATTATAGACTTAATATTGATACAGGATAAGATACATATAGGTTATGGCTTTTATTGACTTCTGCCCATCTACAATCCCAGCATTTCTATATCCAACACATTCATTGTTCAGGTGGGATTTTTCTATTTCTACTGGAAATCAATCAATGTTGTTTGTTTTCTTGTCTTAATGTCATTGCCAATAATTTTCCAAAAACTCAATTGGACAGAGTTGGCCATGCTATATATAACATTAGATTTTTCTTAGAGATGGGAGATAATAATCCATTTTTCTTAACAGTGATGCTTACCCTGTACAAGGTTGAGAAGCTACTTGATGTTGAGAGTTACTGAGTAAGAGCTACAGTTTAGATGGACCTGGGGAAGATAACTGTTAATCCTATACTTGAAATGGTTAAAATTGTAGTGATTGAGAAAACATCTTAGGAGTTTGCTCAAGTGGAACTTACATCTCACAAATGGAATATGAAGGGAATTGTAGTTTGCTACATGTGTAGCATGGCGGGTTTTGGCAGTATCAATTAGAACTGGTGAAAATAATGAAGGTAATCCATCTGAGTATTTTCTATGGGGATAGTGATAAAGAGACTTATAACATTGTCTGTGAGAAAGGGGTTGTAGGGTGGAAAATCATTTTTTGGCCACAAAACTCTCAGATAATAAAGACACAGCTTGTGGCTCAATAATATCCTTATCCCCTGCCGCATGACTTTTTATCATGTAACTGAACAAGTGTCCCAAAACCAGTGCCAGAAAATATTTTCCATACCAATATGCTACTGAATTTGAATCTGATTTTTTTAAATTTTTCCACACATTTTGAGAGCCATCTCTCAACTTTATGCCATCTTGTATACCACTTAAAGAGAAGTTCTCTGGACCAATGTTTATCAGTCCACATAATGAGGTCATTTGCAAAAGCTGGTCTAGCTTTTTGTTCCTTTCCTGCTGATGTGGGGTTTGATGGCAGAATGTTTAATGTTCATGGGAAAACAGGGCTTCATGCACAATGCAACACTGTCTACCAAGACATTCTCATGCCAAATTCCTTGGTTACCTGATACACAAAGCCAGCTGTAATGTCAAAAGGATCAGCCACAGAGAATCTTTGAATTACTCAATTCTGCTGAGGAGTCATTTTAAATAGCTGCCTTAGGGCTTTAGTGTGGCTTGAAGAAACCAGTCTCATTATAAAATATTTTTAATATTCTAGGAATCATATATGTATCTCCTGCTGGATTTTCCTTTTCAGTCACCTTCACTCCAATATGGCTTATCTCATCTTTCTGGGTTGACTTTTTATATTTATACATATATATATATATATATATATATATATATATGTGTGTGTGTGTGTGTGCGCGCACATGAGGCTAGCTCACTGATTGGCCAATAACAATCTTATAACTATTTCCATGAAAATAACTTAGCAGTGCCATCTACCATTTTGTGAAGGAGAATTAACTCAACATTTTATTTACCTCTAGGAACTTATACTTAGATCTATTAGCTTCTTTTGCGATGTCAGTACTTTGACATTTTTTAAAAACAACTGGAAGAAAAAGCTTAACTAGTATTGCTGTAAGACTGATTCAGGATATAAACAGGTATTAAAGCAATAATAAAGGCACATACTTCCACCAAAAAAGACATTTGTATATATTGGAAAAAAATGTCATGGGTGTTTTGGTTTTTTTGTAGGAATTGAGTATGCGATATTGTGCTTTATGCCAGATGAATGAATTCTTGTGACATTTGAGTAAATTATAATGAATGAATGGTTGGCGAATCAGTTTA
The DNA here is from genome assembly GCA_963932145.1 of Acanthosepion lycidas. NCBI lineage: Eukaryota > Metazoa > Mollusca > Cephalopoda > Sepiida > Sepiidae > Acanthosepion > Acanthosepion lycidas. Next base: position 50,838,077 of record OZ010607.1, on the reverse strand, counting down.
GCTAAGTTTAGGATAGTCAGTGATGACCAACCTCACTCCATTTCCACTTTGGCCTATATTTTATACTAAGATCAAAGTGTATTATCTGTTCCAACAGTTGACAGATAGCTCCAGTCATCAGTAAGAGCTTCAACTCACCAGCCAGTCATCATCTTTCGCTTGCCATCAGCTGCTGCTTCAATCATCTTCAGTATGCCTCCAATTCCAACCATCCTTGCCAGCAGCAACAACGTGCAATAAGCTGTCCTTCTCGGGACAACGCTCTCCAGCGACTGCCAAAACTGGCCTTCTCAGGACAACATTCATTACCCTCTACATGAGTATGCAGAGACTTTTTGCCTACTGCATTGTAACCATATTTTTGTTATTTTCTTTAGCAAAAACAAATTTGGCAGCAAATATATTTTTTACTCAAGTCTTCATTTTGTTTGTTGTTGCCTTCCGTCATTCAATATCTGTTTACAGGCCCATATACCCGCCCACAATAGCAATAATAATTGTCATCCCTTGTGTTTTTAGAGTGACAACCTGCTGCCTGATTAATTCATTAATTTTGCAATGGCTACTCATGATAATTTAGGAAACAATCCTGCAGATAAACAAATAATATTTGCCATATTTCCTTGGGAACCATTACTATTTTTTTTCTTCTTTTTAATAGAAAATCAGCCATAAATATAAACATGATTGTTCATTAATTTTAGAAGCTAAAATATTTTTTTAATAAATAGATTTTCTATTGTCTTTGGTTTACCCTTAGTTCTTTTTTATGTAAATTCATTATGGTAGGGAGGACAAGTTTTAAGAATATTTAATGCAGTTTTTATTATGCATTTATACATTATAAAATTAAAAGTTTCTTATTTTTAATCCATTTTTTTTTTTTTTTAAATCATGCATGTACACGAAGATACAGGGGAAGAGAGGGTGTTGAAAAGTTCTTGGCCCAACCTACTTTTGATGTTTGAACACTAAAACAATACTTCTGGAATGGGCTTTCAGTAGAAAACTCATTACCACCTTACGTTTGCATATATCTCCAAACAAGCTTCCTTAACAAACTAATTTTTTTGTCAGTTTTTTTTTAATTGTATTTTCCAACTTTTAAATAAGATGCTCTATGTTCAGACCAAAATAGTAGATAAACTGTGTAACTGTTTTTTCACATGCATATATTTGTATTAATTTAAATTCTAGCATTACCAAAAATGTCACCCAAAAGTCTTATCTGCCATAATAACATTTAGTTTTTGTTGACCAAGGCAGTTGAAAATACTTGACAAAAAAAAAAACAAAACAAACTTTAAACAGTTTAACCAAAAGCTTGATTATCAAAAGTAACATTTTATTTGGAAAAAAAAATAAATAAATAAAAAAAAATAAATAAATTTACATTTTTAGCTAAGTTTAATAAATGCTTCTTCAGATGAATTCCTCTTGCCTAAATCTATTTTTATATGAGGTTGGCTGGAAAGTTAATATGGCAGACCAATATATAAATGTAAGTAGACACACCAGTTGCTAGACTAAAAGACATGCAGAATATAACACCGGACCAACCAGCTGTTGTATTCTGGTACATTTGCATGTCTTCGTCTACCAACTGGTTTGTCTACTTACATTTATATATTGGTCTGCCATATTAACTTTCCAGCTGACCTTTATGTATGTGCATATAAGTAAAAGGTTTGTCACTTAGCTGATTGATGTTACCTTGAACATCCTGACTCCAAAGATTTATAGGCAGACCTGTCCGTCCACTCTTCAGGGGGTATCAGCAATTTACTGCTTATATTTTTTTTATTTTTTCTTCTTTTTTTTTTATGCACTTATTATAATTATTTTTCCATATTGTTTGTGTTTGTGTTTGCACACATGTGGCCATGCATTCATTTGCACAGATATACGTATGTGTAGGTTGCCATGATTATTTGTCCTTTACAATTTTTTTTTTTTACACTTTCACTCCTTGGCTATTTTTTTTTTCCCCTCCTAGCTGTTTGTAGATATTTATTTCTGGTATTTTCTCTAGACATTTTGTCGTTTTTAATTTTTAATTCTTGAGCGTTCTAGCCTTTTCTTGGCTGAGGAAAGTTGTATTTCATTTTTATATAAATAATTAATGCTTATATGATAAATATATTTATGTCTTCAGTTGGCTATTATTTCATTTTCTTATTTAGATTGATGGTATCTTAAAAATTAATTGTAGGAGTTTAGGCTTATAATTAAATTTTTATTTATTATGGTTTCAATTTATATGCATATGTCTATATTTATGCACATAAGCACATGTACACATTCATGTAGGTACATGCACATATATACACAGGCACATGCACACCTGTGTCTGTGCTTTGTTATTAATAAACTAGTAAATGGTAATTACAATTAAATGGTAAAGTAATTTTTTCTATTTTTAGAATACTAATTATGGTTGGTTGTGTTTATAGAGTGTTTTCTTTGCTATTTAAATATGTATATAGAGTATATACTCCTGTAGATTCATGCATATTGTTGTATAAGAGTAAGTGTCATTGCTGACACTGTGGTTTAAAACTAGATCATCAGTGAGTAAAACGGGCGATTTTATAAAGTAGATCATGTGATCACAAAGTAAGTGAATAAATAGGAAGTATCATGATAACTATACGATCACAGTTCACTCTTCTACTATTACTACTACTACATGGATTACAATTCTCTTTGGATCCTTATACAATTTGGCGATTACTGCTTAAACAAGTATTACTAGTGCGGATATTATTGGAAGGCGTTACTACTAGTATTGGCATCTACAGTCTTAAATATAACAAGCATTTTTTTGAAGTGATAACGTGCTTTCGTCTGACATAAAAGTGATCAGTGAAGCTGTTCAACATCACAAAAACATACGTAATTTTTAAATAGTGTATATGTAATAAATTAAATATCTGCTTAGATATCATAGGTTATTGTTTATCCAATGTTTCATTTTTATTTAATGGTCAGTAGTTTATTTGTTTTTCCCTTGGTGTTATAAAATGAGGGGAGGTTAAGTTTGTGTGTGCGCGTGCTTATATGTACATGCACACACACATAAGTGTATATATTTAATATTTGTTCATTTATTTATTAATAACTAGCAGTAGAGCCCGGCATTGCCCGGTGATATAACAGTAAGAGGTAGATCAAGTATCGGCCATCATAAAGACTGAAAAATAAAATTGACAAAGATTATTGTTTAAGGTTGACAGAAACACATGTCTTAATTATTTTTTTTTTGTTTTGTTTTACGAATTGGTTAAACCCAAACTCAAACAAAAACGTTTTCAATCGTTATGAGTTTACTGCTTGAATAGAATTTTATTATAAACAATTGTCTTGTAAATGGAATTTTTAAAGCATTCTGAATGTAAAAATAAAGAAAAAAGTGTGCAAGAAAATAAGAAACACTACCTGGTAAAAAAAAAAAAAAAAAAAAAAAAAAGTGAAGTTTTGTTGAAATCGGTTGAAAAATGTAGGAAATCCGATCCCATATATAAATGAACACACAGAAACAACCTGGGTTTTATAAGTATAACTCAATATGAGTTGTCTCCCTTTCATTCTTGTGACAGCAATGCCTCTTAATTGTGTCTTCAAATTGATTTCATGCAAAAACAATTGTGTTTTTCCAATTTTTGGCACTGTCAGAACCACCGCAACATAATTTTACGTAGTCCTGTGAAGTTTTGTTGAAATCAGTTGAAAAATGTAGGAAATCCGATCCAATATATAAACGTACAGACACACACACAACCTGGGTTTTATAATAAGTATGATTAATACTTTTTATTTATTTTTAAGTTTATATTATATTTATTTAAAGTATATACTGTATTTACTTTACTTGTTTATTTTAATTAGTACTTAGATGGCAAAGTAAGTATTTATTTATATACCTGCATTTACTCATTATATTTTCTTATTTAAGAGCTTATTTTGGTTTTTAAAAACTAATTACTGCTAATTTTTCCTCTATGCATAGTTTACAATTCTTACTGTTAATATTGTATGGGATGCTCTTTTTATAATTTCCCCCATTTAATTTTGGTGGGGATAATGTTTTCTTTTTGGTTCCATATGTATTTTGATAGGGTTATATTGTTTGTACATTTTTCTTTTGAAGGACATTTTGTGGTTATATCGTTCTTCCAAGGTTTTTTTCTGTGGTACCATTTGTATTTTTTTTCATCTGCGTTAATGTCATTAATTACAGTAGCTTTGTATATTATGTTATGGTCAAACATTTAGTGTTAAGTGGACAATTTTCTTTGTTTTTGCAGTTACCTATGTCTGAAGATTGCTCAAGTCATCTGAAGATTGTCTGTGTGTGTGTGCGTGAAAACATGGTTTATGATGAGGGCCATTGTTAAGCAGTTTTGGTCTGTCTAATTAATCTAGGCTTTGAGCATTTTAATGAGTAGGTAGGTTTGCCTTTAGACCTTTTTTCAGTATTGTCATGACTTTATATGGATAAGAGTTTTAGGTTTTGGCAAGTTGACTTTGGGTTCCATCAACAATTTTTTGTTTTTCTGTAATAAATATTATATATATATATATATATATATATATATATATATATATATATATATGATGATGGTGGTGGTGGTGGACTCACCTGTCATTTTCGATGTACCAATGTCTTTCAACCTGTTTTTAATCCTGTCACCGTCGCCTTAACTCCCTCGACATTGGACTTGTTGATCAGGTGGAATAGCAAAGAAGGAACACAGAACCAAACTGAAGACTATCCACACAAAAGATTTCTTTTGAGTGGTGAAGGCTTGTGTAGAACTAGCCACACTTATTGGAAGTGCTGATATCAAGGAGTTGGTGCAAATATTTGCCATGAACACAATGAACACCACCTCTCAGGTTTTATTATCACGGAGTTATACCTCTCCGGTAATAGCAGTGCAATGGTAATTTCACATGATTTAGCCTGCCTGCTGAATCATGTACTTCATGATTTATGTACATAAATCACATGCGCCAAACCACACATATATATATATATATTAAAAAGAAAAAACTATGCATAACATTTCTTATATGACAAAATTAGAGAAACACTTATCTTATGATAATTGCAAAAAGTAACAATACCAAGTGAAAGACCTTAACAGCCAACTATAGTTGGTCGGTTAAAAAGTTCTCCAGATACTACACAAAAATATTTCCATCGTTTATATACATGTCCACACTAGAGACACACACACAAGTAATATATAAACCCAGAAAATCATTTATACAAACCAACATATATACATACATAATAAATATACAATTTTTGTCCTCAGCAGTATCACAACTGAGTCTCATGATTGATTTTTGCATTAAACTCAAGAGTTTTGCTATCAGTGAGAAAAAAGTGTATATTTATTATTATATATTTTAACTGTTATACATCAAGTATTAACTGGCATCAGTGATCAATATATATATATATATATATATATATATATATATATATATGCAAAATCTATTGTGAAGCTGCCAAGTCATTTTAAATATTTTAAGAACTGGTTGTGTGGCCTTCATCTAAGTATTCCAAGAGAAAGTTACTGTAGATGTGCAAACAAGCAGTAATTCAGCAATAAAACACCAATGATTTGCATTGTTTACTATGTGACTATTTGTAATGGATTAGCAAGAAAAGTTTGTTTGCTGAAAGATATGAATTATCAAAGACGGTAAAAGTTCAAAAAGAAAAATATGTACTCGACACTAATTTAGAAAAATTAGTTCTGATAGTTTCTAAGACAGAGACACATTTTTTTTAAATTACATTAGATTTACAAATAAGTTTTTAAAACAATGGTAATTCTGTTTTGAGAGTTTTCATTTCCAATTAGAGAAACAGCAATTCCACAGTTTAGTATGTCACAATTAAAAATTTGCTCAATTGTAAATTAATGATGTCGTTAAGACTTTTACAATTTGATTAAAATTTAAAAAGAAAAATCTTACTTTGACATAAAGCACAAAAAGCTGCAAGTGGACCAAAAGAAAAGTACAATGCAAATAATGATGATTAACACTCTCGTCTCCAGCCTCTTGTTCAGACAAAACTGGACAGAAATAATGTTTTTTAAAGAATCAGAATGTACAAGTTGTGGCATTCCTAAGAATGTTCTATTCAAAGTAATTATCTTAATGATTGTATTGCAACATCACTATAGCAATGATCAAATAGTAAAATCTAGGTATCATCTAATTGCTGAAGTAACAATCTTGATGCAAATTGCATTTCATATGTAAGATATGTGGATCATATATAAGCCAAATCTGTTTCTTAGAGTGGTAATCAGATTCTTAAAACTGAAATCGACTTATTTAGGTATATGAAGTAAAAATAAAACAAAAAGGATTGGAATACAAAATCTAATCTATGAAAGCAAAAACAATGTCTAAGCTGAAGAGAAACCTTATAAAGCAAATTCAGAAAAAGAAAGTCCATTTAAGGAGTTTGTAATGCAACAATCATGAAAATTAACAGCTTCAATGAGAAAAAATACTACACAAGAATTACTTGAGAGAGAGAGAGAATAATTTTTATTCGAAAAAAGTGCAAAGTAGCCACAGAAATTATTTAAAAGTGGATGAGTGGCGTAAGACCAATGATTGTCAGAGTTGAACAAGGGATCAACTCAAAATATGGCCCAATATTTTGAGAAAAGAAAAGGTTTCAGATTGCTAAGGACAGTGCACAAATCCACACACACCTTTCATTAGATACAGCTGACAAGGAAGATTTAATTAATTTTTTATCAAGTTAATAATTAATTAAATCTTCCTTATTGGCCATATTTAATGAAAGGTGTTTTTAAGCAAGGTTGCTGTCTCTCTCTATATATATATATAGATATATATATATATATATATATATATGTGTGTGTGTGTGTGTGTGTGTGTGTGTATGAGTATATATATATAAATTGTGAAACGAGACATTTATACATATTGAAATTTTACGTCATGGGGTTTCTTAGGTTCCCTATGAATTTGTGGTATTCTGGTATATAAAGTATTGAATGGTAAGGGATGAATTTTTGTGGTGAATGAGCAAACTGTAATGAATGAATGGTCTAGGATAGAAAGTGTGGACCAGCTTCCACCCCCATTTCCCTTGTGCCACAACCATTTTAATTAAAAGTATGTATATATATATATATATATATATATATATATATATATATATATATATAAGTTTTTTGAACTGTTATTTATCTATTAACTATTGTCGTTATCATTTTTAATAATGATTTGCTTTGTTTACAAAAATTTGCTCACTTTTAAATTTGTTAAATACCAGTAATTTACTATGCAACATGTTTTGTTAGGTATTAACAACTTTTATTATTACACATGCACACATTATAGAAATATCAAAATAAAAAAAAGGTGTATTTCAGTAGCAATAATTCTTTGAAACCTGTTTAATTTGCCAAATATAGAATAAAAATAAATAAAATTGGCTGATGACAAAACAACTAATTCATAAATTTTTCAAAAATTAATGAAAAATTTGACAGAATGCGTTGGAATTATTTAACCAAAGAAGTTAAAAAAAATTATATATATATATATATATATATATATATATATATATATATATATATGTGTGTGTGTGTGTTTGTGTGTATATGAGTGAGAGAGAAGTCAAAAATGAGTCAAGAAATATAAGGGTGGCTGATGATTGTCTAAATATATAACAAACAGTTGCTCCTATACAGAAGGCTGGGTTTTTTTTTTGTACCAACATTCCATTATAGGAAGTTTATTGTAATCATTAATAACAATTACCTATTGACACTGTTATATATATATATATATATATATATATATATATATATATATATAAGGATACTGTAAGGCTGAAACCAAAGTAGTGAATTCAACTGACCTCCTGATTTTTAAATCATATGTGTGACGAAAATAGCTTCATGTTATGCTATTAGGTTATAAAGTGTAAACACACACACATACATACATACATACATCAATAAAATGAAAATATTTTTCTGCATGTCTCTTTCAGTGACAATGCACTTAATTCAGTAGTGAATATTAATCACATAGCTTCAACATTATACAATGAAAGTTTCAGATCAAAATTCCCATGATAACTACATGTCTGGCTACAGATTTAATGCTACTCTCATGTATGTGTTTATACATACACAAATATACAAACAACAGTCTTGGACTCACTAACTGTATTGATTTCTAGAGAATCTGATTTTGTTTTAGCAGATAATCATATATTTTCAAATAAAATAAATAAAACCTGAAGCTGTAGAATATCTGATTAGATCTTATTATAAACACACACAATGTACAAATACTTGGGTCTATTATTCACACTGATTTCGAACATTCTATCAGGTAAATGCCAAACCACATGGAAATTGTAGGGTCACTGATCTTGATTTTGAATTAAAGGAAAATGCCAGAGGTCACTACAGTAATGATAAAATGACATTACCAGTTTGTTTGCCATTATATTTTCTTTTTGTTTTGTTTTCAAGAGCATTATTTAAACCAATTTCCTTTCAAAAGAAAACTTTGATAAATCAAAAAAAAACAGCTAAAGCAAACATCTAAAATATGCAGCAAGAGCTTATTTGCCATTCTATGATATAAAATACTTTACTAAAATCATTTTTATACTTTAGTCAATTCAGATTTATGTAATAAACAAGTGATAAGAAATAAAAAAAGTAACACTACTGTTTTTTGTTTTTAAAATAATGAAAAGAAGGAATGTCTGTGTAAATTTAATTTGTAAAATGATCTGAGGCATTTCAACTTGGAACCATCTTTAACAATGGTGCTTATATCCAATATTTCAATAAGTGGAATTTCAGGAATTTTAGAGCTAAAGAAAGATACATGAGAGAAAATATAGAAAGTGTGATACAGTGAAGAATAGCGAGTATAGTGAGAGAGAAGAAACAGATTTTGAGACCAGCATTTTGCCTGGCTGACCAACAACTTTTGGTAGTTTCCAATTGTCAAGTGATTGTTAAGTAATTGCACCCAAACAAACTTAATTCAACCCAAAATTACTTCAAATCATTTCTGCACTGTTTACAAGTTTTCTTTCCATTCCCCACTTTCCTAAAAGAATTTCTTAAGTTTGATTAGTGGAAACTTGCTTCTTGTTCTGTCTTTCTCTTGAAAGAGAAAGAAAGAAATTGGTACCATGTAAAGTAGAGCCAAACTCATCATTCAGATCATTCTCAAAGGATTGGAATAAGAGTCCATCTTTCCAATAGAACTCATGTTAAATAATAGGCATTAAAAAAATTTCAACTAAACAGTAAATTTCTTACAAAAGACAAACTGCTTGTCAATCAGTAGACAAGGGATTTAAAGCAAGTGGTCAGCTTGTTGTAAGAAGCAAATATGTGAAAGGTTCAGGATTTTGAATATTATTTCTGATTAGTACTTAGAATATTAGAAACTGGATAACTTTGCTTAAAATGAAGTTGAAACTTTTCCAAGTTTTTAACTTGTAAGATGTAAATTTGTTTCTCTTTGCAAGAGAAACAAAATTACATCTCCCACTCACAGTTGATAGCGAGAAAAACAACAGTAAGTGTGGAGTTAAAAACTTGCAAGCCAACCATTTGCTTTAAAAATCAAATTTAGGATTTGTGCTCCAATTTCCATTATACAAATATCAGAACATTATTGGGTGAGAAGTGCAGTGTGTAATTCAAATGCCATTATTTAAAAGAAGTTGGAAATTACTTTGGTTGAAATTAAGAGAAACACAGTGTTGTATTAATCATTTCTTTTTGTCTTCTAGTTAATGAGCCACAGTCACTTGCAATAATTTTTTAGATCTCATGGAAATCATTTAAAAGAGAGCAAGTAAAAATATTTTGGCCCTACCCTGGCAATTTTGTAAGGTAGTCTCTGACAGCTAACCAACACAAAGCAGCATTATCAACTCCAAAGATACTGCAGCTAAAATTTTAAAGGCTGCCGACCTCATTAACAACCTAAAGTTCGTAAAGAAAATGGCTGATTTCAACATGTGCAGAATAGAAGAGAGTTTATTTCAGTTCTAAACAATATCCAGCTGATAGTAAAACTTGATTTATCAAAAATTATAATGTCATTGATGTTTTCAGTATTATAATTCCTGATGCTAAAAAATCTGCTTAATTTGTATTTTCATGTGGAGAAAAAAAAAATTGAGAGAGTGAGTAGAGAAATTAGCTAGAGTCTGTTTATATTTCTGAGATGAGGTATTATGTACAGTATTTACATTAGTCGGACTATAGTCCTCATCTTTGTCGCCATATTTGTCACAACGTTGTACACTCCGGCCTTCTTCAGGTGGTTGGAATTTTGAACTGAACCCTTTATTTCGATCACTGGGGTAGACTGTTCTAGTTCCATGTGCCATGTTTGATGAATGTCAGTTATCAGTTGTCTCCTGCTAATTTTCCCTCTGAAAGTTCTCCACTGCCTTAACCGAGTATTGAACTCACACTGTCACTGGATCTAACCAACGCCTTTATCCACTGTGCCATGTGTCCTTGAGGACATCTGGGTATGAATTTCTGGGTATTATAAACCTAATGTTTTCACCAACCATTTTTTACCAGTGCTCATATTGCAACTTTGCTGTTATCATTTATGTTTTTACCAGAGCTCATATTGCAACTTTGTTATCATTGCTTTTCTCTGGCACTCCTTATTACTGGTTCCCATATTGTATTTATTTCTATGCTTGGTCAGCTCAGTCTACCCCAGTGATCGAAATAAAGGGTTCAGTTCGAAATTCCAACCACCTGAAGAAGGCTGGAGCATACAACGACCGAAACATTGTGACAAATATGGCGACGAAGATGAGGACAATAGTCTGACTAATGTAAATACAGAAATTAGCTAGTTGAGTTCAAATCCCTCCCTAATCTATTGTATCCACTTTCATCTAAATGCACTTGGTAAATGCATGAATCTATTGTCTTCTAATCATGATTAACTGCAAAAAAACTGGCACCTATTCAAAAATACATCTACAATGTACCCAACCGTAGGGTCCACTTTGAGAGGATCAAACCCAAAGCCATTATAAAATTCTTAAAATCAAAACTCTACCCAAAAATATAAAAAGGAAACTGAATAAACACCCAGCTACAAAATGCAACTAAAATTGAATTTATATAATAATGCCTTATAAAAGAATTTGTTTGCAAAATAAACACAAAATAAAAATAAATCTTACAACTACCTGATCCAGCATGAAATAACCCAAGGGGGTTTGTGAGCTGGTAAAATAACCCACCTTAACATAAACCATCTCTTGTCCCCACCCACTGGCAATAGGTTGGCTAAATAGTATGGTAGACTGATCTCTCTAGACTTTACTTGCACCCAGTCTAGAAGTAATCTTACTTTGAATTCAAAAATGGTAGTGAAGGCAGGAGATCAGTGTATCTTTCCAAAAAATACAAAGGTTTCACAGATATGACAAAAAACCTGTGAAGAGCCATGATTGCCTACATTCTGAAAGGAATAAGGCATTGAAGAAAAAGAAGTGAGTGAGTGTGTTTAAATAAAATTTGACAAATTCTATTAGTCTATAAAGATGGATAATTAATTATGCAGGTAATTAGTCAATAATGACACAAATTTATATGATGACTTGTATATAAAAGAAAATTTCCCCGTTGGATAGATATTCGATCAACAAGTCTGACTTAAACATTTATATGATAAACACTGCTCTCTTTAACGAACACAAACATTTATCAACTTCATAAGCATTATCACCCCTAACATTATGAAATGGAGAAGGAATTTAAAAATTAGCACACAGTCCATTTAGTAAAGATCACAACGAAAACAAAATATTGGAGGATAGTATCTGGTTAAGTGTTATTAAAAAATAAAGAAAATCATATATATATATATACATATATATATATATATATATATATATATATGCATACACTAGGATTATGTATTTCTTTTTTTTTTTTTTTTTTTTTTTTTAAAGTGTAAAAATCTGAAGTTACATAAAAATCCTATAATTCTTTTCCTATACATGTGTGATATGTCCTTGCTAATCTATATTTAGTTGCAACTCCTGGGGTCTCAGCTGGCAAAATCTAAAGAAACTTTCTATCTTTAACATCAAAGACACATGCACTTTCCTATCTCAAGACACAAAACATGACAGATGTGGTAAAGAAGAAAGGAAAAAAAAAAATGACATGTAATTATTCACAATAAAATCAGTATTTGATAATGTTGAAATTTATCAGATAGATTTATATGATAAATATACTATACGAATTTCAGCTTAAAATATCCATTTTAGAAATGTATACAGTTGGTGATGCGAGATTTTATTATGCAAGTCAATGGTTGTTTATTGTCTTACAAATATCTATAGCAGCACAGTTGCTGCTATGTATTTTTAAATTTCAGATATATAAAGATTTCCATGGGTTGGTCATAATATAGATATAAATTGAAACAAGATATTGTAAAGTTATTGAATGGTGGGAATACAATAATGGAAATTGCATAGAAACCTCAACAGGGATCAGAAAACAAACAAACAAAAAAAAAAAAAAAAAAATTAAAGACATTAGCAAGATAAGAAAAAAAGTTATAACCAGCTTTCTGTATTTTGCAAAGCTGACTACTGTTCATATTACCAAAATAAAAAGGTTTCAAAGATACCAAATTAATGGTTTTATTCCTCTCCATATAAGAAAAGAGAAAGTCTTTAATTGAAAAAGAAGTGTAGAAGAATGGAAAAATTATTCAAGTGAAGAAAACTTCTGAAGAAGCAAAAACTACTGCAAGCAAATGTTAAAGTGAAAATATTAGGTTGTTCAATTTTAGAATCAATTTTTATTCCTGAATTGATATATTTAAACAGAGTTTAAATCAGTCAAAATAGGAATCCTGAACATCTATACATTTCTGACATTGAGTTACTAAGTTATTTATGCCTTTGCAATAAATTTCTAAAGGTTTTCATGTCAAATCTTTAAATGCAGTTTCTACATCATCTTTGAAGTTGTCAAGATGCTTGAAAAATTGGTAATCAGTAGGTAAGACATCAGAGGAATATTGTGGATGTAGCAAAGTCACATATCTAAAGTCAGTGAGCTTCTCTAGTATCATCCTGGCCACATGTGGCCGAGCATTGAATGAAGCAGAATTGGATCATGTCAATTATCAAGTGCTGATTGCATTTTGCTTAACTCAATGTGTATTTAATCCATTTGTTGTCAGTAAACTTCAGCTGGGATGCCCTGGGTAGAATCCAGAAAGCTGTAATGGATACAAGGCAATAATGATAATGCTGAAATTTAGGTTTTGGAAAGTGTTAGGTTTCTTTGTCCTGATCCAGTGTTTATAATTGTCATAATGGATCCATTTCTAATCAATATTTAGTCAAAAAAAATGGGTCATTTGAATTTTGCAGATGCAGAATCGAACATGCTTTAAAACATCAAACTTGTTGTGGGGATATGCTAGTCGTGTTTAAGTTGGAAAAACACGTATCTCCTGGTATATTTATCCCACAGCAATGGAATGTCTTTTGGCTTAAAGAATTGTCAAGATGCCTGAAAAATTGGTAGCCACTGGGTAAGAAACCAGGGGAATATAGTGGATAGTCACATATCCAAAATTGGTGAGCTTCTGCAGTAACTTCCTGGCAACAAGTGGCCAAGCTTTGTCATCAAGAAGAATTGAACTTTGTCAATTAACCAGTGCTGGGCACATTTTGCTTTCTTGAATGTGCATTTTATCTGCTTGCTTGTGAAGGTCCCGGTTTAAAAAGTGGACTTTCCATCTCATTCTTTTTAAGGAACTTTCTATTTTTTCAATTAATTTTAGTTTATATATAGGAGGGGATGGGATGGGTATGTTTTTTAGGGAGTAGTCGAGGTTAAATTTTTCCATGTCCATACTGTGTTATAAATGTAGCGAAAGTGTTCTACTGTTTACCAGGAGCTGAATATAAAGAAATATAGTCTTAACGTGGACATTTAGTTTGACTAGTATTAGGTTGGTGGAAAAATAATGATGCAATAATGTCGTTTTTTGACATATTTTTTAACGTCAAAAAAAGACATTATTACGTCATTATTTTTCCACCAACCTAATATTTTCCGATGTTGATTGTCAATTGCAGATGGACATCCTCTACCACCTTGATGTTCAAGACTAGTATCCTCTCTGTGAAACAAGAGACCAGCACCATATTACTCTACCATACAAGCAAATACTTCACCTCATTGAAAAAAAAGTAAATACATCTATTCTTTTTTCTCATGTTCAATGTAATTGTCATATAATTTTAAATCTAAATTCCAAAAGAGATATTGATATAAAAATAATAAAGTGAACACTTTAATCATTAGCAATAAATAATATATTTTTGTTCAACTGTTATAATAATATATTAAAACATAAAAGGACTATTCGCTAAAAAGAGGACATTATTGTCTGAACAACATAATAGTAAAAAAACTTTATCAAATCAATGGCTGAAAATTTGATGAACGTTATAGACTGTCAAGGAGCCAATATTAACATGAAAAATAACAATAATAATTCATTCAGGTATACTGAATATTGTGTCAATCAAATATGTTTCTCAGGTCTATATCTTTGCGATTTATTTATACATTTAAAAAAAAAAAATGTTTTCCTTTAGTCCATTTGCATAATAAACCCTAACATTTACTAACCAAGTCACCAATATTTTTTAATAAGGATGCATTTTATAAGCTGAAACTCACATTAAGACAAGAATATCCTTAATTTTTTTTTTTTTTTTTTTTTTTTTTACTAACATTGACTTGCATAATAAAATGTGACAATATAGCCAAACATTTTAAAAAATGACTTCAGCCTTAGTTGTACAGTAAGAACAAAAAAGATTGTTTCACTGAGCATGGCCTTACAGTCAATGATGTGGAGAGAAAGATAAAGTTAATATGATTATTATTGAATATGAATTATGATATTTTCCAGAAGACTCACAAAAAGTCAATTACAAGTGGCTCTATTAAAAATTGTTTCTAGACATAATCAACTATTTTTAGACATTAATTTGTCCACCTGGTTCCATCACTTCATAAACAAAAGCTTCATTTAACAAATTCAATTTACACACAGAGTGTGGGTCGGGGGCACTCACTGACTCATACCATAAGATCCAATGTTGTTTTGAGTGCCTACACATCATTTGGTCGTTTTTTTTGTTTTTTTTTTAAACGTGTACATAGCAAGTCATGAAGTTTATTTATTTATATATATATATATATATATATACACAACTTATTTTTAATCCAACATTTTTATTACTTCCAATATTATTATAATGGATACATGGAGATCTCTCATTTTTATTTTAAATAATGTGTATTAATTCTATAGGCCAGCTTGCACATGCGTGCAAGCTGGCCTATAGAAACCTTAAGAAAATGTGCTTTCCAGCAGAGATCAAACCTTCCTGCGTCCCTGTGGTTGCTTCTGCAAGTGGGTAAGGACACAGGTTTGATATCTCAGCCTGAGAGTATATATATATATATTTTTTTTTATTAAGATTTTTAGAATGGAATGCTAAGGCCAATAGACAGCAGTAATACACAGTGTTTAAAATAAAAATATGGCATCTATTTCAAATATCAGTATACACTATAATAAATGTGAATGTCAGTGTGTCACTTTTTTTCAATTTTTACTCCAACATATAATCCTCTTTTGGAATTGGGCTGACTCCATTAGCAAACTAAAAACATCCTGGCCTCATCTGAATCCACTTTCGAAAATCTCTCTCATGATTTTTTTTTTTTAAACAAAATTTTTTTGTACTTGGAAATAAATTTGGGAATAACTGAAATTAACTGCAAAATCCAATGAAAGTCACCTATGAAATAAAAATAATTGTTTGTACTGAAAGTGAGGACAATTCCAATGTCAGACACCACATAAATTAGTTTTAAAAAGACAGGATTATGTGGTTGTTAATAGACACAACTGGAAATAGGTATAGGTGTAGGTGTTTATATATATATATATATATGAGAGAGAGGAACTTTAGAAGATTGGGGAAGGTGTCAATCCTCAAATCGCCAAGTAAAATATTAATTTTACTTTACCCAAAACTGCTTTTTTTTTAGATCTCACTGGTTATTTTAGAGAGAAAAGAAGAGGAAAGGTTGATGGAGGAAAACAAAAGGATGGTTTAAAAATAGATTAAACAGAAATAGATGAAACAGATCAAAGGAAATAATGAAACAAAAGAAAAAACAAACAGGAAAGTTGTACTAATGTCCTTATCTCTTATCACATTTTGGCTATTGCGCTCTTCAGGTTCGTGTCTAGGGATATCTAGTTTTGGTTTTTTTTTCTAAAGCTTTATTATTGCTTGCCCCGTTTCCATTGTGTGTTTTTAAATCTGTAATACCTGGCCAAGAACCATTTCATGCATTTCTATAGAACAAAAAAATTATTTGTTCAGTCACTGCACATTGAAGCTAAATATAAAAAGCCATTGCCAAATAACTCAGTAATATACAAATACCTTATCTCATTCTTTCTTGGTGTTGACTTTTGCCATAGCATGGATCTTTTGGAAACAATCAAAAGGAAGGAAGACAACTTACCTACAATAAAGAAAAAAAAAAGAAAAAAAAAAAGACATTAACAAAATAATAACAACAAACAAACAAAAAAAAATTGTCTTACCTTAAAATAAGATTTTAAAAAACAATGATCACTAATAAATTAAGTTGGAGGCACGGTGGAGTAATGGATAGCGGCTTGGATTGAGGAATCGGAGAGCCGAGTTCGAATTCCAGTCGAATTAGCAGGACAGACCGAGTTCTATAGCCTTGGATGGCAACTGGTCTAGGAGAAGGAAAATGCTGAATTCAAAACCTGCGGAGTGTCGTTGGGGGACCTTGTGGCACGTAGTGCACCAGGTCTCCGTAATCAAAAAAAAGTGTGGATGGTCCTGCACGAAATCTTCACCACTATAATCAAATTTCATGTGCTATACATGCGGGTTGGGGACCGCTTGTGAATTCCAAATTCCCATGAAACTCCAATAATAGAGCCGGCTCAACCTACCTCGGATGAATACCGTTACAAGAACAAGAGAGAAAGAATAAATTAATTTGCAGGATCATTGCAATTTTGAATTTGTTTAAAGTTTCAAATGTTGATCTCTAGGTGGTCATGAAGTTGCTGTCCTTGCATAATATGACTTAAGAAAATCAAGGTTCCACAAAGTGAATCAGATATGATTTTGGTTTCTATGATCTAAGCCAAAGGTAATAGTTCTTAAAAGGCCATTTTGGTTATAAATCTGAAAGCCATCGTTATACCTTCAAATTCCTTCAGATTTGACCTAAATAGTTATGCAAACACACAACACTTAATTTATAATTAAATCAAATAATTGAACTATGACCTAAAGGAAAACACAGAAAAATAAATGGTAAATTAAATTAAAAAGTCTCACAGAGAAAGAAGAAATAATCTTTTGACCTTTGCTATTGCAGCCACCACAAGCCTTTTCCTTCATTGTCAGTATGAAGGTCCAGCCACATGCTTTTGGTTGTTCTATGTCTAACTTTGTGAATTGAATTAACTATAAAGAGATAAAGAAATGCACAAGAGAATCTAGTGAATAGGCATGTATGACCCAAAGCTACAAGAAATATTGGCTTTAAAGAGCTTGGCTTGAGAGCAGCTGAACATGGAGATGACCTACTGATGAAGGCAGGGAAAAGGCCTGGACTTGGTGGGGGGAGACAGAGATAAATAGATAAAGCAAAAAGGATAGAGAAATAGTGAAAGATAGGCGGAGGGGGGAGGAGGAAAGAGCGAGCGAGAGGAGGAAAGAGCGAGCGAGAGGAGGAAAGAGCGAGCGAGAGGAGGAAAGAGCGAGCGAGAGGAGGAAAGAGCGAGCGAGAGGAGGAAAGAGCGAGCGAGAGGAGGAAAGAGCGAGCGAGAGGAGGAAAGAGCGAGCGAGAGGAGGAAAGAGCGAGCGAGAGGAGGAAAGAGCGAGCGAGAGGAGGAAAGAGCGAGCGAGAGGAGGAAAGAGCGAGCGAGAGGAGGAAAGAGCGAGCGAGAGGAGGAAAGAGCGAGCGAGAGGAGGAAAGAGCGAGCGAGAGGAGGAAAGAGCGAGCGAGAGGAGGAAAGAGCGAGCGAGAGGAGGAAAGAGCGAGCGAGAGGAGGAGGAGGGGGGGGTGGAAAGAAAGAGCGAGCGAGAGTGAGGAGGAGGAGGAGGAAGAAAGAATAAGAGAAGGTCACATTAATTTTGCCTAATAGTGAAAAAAATAACATTTGAAATGGATAAATATTCCAGAATTAGAAAAAGAGGAGAAAGCAAGAAAAAAGAAAATGGAGTCTGGAAACAAAAAGGAACAAATAAATATGGCTTTAGGCGATAGCCTCTTCTTTCTCTTGCACTAAAAGAGATTTTAAATTGATTGTTATAGACTTCAATTAGGTACCAAAGTTTTATTGTTCCAACACATCCCTGGACAGGAAGAATTATGACTAGATCAGACATGTAGAAAGCAGAGGCCTTCAACTTCTTCAAATAGTTTATGTACTTCCAATCACTTTGAATAAGTCTGTGAGCCAATCAAATAGTTGTATTCTACATTACATCTTAAAAAGAGATAAAATACATTGTAGATAAAAAAGACCTTTGACATCTGAGGGCACTCACAACTTTACATATAATTACCAAGTGTGCACATAGGTACTTCATTGCAATAATGATTGTTTGAAACCCAACTTGAAACTGCAGACCAGATAAGTGCATCTTCTAAAAAATGGTGTCTAAGCAAACAAAAATAGAAAATCTTTGCAGAAAGATAACAAGCAAGCATACCAGAGATGGCAGGTTTACTTGCATACGATTTATTCATAAAGCTGTCTGTCAGGAAAAAATGCTGCTTGCAACTTCTGTGGCCAATACTAAATAAGAACTGACAGTAAAAATCCTATTAAACTCAATAAGCTTTTTAAAGTTGACACCATCTACCAAATATTCCAGACACCCAGATGATTTCTGATTGGTCAAAACAGTAGCTATGACAACCAATCCCATTTAAAATGTTTGGTTAGGACACTTGACTTCTGTACTTTGGTAAGAAGCTAAAGTGACAAAGGAGATAGGTAGAGGATTAAAGTTATAAACTAAAAACAAGTTACAAAGTTCAAAACCCTTTCATAGGAAATTATTATAATTCTCCTTACAATGCAGATGATTGCAATATTTGAGTGAAATCAATATCAGCTTGTTGCAAAAGATAGTTAAATGGTGATATACTGGACCAGAGTTGGGAAAGTCAAATGTTCATGACAGCAGTCTATACAATAAAAGCAATTAAGTTTTTTTAAATTCATAAACAGAAAAACATTGCAAACAGTGAATTTCTTATTAAAATATACAATTATAAATTATTATCATTTCCCAAATTACAAAGGTGTACAAGTAAATTTCACTAAGTCTTGCCATTAATATTTAAAGTCATGCTCTACAAAAAGCAAATTTTGTGTGTCAACCTTTAAAAAGACATAAAAATAGGTTAACTGTGAAATGGCTCAAACTGTATTGCCAGTTATTTGAATTTAATGTATAGTCCAAGATACAATACCTTATGAAGGTGTATAAATCATCATAAGGTATTGTCAATGGACAGCCCGGAACGACTTACATTCCCAACTGTGATGGTTTTATATAAGCTTAAAATGGAAATCTTCAATTTCTGGTTTGTTGTCACCTGTTCCCAAAGGTTTTCATTTATTTTATTCTCTTTTAGTCAAGTGGGTGGCTGTTTTTTTGAAGATCCCAATTAACAGACTCTACTATTGATCATAAAAGTGCAAAACACTTACAACTGAGATAAAATTGTTTACTATTGTATGTATGTCCAGTCATAGTGGTACAGTGAGTGGAGGCTGGCTTGTTGTCACTTATCCTCCCATCATGAAATACTTATCTTCAGGTATATTATCATTTATGGTGATGATTGTAGAAAGAACTTCCAACAGCAGTGTTACGAATCACATGAATTAACCACTAAGCATTTCTTGTTTCAGTGTTTCTGAAATATATTTATGATTTGGCCACTACCAAGAGATTGATGTGATTGGTGAATGTGACATACACTTGGAATCATAGGGTAAGAAGCGAGATGAGATGGGGCAAGTCAGGTGGGAGCCTATAAGTACAAATGAGCAAAAAAGGTGCAGGTACCTTTTTGTCTTGGCTGTTGCTGCTGGGCTGGATTGATGGTATTTTTGTGGGAAAGAGTTACCTTGTTTGAGTCTGGGCTAAGTAAATTGTTTCTATTTGGAGGTGCCTGCTAAGAACTTTTTTTTTTTATTTTTTTATTTTGTGCCTGCATGAGTGCAAGATTAATTCAATGTTAAGTGCCTTATAATGACAAGTAGAAATATATGGAAGACCCACTCCTCATTCTGGAGGACAAATTGGTCAAGTGGATCCAATTAGTTATCTGTATGTCTTTTACAATTTTCCTTGCTTCCTTCCTTTTCATTCTGCATCTGTCTGCTCTTTACTTTTATTACCTTTTCTTCCTGCTTGTTTGGCTAGAAACAATAGGAATCCATTTTTTTTTTCTTTCTATTTGTTCTAGTAATACAAGGAATCTTGTTCTCAAACTTTTTCCGTCTGCTTTCTAATATCTTTTCATTCCTACTTGCTTTTCTTTCATCTCTTTTCATCAGTTAAAACAGTCTTCACTTTTTTCTCTACATGCTGACTAAAACTGTTTTTCTTTCTTTTCTTTATTCCTGGAGATTGGGGGGGGGCTTTACTTGGTTGAGTAAGCAGGTATAAATGACTTCCTTTTTCCTTCACAGGTGACATAATGGGAAGTTTTTTTCTTTTTATTTGTAACCCAATGGTCTGGGAGACAAATAAATGTCCATTCTATATAGCATGGGTCCTGCCTGACACCCAGAGACATTGGACACTGAATCTTAGAATCTGAGTGGCTTAGCATTTTATTATTCAAAATTGAAACAAAAGACAAATCACCTGTCAGATGAAATTTGACCAAACAGGGCTTGTGTAAGTATGCGGTGAAAATTCTTTCGTATTTTTAACCTTCTAATTTCATCAACTAAATATCAGTAAAACTTCCTTATCTTGGCCATCCGTCTTAATTTCATTCTTTTCAGCTTCTATCTTTCTGTTTCACAACTTCCTTTTATCTTTTCCATTTAACTTTTCCTTTCTCCACTAAATTCGCATTGTTTTACATTGTGTCTTTCTGACCAGTCACTTTATTTGTCAATGGCTTTATCTGATAGAATGTGAACAGAACACATTCTCTGGTACTTCAAATGATTGGGGAGGGGGGTGCAGAGAATTACATTTGGGATTTATGCTGAATAAACCACAAAAGCACCTGTTACAATAATTACCTGCATGGTTACTAATAGTACTTGTAAAATCATACATGTATAACAGAGTTTATCAGGTTTTTTTCTTACAGTAAGTTTGAGCTTTTACAACACTGGAGACTGGGGCATTCAAGGTAGAGGGTTACATTAGAAGGCCATTCGTGTGTATAAGAGTGGGAGATAATAGTTAACCCTAGCTTTGAACAGCTTAAGATTGTACGATCAGGGAAGTGGTTCACAGGAAGAAGCTGTTCAAGTGGATCTTACTTCTCACCGATGAAATATAGAGGGAATGTGGCATGGTGGGTTCTTGCAGTGAAGGTTGAACTTTGCAGGGCCAGGGAATATAATTCATCTGAGCACTTTACATGGAATTAGCAGTAAAGCAGCGAGAGAGTTACCAAATGTCACCTGTGAGAGAGAGGTTGAAGGGTAGAGAATTCATTACCCACAATGGCTTGGAGATGCTTTTGGAGTGTCAAGGCTGAATAGTGTAGTCTGGGCAGCTCCTGCCCAAATATGATAAACATACTCCATTTTTGGCCTAACCTGGCTCTTGTAAAGGCTGAGGATAGAAAGAGTGGTCAGGTACTTACTGGAGCAGTACAGAGAGCCAACCATTTTACCTGAATCCTTAGCAATGGATCATATGTACAAGTTTCACTTGAGGTCAAGTGTGAGTTTGAGGCCCAATAATCTTTCAAAACACAGTGCCTCCTTGAGAAGACATACATTCGTCCTGATTGGTGGTAGTTTAGGATCTGATCAGCAATGATGGAATGTAACTAGCTTGGTCTTTGAGGTATTGAATGTAACAAACTAGTTTTTACCCTGTTGGTGCAACATTGGGAGAAAGATCAGTTGCTAATCTATCAAGAACTTTAGATATGTGCCTGTATATAGTCATATCATCAGCATAGATGTTTACAAATAATATGTCTGAGTATATTCTTAGGCAGATCATTTATGTAAATCAAAAAGAGGGTTGGTTTGAGAAGTGACCACTGGGGGTAGGTGGCTAAGATTTGACAATTTACTGAATTTTAGTTGCTTTATGTCCATCCCATATATTGGCTAACAATTTTACAATGTGTGTGTGCATGTATATATATATATATATATATATATATATATATATATAAAATTCTGTGACTTCTGTCCATCATACCTTCTAAAATAGCCATACACTGACCAATCAAAACCAAATTTGGGGAGTAGTGTAAACAGGTAAGGGGGTACAAAGTACAGTTGCTTTTACTAGGGTTTGTAAAAACCATGAAGTAGGTTTTTTTTGTCAAAATATTTTTCCAAATAAATTAGCTTATTCAAATTTTATTTTGTTTGCAAAATTGAAGGAAATGTAGAGTTTGTAAATTTCATCAAAAAATACTGTGTGGATTTAAACATGCAGACACAGGTTGCCAAAAAAAAAAAAAAAAAAAAAAAAAAAAAAGAAGATTCTAGTATGTAAAAATTCAGATATAAATAAAATATGTATTTAAGACAATATGAATAAAGACAAAAAGAAAAACTTTTCCTCACCAACACATTTCATCCCCAAAGGACTTTATGAAGGAAAATGGAAGGATTTTATTTTGCAATAAGGTTCTATATACAGAAGTAAAAATAATGATATTTTTACTTCTGTAAAAAAAAAAAAAAGTTTTTCAAAATTTTTAAATTTAAGAATTTGTAAATTTTGTAAACTTAAGTTTACAAAATTTACAAATTCTTAAATTTAAAAATTTTGAAAAAACTTTTTTTTTTGTTTTGTTTTTTCTTGTTTATTTTTTTTTTTTTACTTCTGTTTATAAATGGTTGTTTCAAAATAAAATCCTTACATTTGTCCTGTTGGTAAAAAAAAAAAAAAAAAAGTTTTCCTTTTGTCCTTATTCATATATATGTTATGAAAAAATTGCTGTTTATAAGGGAACAGTGTTTAATATCAGAGAGCATTTATAGAGATAAACAAGTGACATAGGAATCAACACTGCATGGTGGCTATGTCCACAGTATATATATATATATATATATATATATATATATATATATATATATATATATAAAAGGTTGGTGCAAAAAAATAATGACGTAATAATGTCATTTTTTGACGTTAAAAAATACGTCAAAAAACGACATTATTACGTCATTATTTTTGCACCAACCTTATATATATATATACACACACACACAGCAAATCTACCCAGGATCTCTCTCTCTCTTTCTATATATATATATATATATATATATATATATATTTCTAAAGAAAATGATTGATTTTTTTTTTTTTTTTTTTTAATTCATTAATCCATCAAATTTTTATTAAGTATTATTTTTAGTGGATACTTGTATGAGTAGACACTGTTTATTTATTAAATAGTATAATTATTTATTTTATTTCTCTCATGAAATTTCTCAAATATTTAGGCTAGCAGATGAAAATAAATAAATAAATACAGTGTTTAATAAATAAATGAAGCATCTACTCAAATAAGAGTATCCACTAAAGATAATGTTTTAAGTAATACAAAGTAGTAAATGAGAAGTTCTTGGCCTGACCAAATAGCCCTTCCCAAAAATTAAATAGATAAAATAAAATATGGTATTAGATCATGTAATCAGATTTAGGCAAGAGGGTCAAGTTCAAGAACTTCCTACCTTCTCACATAGTGTGCTTGTTCAGTTCATACCCGACAACTTACGTAAAACAGATGATTCATCACCTATTGAAATTTTTAGAAATGTTTTCAATTCTTACCTGGCCGAATAAATTAATCTGAGTCATATTAAAATGCACACTAAGCAAATATATTCACCTTTTCATGAAAGGAACATATGCTACTTTCTTCAATAATTTTTATATTCATATTGTTTGGACCTCAACTGAGAGAAAATAATTTGAATCTATCATAACATTCATATCAAGACTGCCATGCCAGGTAATTTTTTTTTTTTTTAACACTTTCCCTTTCGATATAGCAATTCTTTTGTTCTTTGAGTAACTTTCTTCAGAAGATGAATAGTTTCTCTAAGATATTAATTTTCACATTTACATGTTTGGCTTGAAATTCTTGCAATCAACCAGTCAATATATTTACCACAGTTTTTTTTTTTTTTTTTCCTATTTGCTAACACCTTTCTGAAACATTGACTCTAATCTTTTCCCCCTAAAGATTGTAAATTTGATGACTGTAGAGTAAATTGGCTGAAACATTGTAACAAAGAATGAGTTCAATCATCCAATCTCAAATTTGTAAAACCGGCTCAATATTGTCTACACTAACTGAATAGTAACACAGGGTATTAATATTAAAGGAAAGGTAGTCTTTTAGTTTATTGTTTTATCTAGATATTATTAATTTTACAAAGGTCAAAAGAATCATTTTTATTCTGGTAATCACCATAACATGTCAAAATATATTCATAAAAAAGATTTCAAGTGACTATAAATAGAAAAAATAAAACCATGTTTCCTCTTATCTAATCAAAACTTTTTTTTATCTTAAACCTTCAACCAATGAGAAATATGGACTGAAGCCATCATTTTTCTACCAAACAATAAATCACCCAATTTCTTTCCAAGCATGGAGTCCACCTTTTAATCAGCTGGTGTTTGTCTTGAAAGGACAAGTAAAGCAATGAAATAATGCCTCAAAGCAAAGGCAGATTTGGTAAAAATCAACCAAGTTCAAAGTTAAGTAAAATACGTGCATGTGTGTTCCAAATAAGATTCTGCACTTTTACAAAATTTACTGAAAATGCTTGTTTATACCAGCATTTTAAAAAAAAAAAAAAAAAAAAAAAAAAGCAAATTCTCAGAATCAACCTTCTTATGGTTTAGTTTCAGCAAAATGAGTTTTTGAAGTCCTCCAACAAATGCTCATAAATTATGTTTTCCCTCCAATGAAAAATATTCTTGTAGGGTCAATGAAGATCTATAAATCAAATCTGAAAATTATTAAATCTCCATACTGATAGATCTTGATTTGTTACTTTGTTTTTACAGCCTATCAACTCTTTGTGGGTTACTTTTGTATTTAATTTAATTATAAATAAACTTTATTTAAAGTTGAAATATATTTTGGTTTCTAGGAGATTAGTTACAGAACACAGTGTACTCAATTGCTCCTCCAGCTAAGTACTGACGGGGCCCAATACTGCTTAACTTCAGTGATCAAGCAAGAACCAGAGTTTTCAGTGTGATTTGGTCATATGGCTTTGCTAGAAAGGTCAACGGTTGCTACTGCTTGCTCTAAGCTGACCTGAAATAAGGTAAAGAAGGGACCATTGAACTGACTAGACAAAGAACATAGCAGTAAAAGCTTAACTGTTGGATTTACAGATAAATGAATGTCAATTTGTAAAATTATTTGTACTATTACTGCCATATTACATGCATGAATACAAACATTTTGAAAAAGTTGAAATTCAATAATTATTCTAAAGTTACAATCAATTGCTATGATACCGAAACAAGATTAAAAGCTGTAATTTGAATAGATTAATTTTTGCAGTATGGATTCCAATAATGAAGTCTTATCTGAAAATGATTAAAATTGCTCTTTTTCCATCTTCAGTAGGGCCTGAGAAGAGATAAGAAATAAAACTCTTAGAAATTTTATATCAACAGCAAAAGTCTTCCAAGCCAACTGATAAACTGTAGACGTTAGAAGACCTGCTCATCAAATTTAATTTCCAATTCTGTATTCATTAGCCAATTTCTCATGTCATTATGAACAAAATTTTGTTATTTAACAACAAAGCCTAATGAGTGTAATGTCAGGGAAAAGATAAAAAGAAGCCTGTTGATGAAAGTGATTGACAGAAAAAGCAAAGATGAAAAAGAAAAATAGGGAAAAATAAAAAATGGGGAAAATATAAAGTAATTTTCACTGTTTTTGTCATTGTAAATTCGTCATCATCAGTCATACTCCCATGGGGAGGGGCACAATGTTAGATACAATAAAAGGCAATTTCACTCAGGTGACAAGTTAATAAGTGATGTGGATAAAAGAATTTGTTTTTCTAACAGACATTTTTTTCAGTGAAGTCTGCATTGTAGGAGTAAAACAATATTTTCAGATCAGCAAATACATTTTAAATTCCAGTTTTGAAATAAAACAACAACTAGTACTTTTCAATAGAGTCATCAACATACACAAGCATTCTTTTAAAGAATTATTTATTATACTGCTTTTCAAGTGGAGTAGTGCACTCACAGTGTTCTGAGTATTGAACCTCCCGGACTTATTCAGATGTCGTACGTGGTAAGCATCTGGAAATTTCAAACTGAACTCTGTATTCAATCCATTCACATTTGATTTTCCATTATGAGTTGAAGATCACATATCAATTAATACTCAGCAGTATTATATTAATGTTTGTCTTGCTTGGATGTTTCTTCTCAAGCAAAGTATGAAACTTTTTAGCATTACCCTACTCAGAGATTGAACTCACAATTATCCCTGTGGATTGAAGGTCTGATCTTAAGGCCAGAAAATATTTTTCGAGTGTAAGAATTTTTTTTATTTTTTAGAGATAATGATTTACTATGTAGTTGGTGTGACAAGGTAGATTCATACCTTCTCCCAAGGGTATTTGCCTGAAAGTGAATACAATGAACCTGACTGGAATTAAAACTCAGATCTTATTTCCAATTTCAAGCCCTTGAGCCATTATACCAGCCTGACACTTTTAGCTTACAGCACCTGGTATTCCAAAACAGTCACCTAACTAGGTACTGACTAGGCTCAACATTATTTAACTTCAATGGTTGTACAAGAACTGGTGTTTAATGAAGGGTTTGTCCCAAAATTCTGGGGAGATTACCAATTATGACAACAGAATTGAAGAAAGTTCTAGAAGGTACAATGTTCAAAACATTGCAAGTCTAACAACCAAGATAAGGATACTGGCATGAATAGAAAAACATATAATAATATTTCCTCAACTTAATTCCAACTTAAAATCATCACCACTGTAAAAAAAACAAACAAACAAACAAACAAACTTTCTATTAACTTTAACAAATACATCATGCACACTTTCTAAACTATTGAAAAATAAAATTGTAAATGCTTAACTGGGGAATAAAAACAAATACTTTCATGCTAATCTTTTAGATGAGCTCTTCACTATGGCACCTAGAATTTTGTATTTAATCATGGTACTAGACCGGTGTCGAGATCTCATCAATTTAGAGTTGAGCTGGCTAGATGTAGCCATAAAATTCTATGTTAAGAGTTTCTTTTCTTGCAGAACTCATTTCTGGCTCCATGCTTTCTAGCCAACTTTAATCTGCAAAAATTTAAATGCAATATCAATCACTACCTTCCTGATTACTCTTTTCTCTACCTGCTCATTGTTAATGCTCCTAATTCTTCCACAGCCACTTACCCCTTCTGTCCTAGTGGCTTTATTGTCTTGCATCGGGTGAAACCAATTAAAAAAACAAAAAAAAAACAATAGAATGAAAATTAGGTATCATCGGTGTTTTTTTGGCATTTATTAGACAGTGATAGAGAAATAAAAAAAAAAATTGTCAGATTACTGATTAATAGTGATAAGAATAAGACAAAATGTGAAAAACAAAAGAAGAAAACTAAAAGTCAATTATAATTAATGTTCTTACTGATTTGTCAGAGTCAGCATACATAAAAATAACTTATGGTGTATAATTATTATTTTTCTGATAATAAAAGCACATACACACCAACTTGCAATGACAAGTTTAATTGCCTGAACATTCCCAACTTCATGAGCTTCCAACCGTTATGCTTTGACTATTTCATCAAATCATTCAACTTTAAACAAAGTTCTCTTGTGCTTCATGCCTTTTGATTCTTTTGAATTTAACATAGTGAATCAATAAACTTTTCAATAAAATCTCAGTTGGCAATCTACAGAATTTTAAACAGATCTTTATAAACACAATCCACCAAGCTCAGCTATCATACAAACTGAAACAGGAAAATAGTGATGTACAAATGTGATATTTAAAAAAAAAATAGTTAACAAAAACAGTTGGCTAAAGAATTATTTTCAAGAAAATCATGAGTAGTAATTCCTTCATTATTTTCAGTAATTACCCTTTTGTTTCCAGATTATTTTTCTTTATGCAGGTACATGAGGCTTGTAATTTAAATCAGAACAAAACTGATCAATATAATTTTATTATTTTAGACCCCCTGAACACCACTTTAAACTAAAAATTATATTTTCACAATCCCAAACCAGCTTCGCTATATTATATTTTGGAGGAAAAAAAAACATCTCAAAGAAAATTGAAATAAAAAGTAATAGGATTTTTTTTATTCTGCAAAATGCCTTATATCAAAGCAATCATTGCAGCACATTGATAAGCTTTGGGGGTCTTTTGCATAAGGAAATTATTTCTCATCTAAAAGCCTTTCCAATATTGATAAAAGGCCAGTCAAATGCAAAAAATGAAGAAAACTTGGATGAAAAGATTTTTCTATAGATAAAAGAATTTTTTCTGAAAAATAAATAAATAAAACAAGGACATTGTATGAAGAGGAACTGAAAAGTTCTAAACCTAACCAAAATTGGTTGGCCAGATTCTGAAATTTATAGCAATGAATAACTTGATAACTAAACATAAGAAATATGGCTAAGCAAAGGAAACAATGAAATATAATCAATATATCCTCAAGGTGATAAAAAAAGGTGCCAATTAAATGAATCAGAAATTGTAATGATAACATGTATATCATAAGGAAATTATTAGATAAGGAAAATAACAAAAGCTGAAACATTATAACTATATAAACACTATCACAAATAAACTCCCAAGCCAATACAATAAATCACCTTTAAAAAAAAAAAAAATAGATGCAACCAAAGTATAACTCAAGGAATAAAATTCCTTCTCAATTTATTTACAATGCTCCTGTTCCATAACTTTACACTTTCCCTTGACACAATGAGCGAAGAATTAATAAGGAGAGTTATTAACATCAGAAATTTAATTATAAAAAATATTGTATGAGATATGAATAAGCATTGAATTATTAACAAAACTAGGTGAATCAAACATTGATTATTGACATTGTTGTTGGCACATTAATCAGTCTAAAATGAAAAACGATAAAAAGATTGTAAAGTTTGAGATTTGAGAAAAAAGTCTAGAGTATTGTTGAGAAAGAAAAGAATATTAGAAAATGCTTGAAATTTGATGAGAATGAATCTCTAAACCAGCACTTCTTAAACTTAAGCTAAATGCTGGAGGTATGAAAATTAATTTCAAGCACTCGAATTTCAGTTTATATGTTATTTCACAAATGCACTATCGTTGCAACTAGTGTAGTGACAGCATATGTATTTTCAGTGTAGTTGGTTAATACCTGGGGTGATGAAAAATGAGGTCATGAATGAAGTGCTGATCTTAACAATAAAATAACAATAACCAAAATTGTCTTTGTACACACATATAAGAGGAGATGAAAGTTCTTGGTCTAACCAGAGAGGAAAAAAAAAAAAATGGCTGTTTTTTCATTTGGCCAAATTTTAGAAGGGCTAAGGTATTTTCAGCACCTCCAATATGTATCCTTATACAATTTCATATACTGTGACAAAAATTACGTTAAGCTAGAAAAAAATAAGTAAAATAAAATATTCATTACTTGACTCCACCAATAGAATTTCAGCAATCAAGAACCAAGATTAAGTTATTGAACTTTTTCTATTCAAATCAATGATTCAAAGAAAGAATTTAAAATGTATCTTGTTTAATTTCATTTTTATATACACAACATAAATGCTAGCAGTAAAAATTCCTTTTAAAATTAAATTTTTATAAAGACAAAGTTTGTTTTCATTTCCAGATAAATACAAAATGCTTTCTGAAGATTCTAATAAATATTTACTTGTAGAAGATTTAACAATACCAGACAGAAGCAAAGATGCTCTTTTTTTTTTTCTCTTGTTGCCATACAACAGAAGAGATTAGCAAATCTGTTGTAATATTGCTATCACACAACAGAAAAATATTTCATCAAACTGTGTGTGTGTGTGTGTATACATACATAAGCACATTTGAACATCGACTCATGGTTCAGAGATAATTATAGCATCATATAAAAGATAAACAAACCTTTGAAAAAGACGAGAGAAAATACACACAAAATGCTAATCTGTCAAGCCAGTGATAAATACAGATGCAAAAAGTGAAATAATAAGTAAACTACCAAAGTGTACGAGTCAAGAAGCACATTATTTGGCAAATAGACTGTTTTTGATCAGTCATTTTCTGTATGGTAGAAAAATTCAAAGAAAAACCAGCCTCATTTGCTGTTGTTGTCAGGCGGGAAATTATTGAAAATAATGAACACGTGACACCATTGTAACGCAAGTAGAGATGATGAGCATGCCACTATTCGAATGGTTGTCTCTTGCGCAAAGCAAAAGGTAACTGGTTTATTAGAATACAAAAAATGGATCCAAAGATGATGCTACCAGCTTGGGTGAGGAGCAGAGTTGGTTTAGCCAATAGACTAGTAGTATAGGCTGCAACCTAGGGGTTATAAAGCTGGTTATAAAAAAATGTTTTTTTTTTTTTATGGTTGTGCTGAAATAGGTGCTAATTTGGTTTGCAATAAATAGTAAAATAATGGTATTTTTATTCACAAACTATTCTAATTTATTTAAAGAATTTGCAACAAGTTTACTTTAAGCTATGTAAATGTTACTAAAATATATCGAGAAAACATTCAAGAGACGTGTGGGCGAGTTAGAAAGTGGCTCTGGCTGTAGATCGGGAGTGGGGGGGGGTAAATTTCATTAGCCTAGGGGCTCCAAAAGTCTATAATCTGGTCCTGGTGAGGAGAGAGAAAAAAAAAATTAAAGATTTATTTTATATGTAATAAACCAATTTAAAAAATAAGTTCTTTCCATTTGATAATCTCAGTTTTAAACTGCTTATAAACTTAAAATGAGTGAAACAGCATATTTTCCAACACAGATGGTTCTAAAGCATTTCTGGATTTAAATTCTATCGTTACTGAATTATATTCAATAAGTCTGTTTTTCTTAAGGAGTTTCCAATTTTTTTTAAAGCTTTTTTTATTTGATAAACATTAACTCTTTCTGGCATCATAACTGAAATTACATTCAAGTGTTTGTATCTGCTTGGTGTGTCATTTCTAATGTCAACTTTTTATCATGAAGCTTATATTCCTTCTGATCATTGTGGTCGGTTGGAATTCAGGATGATCAACACCTACAATAATGAGGGAGAGAGACGAGAGGGAGAGGGGGAAGAGAGAGAAACGAGGGGGGAGAGAGAAACGAGGGGGGAGAAGGGGAGAGAGAGAGAAACGAGGGGGGAGAAGGGGAGAGAGAGAGAGAGACAAGGGGGGAGAAGGGGAGAGAGAGAGAGAGACAAGGGAGAAGGGGAGAGAAAGAGAGAGACAAGGGAGAAGGGGGAGAGAGAGAGACAAGGGAGAAGGGGGAGAGAGAGAGACAAGGGAGAAGGGGGAGAGACAAGGGAGAAGGGGGAGAGAGAGAGACAAGGAGAAGGGGGAGAGAGAGAGACAAGGGAGAAGGGGGAGAGAGAGAGACAAGGGAGAAGGGGGAGAGAGAGAGACAAGGGAGAAGGGGGAGAGAGAGAGACAAGGGAGAAGGGGGAGAGAGAGAGACAAGGGAGAAGGGAGAGAGAGAGAGACAAGGGAGAAGGAGGAGAGAGAGAGACAAGGGAGAAGGGGGAGAGAGAGAGAGAGACAAGGGAGAAGGGGGAGAGAGAGAGACAAGGGAGAAGGGGGAGAGAGAGAGACAAGGGAGAAGGGGGAGAGAGAGACAAGGGAGAAGGGGGAGAGAGAGAGAGAGACAAGGGAGAAGGAGGAGAGAGAGAGACAAGGGAGAAGGGGGAGAGAGAGAGAGAGACAAGGGAGAAGGGGGAGAGAGAGAGAGAGAGACAAGGGAGAAGGGGGAGAGAGAGAGACAAGGGAGAAGGGGGAGAGAGAGAGACAAGGGAGAAGGGGGAGAGAGAGAGACAAGGGAGAAGGGGGAGAGAGAGAGAGACAAGGGAGAAGGAGGAGAGAGAGAGACAAGGGAGAAGGGGGAGAGAGAGAGAGAGACAAGGGAGAAGGGGGAGAGAGAGAGAGAGAGACAAGGGAGAAGGGGGAGAGAGAGAGAGAGACAAGGGAGAAGGGGGAGAGAGAGAGAGAGAGACAAGGGAGAAGGGGGAGAGAGAGACAAGGGAGAAGGGGGAGAGAGAGACAAGGGAGAAGGGGGAGAGAGAGACAAGGGAGAAGGGGGAGAGAGAGAGAGAGAGAGACAAGGGAGAAGGGGGAGAGAGAGAGAGAGAGAGACAAGGGAGAAGGGGGAGAGAGAGAGAGAGACAAGGGAGAAGGGGGAGAGAGAGAGAGACAAGGGAGAGAGATAAATGATAATGACCACTGCTGGTGAGTGAGAAAATTGAAAGTGGCAGTGTATATTGGCTTGTCAGCCCAATACATAGGTGAGGTTAATAGATTTCATCATAACATGAATTTCTTTTGTTATTAGATAAATAAAAAATTGAGAGATCCCCAGAAATAACAAAGTGTCTCTCATGTGCAAATCAATCTAGAGAATTTAAAATACTTTCTTAATTTTAAGTTTTGTTTTTCTTTTTAAACATTTCACCCTAAGCAAGCCAATAAAGCCACTAAAATGGAAGGGGTTACAGAGTGTGAAAGAATATGGAAAAAAAATCCAAGGAATAAGAAAAGATGAATTAAGTAGACTGAGTATAATGACTGACATTGCATTTAAATCTTTGAAAATCAAAGTTGACTGCAAAGCAAGAAGCCAGAAGAGAGTTCCATAAGTGAGAAGTGCTAGAGAATAAACTGTTAGCATAGAACCAGGGCTGGTGCAAGGGTCTTATGCTGCCACCCACCCATCTATCATACTCCATTTACCGTAAACCAAATCTATGATATGTCCCTGCCCCACTACATCCTCTCAATTTTCCTAAAACAGTATTCATATAAAATACAAATTTTATTGTAACCTAATCATGTACAATAATGAATGATATGCAATATAGGTGAAGAATTTGCCTAGAAAAATTGAAAATGAACACACAATTGAAATACAAATTGGAGACATGTCATAATAGATCATTCCATCTTAAATCAACAATGTTTTCATTCAAATCTTTAACAGTTGAATAATTTAAGGGATTAAACATTATGGATAAAAAATAGTGAATTTTATATAGCATTTTTTGGAGACTTAGCATGAATGAAACAAATTCATTGATTTGGGAGAGTGGGGAACAAACACCTAAATTGACATCAAAATCCATAAATTTTTCATCCTTTATTAGTCATTTGTGCTTAGTTATATAAATGTATGTACAAAAAAGCAAATGCTGATAAGCTAGCAAGGATCACGAGCACTGCCCAGGAATCCAAATCAGGCTACAGCTCTCTTCCCCACTCCTGATTGTGGGGATTCAGGGGTAGTATGCCATGCATCAAACTTATATTTACATCTAGCAATTCCAACAGTAAAATAATGAGACCTAGCTACTAATCTAGTAATGTGTTTAAATTCATAAATTCTAAGTAGCAAAAAGGAAAGCTCATCATAACAATTGCCACAATATTTATAGAAAAGGTATAAGGAAATTATGTTATGGCAGTTGAAAAGTGACTGAAGCAGAGATACCACAGGTCAGAATACATCATATGTAGAATACATAATTGACTGGATGAAAAGAAAAGCAAAACCAGTTAGAGTCTTGGTAGTTTTGTAATTGCATGCTTTGAAAATTAGTTTTAAATCACATCTGAAAGCTACATAAAAGTGTCAATGATGAACAATTATAAATCCTACTAATTTTGTGTATGTATTCATGGTTAGGCATAGACACACTGGCTGAACAAATGTATAGCAAAAAAGAAATAAAGAAGAAAAAAGGACTGTTACAATTTCAAACAATCTTTTTTAATTTTTTTTTTTTTTTTTGCCAGCAACTAAAAGATAAATTTAAAAAAATCTGTAACCAACAGTTTTCTACACAAATGTCAATACTTTTAAATATTGTGCAGTGAAAGTCTTCTGAAATATTATTCGCTCCTGTGAGTAGGTAATGATCTTAGCCAGAGTCTTTTTGCCAGTAGCCAACATTTTTGCCACAGCTTGCTTGTCGCATAGAAATCTTCTTCTGTTCAGAAACATCACTAGGTTTTTATCCCCTTTATCAACTGTTATTTGGTTTGGAGAATTTGCATACATTGTGGTGTGTGGGTTCTTTGGTCTCAGAAAGTTGCGTCCTTGGTTTGCATGAGAATAACAAACCAGCACACATGCTACAATCTGGCCTCTTTTCCAGTCAGGTGAGTTCACTTGTCCCCCACCCTCACTAAATCAGGACAGAAAAGACCTTTTGCTGATTACGACATCTGTATGTATAAATTTGGGGAATATAACTGTAAAGAAATGTGCTGTCAAAAATACTAAATCTGTTCATAGCATGGCATTAGAAAAATAAAGCCTTTTCTTTGAAAAGCAATGTAATTATGATAGAATAGAACAGAACTTGAATATTAAGAAATTTTAAGAGGTTCAGTAGGAATTAAATAAACCAACGTTCAAGATCAGTTTCTTGAGTAAGGCTCAAAACAGGAAGAATTCATTTTTATAGAAACACTGAAAATATCAAAACTTCTTATTTTAATCTTATGGACTGATATTAAGTCAAGTTAAAGGTATGTGTTCATTTATATTCTAACACTTGTCTTCTAGCAGAGTACCAGAGTAAAAGATGAAACTGATAAAGTGACTCGATTTTGCGTGGTTTTTAATATATTTCAATGGTTTTCCAGAAAGGCATGTCCTGAAAACCACCATCAATATAAAGGCATACATAAATGTCCAAGTCAGACTTTACCATCCTTCAAAAAAATTTTGCAGGTAATTCTTAAAAAGAAAGTACAATGACTTTTTACAAGACAAAATCTAAAAAAAAAATTATTTATATTTGTTCAAGAGTGGCTTTCCTTATTTTCACAGTTCTGAGAATCTTTTATACAGGTTAATATTAATAATAACAACATAGTAATCAACGACAAAAAAGAATGTGCTTTCTTATTGGCATGGCAGTTCCTGCAAACTGTAGTGCATTATTGAAGATCTTAAAAAAAAAATAAAAATACAAGGATCTTGAAATGTAAATCTAAAAAAAATATGGCTCATGAAGACTGTGGTTGAGATCCTGGGTTTGATCAGAAAAGGTTGTGATAGACTCAGTGAAGGGATCCCTGGTAGCCCATGCCTTTCAGAAATACAAAACATTGTTTACACAAGCACAACTAACATCTTATGAAAGGTTTTATTTATATAAAATGCGCCATCTTAAATGGTTTTATTTATTTACAGAAATGCTCAGTGGAAAATATGACGCTATTTCTGATCTTAGGTCTCTGGTTAGGACCTGGAAAGAAATGAGTATAGAACAGAAATTAAAGGAAATAATGATAAAATAAAAACTGTAAAACAATAAGCTGCTCAGAAATTTACTGCTTATCAACCGTGCACAAATAGCTTCATATTTCCTACAACATCAAAGAGAGGAATGCTCAACAACATTGTAAGTGAGCGCCATTTTTTCATAGTAAGATGAGGCTTATTACATATCTATATATGCTGTTTAATTATCAAAAGTTAAATTTATTTCAGAAGAAATCATTTGATTTAAAAAAAAAAAAAAAAAAAAAAAAAAATGTGAAAAATGTGCTTTCTTTTGTGAGCTTATTGTCATTTGCTTATTTTTAATATCATAATTGTTTAGAAGCTTTAAAATTTGTTTTTTTTTTTTTTTTTTAATCAGCTGATATCAGCTAATTGAATGATTACGACATCTGCGTTCTTTGAAAAGTGTTGCTAATATTTTTATTGAGAGAATTTTATATACATAAGGGGAGGAAAGGAAAGACAATAAATGTCAGTTAGAATTGTACATCAAGAAATGCTGGAGTTACAGAGATGCTTAAATTTAAATTTTAAAATTTTTGGCATTTGCTGTATCTAGATGCATAGCCTCACCAATCTCATCCAGTTTTCTATTGCTCTTTGTTTTTATTGCATTTCTATTGTTGTATTTCATTCCCTCCCCATTTGTCTGATATATATATATATATATATATATATATATATATATATATATATATAGAGAGAGAGAGAGAGAGAGAGAGAGTGATATATCATATCTCCACAAACCAGCCATGATGGGAGGAAACAACAAATGTCCAGTTTTTTTTTTTTGTTTCTTTTTAAGGGCAGGGGACAGTTATTCCAATAAAGGTAAATCCTATTATGGACAATTCTCCTCACAATTCAAAACAAATGAAGCTAACCAGATAAATACTGTGCAAGGTTTATACTGAAAGATAAAAAAAAAAAAAAAAGAAAAAGAAAAAGATGAGGTTATATATCAAAAGAAATGACTGACCACAGAGCCACCAAAGTGACCAATACAAACCCCCATTATTTCAATCATTACCAGAAGACTCCAGTTTTGGAAAAATGTTTAAACAAACAATAAACAATAATTTTGCAGTGACAGAAACAAAGAAGTTGCAGCTTCTGAGAAACAGTGGTGCCAGTTTGTCTGAAAGTGGGTCCTTTGGCAAGATGCCAGTAGTTCCATGAGAAGAGGAGATTTATAGACAGGGAAAATGAAGATGTGCTGCCATTGAAAGGCAAAATGATTTTTGGCCTATCAGTCGAAAAGTCTTTGCAACAGCCAGACAGTTATCGCCAGCATCTCTGAGGCCAGATTATGTCCAGGCTTTGAAGGAGGAGGTGTAGAAAAAGGTGTACACCATTTTTTTTTTTTTTTTTTTTTTTATTGCTTTGCCTTATTGGGCACATTGCCAACACTTCTGGCCAAAGTGGGATCTTCAGTTGCTGATGACATTTTCAATTACGTGTGTTTAAGGAGAAATTTAAAGAAACAAGTCTGATATTTGATTAATGCCTTTTGTCTTATTTATTTTTGGCAAGTGGGGTGGGAGAGAGAGAGAGAAGAGAAAGATAATGAAAAGAAGAATAGTGTTTTTTTTTCTCTCTCTTTTCCTTCTCCACAACCAAGTCTAATGACTTCAGGGTATCTAATAACATTCCTCAAGCCCGAGAGGCCATAACTAGACAACCAGAAAGGAAATAATCATGCAAGTCATGCAGCACCAAATAAGTTTTTTTTTTTTTTTTTTTTTTTTTTTTTTACACACTGAAAGTTTTGTGCTGACTCCACATCTTATCTATAAAGCTTCTGTGTTTTGGGGGTGGGGGTAGTGGCAGTTGATGTATGTGTGGGCTGAAACAAGTTACCTCAATGACATACTAAAGAGAAAGAATATTACAAGTATATTGGCTTGCAGCACTTCAGTGTTTGTAGAAGAATAGAAATGGAGATATTTATCACCATGAGACCTTAATTTAAAAGCCTGAATTTGCAAACTGCAATTTAGCCTTTTAAAACAAAATGAAGAAAAAAAAAAATTAAAAACTTCAGACTTCATTCTGTAGTGGACATTAGTAATAATCGAAGATATCAAACATTTCTATTGCACAAATTTAGTTTAACTGTGGGTATAGAGATAACCACATTTAAAATAATTTAAAAAAAATAAGTAACCAGAAACTTCTTGCAGATGCAAGTTACAAAATGAAGACATTGCAATTGAGCATGTACAAAAATTTAACTATCTGGAAAGTGTTGTAACAGATGATGGAAAATATAAAAAGGAAATCCAAGGGATGCATTGGAAAAACTAATATGACTTCAAAAACTAAAAGTATTAAGGAACAGGAAAAGTTTGTTGGAAACAAAGCTAAGATTTCTCAATGGCTATGTAATAGCAATCCTCTTATGTGACAGTGAATGCTGGACAATGTCCTCATGAATGAAGAGGAAACTTGAGGCAATAGAAATCCTGTTTCACAGAAGGATGATGAGAATAACATGTATGGAAAATGCGAGCAATGAAAAAGTTTTATGGGAAACAGGAATGAAAAGGATGTGTACGAGAGAGAGATTCTCGAGCATATAAGGAAACACATTTTGGAAAATTTAACACTCATAGGACATACTGAAGTCAAAAAGAAGAGAGAAAAGCAGTAAACTACCTAATGAGATTTGTTCTTCAATTGATTTACACAAAGACTGAGAGTGATAGTAAGAAAACCAATACTGCTAAGTGCTACAAACCAAAAAAAGGGAAGTTCTGAAGAGAATGATCACCCACATCATGAAGAGACATCACAAAATAGTAACTGTTTCCAGTTTGCTTCATGATTCACCTCTGTTCACAAATACTAAATGTAAATCAAGAATATTATAAAAATACAAAATTTTACTTTGAGTAAAATTTCTAAGCTGGAGAAATATTCTGACTTGCTACTGTCTGGAATCATGTTCTTTGAAAAGAACGTGTAACCAAAGAAAATCAGCTTATATCAGGGGATGCAGATGGAATCAAGTGAGATGGCACATACTGATTTGAATCAGAGAATGCCTGGTATCAAGCACTGAAAACACTTCAAGCAATGCCAACAATTACTAACACTACTACTGTTATCATTATCATGACCTTTGGCATTACCAATTCTCTGACTTCTTTTCTTTTGAAAATATATTTAGAATTACTTTTTCATACACGGAAAGAATAATATTTCCCTGATTAAAAAAATAAAATAAAATAAAATCATGGAGATAATAATTTAGGTTCAACTGACAAACATTATAAAAATCTAAATCTGTTCACTTTCAACAAACTTCTTAAACAATAAAAAAAAAAAAAAAAAATACCTCCAAACTTTTTCACACTTCTCTTAAAATATTTTCACTTTCTTCTCTTGATACTCTTAACTCTTTTTAGCATCATCTGAAATACTTCTTTTGCTCTTGGACTGATTGTTTACTGCCCTCTTTGGTGAGGTTTCTCAATCTTCCTTTTTACAAGTATTCTATCCATTTTATTAAAAACCAGAAAAAAAATTCTAACTTTTAAACCCACACTGTCTATAAAACAAATATCTGGCATCTGGAACCTCTACATATGACAGTCAAAGAATGGACAATCAGATGTTTTAATTAGGAACAAAACCAAAAAAAAAAAAAGAAAAAAAAAAAAAAAAAAGAAAAAGTGCGCACATATATATATGCAAAAACTTTCAAAATATACAATTAAAATAAATGTGAAAAAAAAAACAAAAA
Source organism: Acanthosepion lycidas (assembly GCA_963932145.1). Taxonomy (NCBI): domain Eukaryota; kingdom Metazoa; phylum Mollusca; class Cephalopoda; order Sepiida; family Sepiidae; genus Acanthosepion; species Acanthosepion lycidas. Next base: position 50,798,371 of record OZ010607.1, on the reverse strand, counting down.
GAAATTTGAATATTCTCCTAAAATATTCAGGCTGAATTGGAGAGAGAAAATGACTTAAAAGATGAGAATTGACAAACTGGCTCAATTCATCTTTCCTTTCATCCATAAGTGTCAGCTGGACAGATTGGGTCATGTACCTTGATTGGCAACCAGTCTAAGGGAAGGGAAATTCTCAATTCAAAACCAAGTGTGGAATTCACTACTACCACCACCTATGATGGGGCGCAGAAAAGTTCTTCGCCCAACACACTTTTCAAAATCTAACCAAATGACAAAACCGAATTTGTTCTTGGTTGAACGACAAGCTTTTCAGCAACCCCCTAACACTGGCAAAAAATAACAGGTACTAAACCCTGTTGTAGGTATACACAAAGAGAGAGTCTCCAGCAGAAACTGAGCACAACCTGTATAGTGAGTATGGTAAGTATAGCACTATCCTTTAGTCAAAGCTATCACCACATTGACATCTGCAGGATAGGAGATTGGAGGACGACTTCTTCCTTTTGGAGTGAGGAAGGAATGTCTGATAAGAATAGTGGTGATTGTGAAAGAGCTTCTTCATTTCTGGAATTATGAAGGTGAAAATGTGGCTAGTTTGTTCATATCCAACAAAATTCAGGAAAAGGAAAAGAAGAGATGCAAGAGAATCAGAAGATTGCAAAAGCAATAAGAACGGTGTTAATACAAAAGCCACAGACAAGGATTAAATTCTTTTCTTCTAGTAGCAGCTGTTTCCACTTGTTTGCCATGTTTTACAGAATTCATGGGCAGAGATAATTTTTAATATTGAAAAATTAATAAAATGGACAATAAAAATGTAACGGGGAAAAAAATATGGTGAAAACTGTTTAAATTCAAAGAATAGCTCCTTCCATTTAGACAGAGATTTGAGTTTACCAATGAAGAGACTTGAAGTCTCTTCATTGGTTCTACAGAAAGATACTGAGGATACTGAACAGACTGAATATGTAAGCAACAACAAGGTTTCGGAGACAAAAAGGTAACTTATATTTAGCCTTGGTGTTGCACTTACCATCCTCCATTCCAAAAGGTGAGCAGAGTATTGCAAGACAGGAGGATTTCTTTGGTAACAAAGAAAAGAATACCGAGCTGTTACGTGACATTTGTTCTTCTTTACGGAAGCGAATATTGGACAATTTCCTCAAGGATGAGGAAGAAACTTGAAGAGACAGAGATGTGGTTCTACAGAAGGTTGCTAAGGATATCATGGACTGAGCATGTGAGCAACAATGAGGTCTTAGAGAGGTTACAAAGAAAGAGAAGGCTTATATTTAACATCAGAAAGAGGCAGCTGAAGTTTCTGGGACACATAATGAGGAAAGAGGGCCTGGAGAATCTGATACTCATAAGTCAAATTGAGGGAAGGAGAGACAAGGGAAAACAGCACGTGACATACTTGATAAAGCTTAAGCAGATGGATGAGAAAACGTGGTCTGGGGGAGGAAGCAGAGGGAAGGAACTTGTTGAGAGCTGCAAGGGATAGAGGGAGATGGAGAGCCAGGATCGCCTATGTCCTGAAAGGACATGGCACATAAGAAGAAAAAGAAAGACACTTAACCACAAGAAAAGGCAGTTGAAATTTCTGGGGATATGTAATGAGAAAGGAGGGCTTAGACAACCTGATACTGATAGGACAGATTGAGGGAAAGAGGGACAGAGGAAAGCAGCATGTAATATCTTTGATGAGCTTGAGCAAATGAAATGGAGAATAAGGTTTGGGAGAAATAACAAAAAGACATAACTTATTGACAGTAAAAAGAGACAAGAAAGAACACAGCATATAAAAGAATTATTATTCATTGTAGACTTTTTGAAATATCTAATTTATAACTGGATGTCCTGAAGCTTTTCATCTTGACCTTGAATGAAAAACACTTCTTTTTTTTAAAAAAAGAAAAAAAAATGATTTATACCCTTTCCTCTTGTATTTAATTCTTTTCAATATATAAATGCTATTAAAATAAAGCAATTTACATTGAGGAATGTATGTAGCAATGAAGTAATAAGTAAACTGACTCCTCTACTTAACAGCAAGTAAATAAACACCAATCACCAAAATATGACAATAGACATTTATCAACCAAGGCAACCACTCCTTATAGAACTTAAAAGCACTACCAAAATGTTGAAATGTTTTGCTGAGCAAAAATTTTTTGTTTTTTTTTAATGCTGAGAGTTAGGAAGACATTTTGAAATGTATTCATAAAACTTTTTCTTTTTACTTTCTTTTCCATTTGAATATTTGTTTAAGTAAATGTTTTTTTGTTTTTCACATTCTCAAATATCATTCACCTTTACATTTTAAATAACACACACATGGATAAATATGTAGTTGCATGGGTGTGTGTGTGTGTGTGTGTATATATATATATATATATATATATACACACACAATTCCATCTCAGACAAGCAAAAAGTGCCTTGTTATTCTCAGTTTGTGTGTGCCAAGTGGGATTGAACAGGAGTGTCATGAAAAGACAAGGGCAGACAATGAGACAAAAAGAATATATATTGATCAAAATCAAGTTAATATCTAAATATGCAAATTACCTTGCAAATACCTGTTAAATTGTTGTGTTTATGCTATCAAGTCTACTTCAATCAAATTTATTAATCTATAAATGAAGAGTTTGCAGTATTAGCCATTTTAGATTTCTGATATTCACAACTAGTTCTCAGAAGGTCATCAATCAAGAGTTCTCATCAAAGTCAAAAGCTTTTAAGTTTTAGCTGATTCTACAAAACCTCATGAGAATATGCTGTGAATATTGCTATTTATTAGTTAGCTGATAATTTACACTTTTACTGCTACATTGTTATATCACAGTTGTCTGGCTGTACTGGCCCATTTTTGGAAAATATAAAATTGCTACTTACTACAAATAACTGATATAAAAGGCATTGATGGTGATTTGGTCTTCACATGGAAATCTTTATGAATTCATATTTATCTTAAAGAAACTTAATGTGTTCCCACGTGTGTATAAACTGGACAAATAATTAAACAGGAATGACAACTAAAATCCAAGATAAGAAAACAGAGAAATCTGGGCTTTTACATGAAGTGAGGGGCTGAAAGTTTGCAGCTTGACCTATTTAACAAAATCTGACCAAACATCAACATTTTTTGAAGGGTTTTTTGGTCAAATACAAAACTGTTTTTCTTAAAACTGGAGAAGATAGGTTCACCTATTGTCTGGCTCACACTCCTCTGCGATCTTTTGAACAAAAGTAGATGGTTTATCTGTTGTTTCCTGTTTAGGATTGGGTATTTTGGCTCCTTCCAAGGTCCTTTTCATTCATGTCACACTCAGTAGCCCCTTGCATCTTAGTGCCATTATCACCTGGTTTAGGGTGCACTGATATTTAAAAAAAACTTTTCATCAGTTTTTAACAGGGAATTCTATCTAGAGTACTTCCAGCATTGTCTTGTATGAGCCAGTTAACACCTCCCCCGCCTGAATTGTTATAGCACTGGTACTTGAATGTGCTGGCCTTTATCATTTATCAAAAATAAATGATTACAGAGATGACGGCATCAATTTCCCATGGGTTCTGCCATTTTATTTTCGATTGTTTACTCTACAGTAGATACTAAGCTCTAAAACAACCCCAAACACACAACACAAAAAGAATACTATGCTAATATATGCCTATGCTGGTTTGTAAAATACACTAAGCACTAGTCAGTTTATAATATAAAGGCTATATAAGGGTTTTCAAAATGTATTTACATGTTTACAGCAGGAATTGTCAGTTTTGTAAAAAAGTATGTCAACAGGAGTGGAAATATTAATTAGTAAAAATAGGTGATATTTTTTAGCCTAAGATGTCCACTAAATCAAGATGGACATAGAAATTGGAAAAAATTGGATAGACAGGCACCATTGAACAAAACTGGTTTAAAAGAACTCTTGCAGCATATGTGTGTGTGTATATATATATATATATATATATATATATATATATATATATATATATATAAGGTTGGTGCAAAAATAATGACGTAATAATGTTGTTTTCTGACATATTTTTTAACGTCAAAAAACAACATTATTATGTCATTATTTTTGCACCAACCTAACACACACACTTTCACATATGAAAATAATATAATCAGTGTTAGTCAAATATAATAATGCACATTTAATATTTACAATTTCCTTCAATCTACAAATCATATAAACCAGTCTAAGTGTTGTGTGTGTATATATATATATATATATATAGATATGTTGTTATTTCTAAAAGGCAGCTATCTTTTCAGAAATATCTATATGCAGTAACTCGATTCAAAGTTTTTATTATTCTTGTCTTCCATAATCGGATAGAATTTTTTTTCTTTATTCATTTCTTCTCACTTTCAAAATTAAATCTCCTTTAATCCAGGGAGGAAAAAAAAGTAAAAAGATTTCCTACCATCACTGACAGCAAGGCCAAACATGTCATAAACAATCAATTGTAATACATTTTACAATTGACTAAGTGCATGTGTTTGGCTCACATTGAAGGCTTTGGGCTTTTTGCATTTAAATGAGTTTCTTTTATATAAGACATCGATTTTGAATATTCTTCAGTGTGTAGGGGAGGCCAAAGTAGGAAGAAGAAGTGGAGTTTTTGAAAGCAAACAGCAACTGTAATCAATCATACAATTTTATTGGCCAAAACTAATGAATTGGATCCAATCAAACTGGAATTAGTGATGGAGAAGGGAGAAGCCAGCATTTATTCTGAGGTTTGTTTTCACAAAAATCAAGTTTTAAATATTTTTAAAGTATTATTTTGATTACTTAAAATCAAAAATCTATTCGAGAGGAAAAAAAAAAAAAAAAAGGAAAAAAATGCTTGCCCATTTCACAACAGCAGCCGTTCACATGAAATAAAAGACAGTGGCAGGTTGAAAGAAAAAATAAAAAGCACTTATGGAATTAGTATAATTCTATGTCAACCAATCAAATTAATCTGTCTACTTGTAAAATAAACAAAATGCCATAAATAGATCTGTACACAAGACAAAGCAGAGACAATGCTTGGTTCATAAATGAACAATGCCCTTGCTTGAAAATTATATTGATATGTAACAAATAATACTAGTATTGATGTCAACAAATCTAAACATCAGTTGAAATCCCTTTTTCCCCTCCATTTAAAAAGAGGAACTTGTACTTCACAAAAGGCTTCTCTGTTAATATTCATCAGTTTATAAAGGTTACTGATTTTTAATGTCAACAAGATATTCTTCAAAATACTAAGATTTACAAGAGAGAGAACTAAACAACTCAAAGAAAAATAAACTGTGTATGAAATAAAAGGTTTCAACATATCAGAAAAAGGTTCTTTTGCACATGAGAAAATATGTACAGCATGAAATATTGGAGAGGAAAAAAAAACTTCAAGATAATTAGTGCTAATGATCAGACAAAACATTCCCAAATTTTAAAAACAGCTTCATTTTTACTTACATATTTACATGCAGAAAAGTCCATGTTGTTTACAGAAAGAAATTCCATAATGAGCTTTGAAAGTCTCACAACTTGTAGGATGGTATTTAGCACTTGATAACCACACCCCACCATCCTGGGTCATCAATTAGGGCAAATGGCAGAGAATGTTTGGCAATGGATATTTCCACATCAATTAGGATGAAATCTGATACTCAATATGGGAGATAAATTCCTTTAAGAGGATCTAGGGAAAATTGGTATCAGAAGACCTAGAAATTCAATGAATTTTTAAAATTTAATAGAACACTAAATCATACTAATTGCCCCCCCCCCACCAAAAAAAAAGAAAGAATAATGGAAGCTTTATATAATAGTATATCTGCTTATATTTCAGAAATAAGGTAACTATTTACACTGTTTGTACTGTTGTCTTTATTGTTATATTCCTAATGTTTCAACTAATGTATGTTCTGGCCTACTTCAGGTGATATATGTTGGAATTTCTAACATATTTATTAGGTTGGTGCAAAAATAATGACGTAATAATGTCGTTTTTTTTATGTATTTTTAACGTCGAAAAAAAAACGACATTATTACGTCATTATTTTTGCACCAACCTAATAAATCCTTTATTTAGTCCATGAGAGTGGACTGTTCTAGTTATCTCAGTTTCAGTTAATTCCTTTTAATAACAACTCTCCAAGTTTTTGTTCACCACTGCTGTGGCCAGATATTGAACTCACAACTCTTTGGGTCAAGTCACTGGATTACTTCAACTAACACTTTTATCCTGATGAGGAGAGTTACTAAAGGGAATTAACTGAAACTGAGATATCCAGAAGTGGTATGAAAGGGTTCAGTTAAAATTCCAACATATACCACCTGAAGAAGCTCAGCACATATAATGGCTGAAACATTGGGAATATGACAATAAAAATGACGACAATAGTCTGAACAATGTAAATAATAGTATATCCATTTATTAATTTACAAAGATGTGCCAAAAAGTTATTGGCCTCACTCACTTCCCAATAGCTGGGCATTATTTTGTCAGCATGGCTTGTATACTGACAAAATAAAGTATACCGTATAGTATAGAATTCTCTTATATTGCCAAGTACCAATTTCCATGATCCTAGCATTGATTCCTTCCAGATTACTGAAGGAACAAAATATCAACAGAATGGAATTTACAAGTGTTGAACTCATCATGAAGTTCCTGTAGAAAATAAAATGCTCAAGGAAATCCAGGAGGTGGTGCTTGATACAACAAATTGGGTGACAAGTCCTTGTCATATGCTATTGCGGAGAAGTGGTATGCCAACTCCCAGTCTACAGATGTTGAGGTGCAACAAGGCATTATAATCTGCAAGGAAATTTTAGTGGATCATCTCCTGAAACTTGAATGTTCATGACTAGTTTTGACTTATCGATAAATCTCGACCTAAAGAATTGCTAAGACACTAGATTTATATTTTTATATATATATATATATATATATATATATATATATATATATATAAAAATATAGAGGGAATATGTTGAGTTTATAATTCATGAGCAGTTGGGTTCATGGAAACTGTCAGCCAAGAAAGTGCCAAAATGTTTGAATGTCAACCAGAAAGAATAGCAAGTGAACATTGAGTAGATGACTTTTGCAACATTTTCACTTAGTCTTGTTTGTGAATGTGACAATGTTGTTGTTGTTTTTTTTTTGTTTTTTTTGGAACAACTTGTCTTTTTCAATGAAATATGGTTAGATCTCTATAATCTGGGGACCAAACAACAGCACTTGGCATAAGGAAAGCATTTTGGTTACTATCTCCAGAAGAGTCAGACATTTATTGTCATGCCAATTAAAAGCAGCACTAAAAGAAAAAAGTGTAAAGCAAGCTTCAGAAAGAGGTTTCCTCTTTACAAGACAATTCACCTGCTCACTGGGCTAGGAAGAGATAAAACATTTTAAAGAATTTGGGGTTTCAGCGTGTAGACCATCTATGCTACTCATTAGATTATGCAATTTCCAAATCTTAAAAAAGTACAAAAAAAGCTGAAATTTTTGAAAATGCTACTATCACATTTGGAAGATTCAAATGTGATTGTAACAACAGAATAGTACTTCAGTGACTGACCAAACATCAAAATTTATTTAGAAGGGTTAAAGAAATCAAGTTGAATTTGGGTATAAATATGCATATTTCATTGCTGTCCTGATCAGGTGAGAAGTTTTCAACAACCTCTTAATATACAAGTGATAAAAAAAAAAAAAAAATGTTTCTTCCTCTGGCCTCTATTCATTTTTAAATAGCAAAGACAAAAAGATACAAAGATGTCACAAAAAACTCTTCAAAAGTTTAATTTAGCTTAAGTGGGCAGCATGGAAAAGATTTCAGCAAAGTGGTATGATGATACATTAATATTTTCCAGTAAAAATGATTTTCCTATCAAATAAATTATAACAGAGTCCCTGGATTCACATATTAATTAGCATATTAGTATGTGCATCCATACTTGTAAGTCCCTCTCTACTGTTGTATAACTTAGAAAAGGTTAGAGGACAGATGCTAGATTCTGAATAAGAGTTTTGATTTTTCAGTGAGAGAAACGCACATACAGACCCAAAATGAACTTCACTCTTAAGAAAATTTTACAGAAAAATAAATAAGAGCAACCATTTTCTTTTTACTGCTAAAAATTGTGTCTGATTTTAATAATAATTCAATACTTACATTATGTTCAAATCAGACACGCTTTGTTAATCAAATATTGATTATCTATAAGTGGGCTTTTTAGCGTTCCTTTTCATCCAATGCATTTTAAAGTTGTCTGATGGACAAGTTCTCTAGTTCATTGTGTTTCACTTTTCATAAAGAAATAAATCATCAAATAAAGGATAAGAAAAGTCAGGAATTCATGGCAATCATGTGTTAATGAAAAACCACTTAACTAATCCGAGATGTTCTGTTCTGTTTGAATAGGCTACCAGCTGTTGCATGTAAGAATAAGCAACACTATACATTGTGAGGCTGCTTTAAAAAACAAAAAAAGTGAAGTTATTCATACTGTAATGCAGGTGTAAACAAACCATATTTTTGGCCAATATTCCGCCATTCCCAAATGAGGATGAAGTAGTGTTCAGAGGTTAGAGAAATGCCAAAGAGAAAGACCAGTGAGAAAAAAAAAAAAAAAAAAAAAAATATAGAACAGTTTCATTTAATTCTCAGATGAAGTCTATTACCTATTTACTTGCAATCAATTTCATTTAAAACAACCTTCCCTAATTAAAAAAAAATTCAAGCTGAAAAATGGTTCCCTTATCATTTAGTATTTCATTAAGATTTAAATGTTGATATTTCAAAAATATTTCCTTGTCCTTTTTAATTTCACATCTGAATTTTTTTTTGTTTTTTTACAATTGATGATAAAGTGTCTCTTTTTAACCAGTAAAAATAATGAGTATAAATATTGTATACTGGGCCCCTATAAAGGGAAATTGATTTTTATTCTAAGCAGAAAGCCATTTTCTGCAATACCATATCCAAAATTTATCACCAAGTTTTGGTCACATCAATGCCTCCTATACAAGAATAATAATATGCTCAAAAGATGTTTGAAATAGATTTCCATGGCCTTTCCTGATATATCTAAGTGATTTTTTTTTTCTAAAATTCATGTAACTCTGATTTGCTACTATCAAGAACAAAAGAGATGTCTTCCGACATTTCCTCAGCTGCCTGTAATTTACTCATTAACACTATCAAGAGAAATTCCAGGTGGAAAGATGCAGGCCATCAAGATTGTTGCAGAAACGTCAATGTTTTCATAAGTATTGTGTTATTTCATATTCCAGGCAAAAGTCAAAAAGAAAGAAAACTTTCGATGCAGGCACTTGAAGCTAATTAAGCAAAAAGACATTAAGATGAAAGCATCTGAAAAGAATGGAGAGAAATTGGGTGGGTGAGATGTTTTGCAAAAGGTGGTGGTGGTGGTGGTGGTTCCAAGTCTCTAATTGTCTCTGCTGCTGTCATGCAACAACAGCTGCAAATGTGGAAGCTGCTAGGAAAAGGAGGAGGAGGGACGGAAGGAAGAAATTAGGGAAAACAAAAAAGAATAGTTGAAATTTGATTTGCAGTGAGAGAGAGAAAAATAAGAAAATTTATACTGAAATTTTTGAGATGATATATTATTAGATGCATTTACATTCAGACTAGTATCCTGATCTTGGTTGTTATACACAACACATTTTGGCTGTTGTACTCTCTGAGTCTTCTCGCCTCTGTTGTACTTGGTAAACTTCTTGGAATTTGAACCAAACCCCTTATTCAATCCACAAGGATCAATTATTTGCCTTTCACTTTCCTTTTGTGGAATGAAAGGTTTTATGCTGCACAACAAACACCTGATGAAGGTCAGAGAATAGAAGAGACAAAATTTTAGGTGTAGAACAACCAAAATGAGTATACTAGTCTTAACGGAAAGGAAAAAGAGAGGTAAAGAAAAAAAAGAAACAGAATTGAAAGGAGATGAGTGGAAAATAAAAAAAAACAAAAACAGAAAAAAACATGAGATTAGGGCTTTAAAGATGAAAACAAAGAATTGTATTTTTTTTTTTTTTAATTAGCATCTATACATAAGCCAAGTAAGCATATGCATTCAACCATGGTAAAAATTAGATATTTACCAATCTTTTCTACTCTTCAGTAAATAAAACAAGATATCACAGAAACTGGCAGAAAGCAATTTTTTATTTAATAGCTAAACATTCTGATTCAATGAAAATGAGATTATTTCTACTAATGGTAGTTTTTTTTTTCCAGATTATATAGACAAAAACTTAGAGAAACACTATTTCACAAATAAATATGAAAACATTTCAAAAGAAACCGATTAGCAGTTAAAAGTGAAAAGCTTGCAGACCTTAATGAATTGTTGGACCTGGTTAATTAAAAGGAAACAGGGCATCAACAAGTGAGCTGTCAATTAATCCAGTAGAGAGGATTATAAAATCCAACAAGGATCAAAGGAAAGGATGATGGATGCTCCCAGATGGCTTGGTCTAAACTTTGGTGAAAATTTAAACAAGACATAGTTATAAAAGGTTTTGATTGATTGGTTTGTTTTCTACAGCTTATCAACACTTTGTAGGTTATTTAAAACCAGAAAATATTTTTAGATTGTAAGATTTTTGGGGGAGATAACGATTTAGTGACAGAAGTTTTAATAATTAACCCATAGCTGGGGAGAGGAGAAGTGGATTCATATGTTTCCCAAGTGTATTTGCGCATAAGCGAATATAAAAACTCAACTAGAATTGGAACTCAGTTCTCTGATTCCAAGCCATTAGCCATTACACCGTCCACACATCCAAGCTTAGGGTACCTGGTATTCCCAAGTAGTCACCCATCTCGGGCTCAATGTTTATTAACTTAGGTGTTCATACAGGAACCAGTGTTTCAATTGGATATGATTGTAAGCTAATTAGAAAAAGAAGACATAAGACCATATCAAAATATTCGGATAGAAAACTTCTTAGAATCAGTAAAAATGCACAACAAAGAAAAGCAAATGGACAGAAACAAGAGTTAATATTTGACACAGAATCACAAGAAATTGGTTGAATGAAATAAGATTTCTACAGATGAAAGTAAAATGATAACTATCATTAACACCTGAATAGAAGAAAACAAAATAACTTTAGGTCAAAAAGAAGCAATGATTGGATGAAAATGGTAGCTACAAATCTGCATGGCCAAAACAATGATAATGGGACTTTTATCAAGTGCTGATCAAAGGAAACATATGAAGGGGACTGCCTGAAGAAAAACAATGATAATGGGACTTTTATCAAGTGCTGATCAAAGGAAACATATGAAGGGGACTGCCTGAAGAAAACCAACAAATTAATCTACACATTTATGATAGTAGGATTGCATGTCAGGTAAAGGGCCATGGGGAGATAATGCTTACTTCAACAGTCAATGCACATTTGTAGAAAATAGGTTTGGTGATGGCCATTTTTCACAATGATAACATACTTTGCCACATGTGTTAAACATTTTCTTTAGGAAAGTCAAATTCAATGACATGATCAGCAAACATCTCCCCCGCCCACTCTACCCATCTCAATTTGAATGAAAATGTATGGTGGATACTTAAAATAAAA